>VWZL01002495.1:70739-313932 GCA_013396915.1 Stercorarius parasiticus
CTTTTTTCTGGAGTAAGAACTAGTACTGGATAACTGTTCAAAAGAGGTAAGATTTTAAAGACAGACAGACAGAGCCCCAGCTCACCTTGGATAAGTTGGGCTAGAAACAGGTTTCCTATGGAGACTCAGTTTGGAATTAGCAAATTCTTTGTCTTTATTTGAAACCTGGGTTCAGTTCCCCAATTTCTTTCTTGAATAAACTAATTAAATGCAGTCATCCACTTCATAATTTAAAAATACTGATTTTCCCAATGAAACTAGTTTGTTTTGTTAGGACAGCTGGACTCATTAGTTCATTTAGGAAGCCCCCTTAGAGAAGTAGTAGTGGAATGGGAATCTCCTCAAGCTCAGGGAAGGCTGATGCCACAGTATACTTCTTACCAGACTATGCAAGGAATGGGTAAAAGACCCTTGCATTTTGAAGGGAAAAATTCTTACAAGACTAAAGAGTTGTCTAATGTGGCACACAGGATAGATTTGGATCCCTCTGGAACCAGAAAAAGAGCAAAAGGGAAGGGTGATTCTTCCTGGTGGATTCTTACACCAGCTTTATACCGCCTTAAAAGCTTTTATTATGAAGATTTTCCTTTCCTCCACAAACAGAAATCTGATTATGATTGTATTATTTTTTTAAAAAATGCTTAGATAAAAGTTCCTGAAAACTTAAAAGTGAAGACTAAACTTCAGCATTAAGCTGCAAAAATTCCATGTATGACAACTGAGTCTTGATCCATAAAAAAACCAGACTGAATTACAGCCTCCCATTTCCCCCCCCAAATCAAGGAAGGTATCAGCATTTTTCTCCCATAATTAATGATCTATATCAAAGCATGGACAAAAACTGAAATATTGTAATAGGTATAGGAAACCATGTTTCTCTATATGCTCCAGATTTACTTTATCTTCACATAATTTTCAATTTTGTATACTTTCTATAGATCTATATTTAATACAAAACCACATTCAAGTTTTAGAACCATTTTAAGCATACATCCACCTGAAAAATCAGTTCTTTATTCTTATTTAGAATCTTAGACACATTGTTAAATAGTATTTGACATCAGAATGCTAGTGGATTTTACAAAAAATAAGCTGGTGAATGCTGACGTGATGAATTACTCATCAGCATTCTACATGGCTGCAGCATTCTACAGTAAAAAGTGGAGATATTCAGACTTATTAATAATATACAAATATATCCTCAAAGAACATTTTTTAAATTGCAGGGCAAGCCTGACTTATCTATATATATAAAAAAAGAGTTAGGCAATTTGTCCAAAACTCAAGTCAACAGTTTCACCACAGCATTATTATCTCTTTTTTTCAGGTTAAGGTGCCCAGTAAAATATGTAGCCCTGCTTAAGTTTAAATGTGATATACTCTCTAAATTGACTGAAGACCATTACAATTTATAGGTCTATAGGGCAACCATAAAATTACTTCCATGCTTCTCAGTGATGTGAAGCCTTAGTTTTCATTTTCCCAGTTCTGTAAATTGTATTTCTCCTTCATGTTTTTTAAAGGCAATAGAGATACAAAGCTGAAACCAAATATTCAACTTAATTTTTTTTGATAAAATAGATCTGTGATGATTGTGATATTCTGAGATGAGGGAAGTGAAAGCAAACTGTATGAGCACCATTTCTTTAGGATCTCTACCCTCCAGCCAAGGAAACAAATGACTCCAGTGAACAGAACTTTCACAAAACTATGGCTTGTTTCCAAGATCTTTATGATATTTTATCAATTCTAAAGATACTAAAGGTTTGCCTAAGGCTGTATGTTATTTTTAAAGTATGTCAGCAAAGAAACCAGAAGGAGACAATTACTTGTTAGAGCCATGTGATAAAACTGGTTGTAGAGAGGCAACTCATAGCTCTGTAAGAGGATTCACACTTAGTGGATTAGGCTCAATATTATACTGCTAACACTTTGTAAAAAATCCTTTATATGGCATACTGTATATATTACTGCCATTAGTGCTTAGTGATGAATAAGACTTTATACATCTCACATTTCCATATCTGAGATATAACTACATGGTATTTTGGCAGAAGATTACTTTCTATTCATTATTAAACATGTGCATCATTAAACATGCAAACAAGGATCTGAAAGCAGTTAGATTTGACGATGTCATAATTACCTTTATTTTTCTGATGAAATTAGTTGGGGTATGTCATTCTGGACTGATGAAATCAGCTCTTAAAAAGAATCTGAAACATTAGCCTCTGAATATATAATTTAATGTTAGCATATATCACAATGCTGGCCTGCTGCTCTGTAGAAAACCTTCCAGCACAGAAAAAAACACCAGCACAAAAATGTAATTAAAGGATTATGGCATTTCTAATGAAAAGACAATTCAAACAACCCATTAAGGACAAAAAGGAAATGCCATAGGTGGGGAAAAAAACCCTCCAAGAAACCCCTTTCTCTTCAAAGTTTCTACTATTTTATCTATATGTGAAAAAGCTGTTTTGTACCACACAAAACTATGTATTTGCCTTTAAATAACATCAGTCTATGTAGCACTCAAGTTTTTCCATTATTACAAGTATTATAATTAAAATATTATACATTGTAAGTAAAAGAAAGAGCTCATCCCTAACAATGACTTTACTTCCATTCACTAGATCTACCAAATTTTAAATCATGAAGATTTGAACTGTTTGCAGGTAATTCATCTAAATGGATAGTAAAGATATTTAAAAAAAAAAAAAAAGCACAACAAATTGAGAGTTTATGAGGATACAGAACCCGGACCACGTACAGGTCATTACTTTTTAAATAAAAACCTTAAAAGAGAAACAGAGAAAGTGAAATAGAAAAATAACATACAACTTTCAAAAAAACCCCAAACTTCCACCAGTTAATTTTCTCTTCAAATTGTCTAAACACATTCTTCATTGGAAGAAAACAGATTTCCAGAAGATGATTCTAACTGCTTTATTATCAGGAAAACCATACTTAAGTGTAACACCTTCATTATGTATGATGAGGTCACCCAAAAGCATGACTGTCCTGAGGGAGCTATCAGAGGGCCAGGAGACAGGCCATGTTGACCTAGCTGAGTTGTTGTGATCCTGTGATAAACTTACCGAAGAGTGATCATTAATTTTGGGTGAACTCTGTTTTATGTCAACATTATTGGAAGTATTTGTGGCAGGATTAGATGAGGGAACTCTGGAGATTAAACATAAATCTATGAACAACAGCCTGAAACAGCACAGATAAACCAGAAGAGTAAATCTTTCTTACAGTATTTAAAAATATGTAATATTGCCTGTAATTCTTTAAAACTGGTAAATGAATAATGTTATTCATTTACCAGTTAATGGAGAATTCTGTCTTACCAGTCAGAAATCACAGGATTTAATTTGAAACAATTATTTCAAAAGAATTTTTCAAGACTTAGTTATTAATTATATTTTTGAAGTATTTTCAGCTAGTAACTAGTTACAAGCTATTAGGAAACAGTAAAAAGTCAGAATCACACAGATTAAAACAAAATAACAAAAAACCCCCAATAAATGTTTGTGACAGAATGAGAAGTTCATAGAAGATCAAGTTTACCACAAGAATGAACACCTGAAGCAATAATATGTACGCTGACCGCATGAAAGATAGGATAAAAAAATGCATGAAAGAAAAAAGTTGTCCAACACACAAAAATCAACTAGATCCCACAGGAGCTGAAGGATTACATAAATTCTAACAGAAACCAAGTAAACTGGCTAAATGAGTTACACGTTGGCAGATCACAGAGATGCTGAGCAAAACATTTGGAAAGAGACAGAGATGATCTTAGAGATGGAGATACACCAGGCAAAAGAACGCCTACTGGACTGAGTCTCAGCGCCCGAGTGAGTAATTGAATTTTCCTGCACACATTGACAGCTTTGGAATGACTTGTCAGCTATGCAAGGAAAAATTTAGGCATTTTCATGGACTGACTGATGAAATGCCCAATGTGTATCACTAAGCAAAAGCAAGAAAGAACATTAAGACAGAAAAAGGAGTAATGAATGTGCAGCAAAAGCCTACACTGAAAAGATTACAAAAGTATGTGGTCCAAAATGTCAGGGGACTGGTGTTCTCCAAACTGTGGGACCAGCCATGAAAAGTTAGACAACCTGTAGTGTTTTCCAGTTTGTACACTGAGATAGGACATATAGGTACATAATTCGTTATTGTTAAGAGACTGGAGAACCTTACATAGAATGGGCTGTACATATGCATTTCAGTTAAATGGAAGTCTGAGAAGACAAAACAGAAGTTGATGCTTTTGTTTGTCTTGTCCCCCCTTTGCTGTCCGATGGCATTTCTAATTCCACTGGCTCCTTTCTTACTTGTGATGTCATTTTTGGCACATAAATTCAGGATAGCTTCTTAGAAATTCTATCACTGAAATTCTGATAGTCAGTTTAGTCCTTATCTTATAAAATTTTGTTGAGAATAATTTTTTTAGACCGTGCGTGATTGAGCAAGAATTAGTGTCAGCACAAGGACACTGTAGGGATGCTCAGTGTAACTACTCTTCCTCATTCTGGGATACATATTCTAGTTGGGCAGTGAAGGTCTGCATTGTAATGGTTGTGTAGTAGACTGTTAAGAGCAAAGATTTCACTGCTAAGCCACCATTCATCTACCTGCTAAATTATGCATCAGCCTTCCAGAAGACTCATTGTTCAAAGATCCCAGCAGCCCTCAAAAAAAATTGGTAGGCATTTCTGAGAAAGCACATAACAAAGTCCTGGATATAGGACATTGCTTCTGTTCATCAATTCCTAAGAACTTTTTCCTTTATTTAAATCTATGCTTATATGCATATGCATGTCCCCTGCAACTGTAATGCCTGGCCTCGTACTACAAGGATCACAACCAGAAAAGTTTGGGAATTTGTATTTGGCCTGATCTAGACTGCACTAAAATGGCTTGGAGACTGTGGCAGTGGCAAAGGAGGGGATGGGAAACTGCTACTGCTATCCTCTATGACTTCTGCCTTTGTAGCTTCATGACACATCTCCAGCTAGGAGGTGTCTCCTTTGCCTGGCCTTATTTGCTCCACAAGATCACAACATCCAAACACTGAAACACATCACTGAGCAAGCCTCAGCACAAGCAAGTAGGTTCCTGCTATCTTCTCTATAGCAGAAACACCTAACTGTTATTCAAAGGCATCCTACTTGCACTTCTAGCTCTAATAATTATAGCTAAGGTGTTTTGTTGCTGGCTTGGTTTCTTTTTTTTTCCAATTCTGATTTTCTGGTTTCTAATTCAATTTTTTCCCTTGAAGGCAATCCCCATCTCCTCTTTAAAAATAAGATCCAGTATCAAAGTCTAATGTAATACAAATGTACATGTATGATTTTCTCTTTGTGAAGATGTTAAGTAAATGCCACGATGCTTAACAGTTTAACCAAAAATGTTCTTCCTGAAACCATACCTTTGTATGTACATATATGTATGTATGTATATACATATGCACAGATCAAGGAGCCTTTCACCTAGTTGGTCCAAAAAAAAGCTATTTCAAGAACTTATCCAGTTGACAGTATCTTGTTGACCAATCCACTTCTCATGAAAACATTTCAGCTCAATTTTGGGAAGCTGAAGAAATTAATTTTTAATTTTAAAGAATACTTTAATATCTGATTGGTTTTGCTTTCTTTTTGTATGGGGACCAATCTTGATGGGAACTGCTTATGTACCACAACCTAATTTTTTCCTAATATAACACCACTTACAGAGAATGCAATTCAAGGGACAACAGAACATCCACCCATAATTACCTTTTGATTCCAGTTTGGCATTCCTGAAAACTCTGCTTACCCTGAAGAGGCTTGTAGCAGAAAACCAGCTAAGATGTTCCAGTAGATCTAAGTGAGATACATATAGCAGAATTTCCCATTTATGTGTGATTTTGTGTGTGCGCAGAACGGGCAATGCTTAATTTTAAAATCCTTTCCAGTCTTATCAGTGCTTTTGCCTATTACTAAGGGTGGTCTTGTTCTGTTTTTCTAGAAACTACTATAAACATTACATTTATTCCAGGCAAAATAATACAGTATATTGATCTATTAAAAAAACCCAAACAACTTTATCTGAAACAAATTATGTTAATATTACAGGATTGGTTAGAAATGTACAAAAATCTCCCCACTCTCATTTCATTATATTGACATCTTCCATATGATTTGCTCATACCTCATTTCTGAAACAAAGACATACCTCATTTGCTGGAAACTAACTGTATAATTAAATCAATACAAAAGTTATTAACGTGATGCCAGTATTATTTTGACGTCTATTATTTCACAAAAGTCACATAATTTCTTTGTCCATAAATCTATTAATAGTGTCATATTTTGACTCATGGCCAGCACTGTTCTATTACTGGAATCTGAAAGAGCTAACAATTTTGGATGAGGTTCCAAAGAATAAAACCAAGGCTAATTACCTTGTCAGTAAAACTGTAACATTAATATTATCCAAATTCTACTTTTTCTAATTGAAGGAGACCAAATCAGTTGAGTCTATTTGCTATGGAAATTTAGGGGTTGTTTAAACGTTTAAGCACACAGTTTAAAGGCTGAATGCCTCATGCTGTTGAATAGGTGGCAAAAAAACAGTTTGTTTTTTTCCCTTTCTCAATTTTCACGTGTTCTTTGACTGGGACAGAAAAGAAGCAATCCTCATCACTGACAGCTGCTTTTTGTACCACTGAACTGGGAGATCTCTCTCTGACATGTTGGGATCACTCTGTCTACCCCCAAGAGCTGGAGACTTGACTTCCCCCCTGATACACGCACACACTTTCTAGCCAGCACTGGATGTACTGTCTTAAATAAATAATTGGGAATAGGCCATGAATTCTGGGACTTATTGGTGTAAAAAATAAGCACTTGCTTCAGATGCCCTTTCAGACTCACTGGAAAAAAATTAGCAGATTAAACTTTGTTCCTTGTTTTTGCTTCTTCAGGCAAAGAGAACTCCATCCCAACCATTGGGACCATTATACCAGATGTCACATTTAAATCCTCTGCATCTCTGGTCTAACACACAGATACCATTTAGAAATTCTGCTGTTGCTACTTCTTTAGTTTCTACTGGATGCATCCTCTTTACAGCCTCCATAGCCAAATGTCTTTTTAGAACTTATGCCATATTATCTTCTCTGGTCTCCTATACACACATATTACGTTTTTTCACATCTTACAAATGGCTGCTTCTAAATTCTATCCTGTTGCCCACTTGTTTGGTTCTATTATCCCCTTCTGAATCTCTCAAAAAGTTTCCAGTATAATATCATATCAAACTTAACCTTTTAATTATTATTTTCAAAAGTCACTCTCCAAATTATTCTCCCTTCCAAAATTCATCCTGTCTCTCATGCTTCATTTATTCCACCAATGTTCTGAAGAGTCTAGGTAATAGCAAAAAAAATATACACAACTTTATACATAAAGTAAAGTACCCTAGATCTGCCGCCCTTTGAGCACCTTATACTGTTGATATTCAAGTCTTTTTTGGAGAATGACTTCTACAATGATGTGAACTTCTCTAGTAAGCCAGGTAGATGTGTAAACACGCAGTTCATATGAATTTCATTTCACCTCTCCCCTGCCTACTTGTTTATCCTTACATGGCGAATTCCTCTGAGCATGACCCTGTCCTTGTATAGCCTTGAAATGGGTGGCAACAGGCAGTTTAGTATAGGACACTGCTGCTAATAAGACTGAGCTACGCCTCGCCCTAGCTGGTGCTACAGTAGCTATGAGCTATGAGCTTTCCTCACCTGAAGGTCACTTTTACATTGTTAAGTATGGTATTCCAAGGATAGCATTCACTGGGAAAAGACAATGTAATTGGTAATGTTGCTAGGTGCTGGCTCCAGAAGCTCAGCTTAAGCTTTTATTCTTTACTTTCTCATCATACTCATTTTCCTCACAAAGGCAGGCATAGAGCCCAACTAATGTTAAGAACAGCAATATTTAGCATATTGAGCCACCTTGCTGACTTAAGAGCTATTATGGAGTTTAATGCTGCATACAGTCCAGGCTATACAGCATGCTTTTAAATTAATTCAGAGTTTTAGAAGGATTGATGTGTTTATTGACCTATTGGAACTTGCAATTTTGGTCAAATATCTTTGATCTTGGTATTACTGTTAAAACACTGAGCAGAAGAATTATTTGATCCCTATGTGATGGTACCTTTAAAAAAATTAACTCTATTACAGCACTACTATGATTATTAATAATGTTATCTTTTCAGTAATAGCGCAATTCAAGCAAAATTATGCCTTAGGAGTTCAAGGGGAGCAGCAAAGCCAATAAGGATCACATTAAGCCTCTTGTTTTAATGTGTGAGAAGCGTCATTTAAATTTTTCAAGCCAAGTCTTGGCACTAGCTTGAGGGAACTTGGCTCGGCTCAAAGGAACAGCCTTCTGTCAATGTCAAGAACAATCCTAAAGAGTAAAAACAGTGAACACAGAAGGCTGCACTGAACCTCTGAGTTAGAAACAAACAGGGAGCAAAGATTAACATTTATCTGAGCTTTCCATTTGTTTCCCCCATTGCAGACATATTAACATGTATGCCATGACTTCATGTTGCTATGTACTCTAGCAATGGAACAGAATAGTAACAGGAAAAAAAAAGGAAATCCAAGTATATTTTAAATTGAACTCATGTCTCTGTAGAGAAATTGAAGTATCTATTTTTTGGTATAAATCTTGGAAAATCTCAGCTGCACATTCAGGCTATATATTAACTGTTCAAAAGGTTTTGTCAATTCCATATGAAGTATTTCCTCATCTTCTGATTTTGAAGTTTAAAGTACAATTTAGGTTGACAGTGTAACAGCTTTAACTGTAGGAGGAAAGCAGAACATAAAAGATGTCAGTAAATTTTAAACAGGAAGAAGTACATTCATCTATGACATGGATGTTTGTGAAAAGTACTGAAATAGAGAATAAAACTCTTCTTTTCTCCAGAGGGCACTGGGAACACAGTGTAACTGTCTGAGCATGCCTACATAGCTTCACCAATCTGATTTGAATGACTGCTTCAACTAACAAAGCAGATGGTTATTTCTCCATTACCTACTCTCTACTGGTGCTAATGATAAATGATGCAGCTTTTTAATGCAGTTCTGTGGTATGGAAATGCAAATACTGAACTTTACTGCCAAACACATCTTGTAAAAGTAACCCTGCTACTGTAGTTGCTCCTGTTGTTATAAAAATTAGCAATTATACTATTTTGTGCTTTTGAAGTAGCTAACGTTGAGGGGTTATCTTCTCGTTTTTATGAGGCCGTTCCAACATATTTCCAAATATTTTAAATGATCACCACTAGAAAAAAGAAATAATTTGACACTACCCTTTATCCTTTAAATTTGAAAAAAGTAAAGAAAATTGAATAAATAATAATGCGAGAGTGACAGTTTGTACCCCATCATGATAATATGGGAGATCCCAAGTAGAATTCTATGAAACACTAGTTGCCCACAGAGTACTTGCAGCTAATTCTTGGAAGACTGGCTAGTCACTCACTGCTGGCTTTAGTCCTTGTTTCCAGCTGTTACATCACATGAAAGACAACTAAAAATACATTAAATACTTCTCCATACAAGCAAGTTAAAAACTGCTGCAATAATGTTAGGCACTGACAGTAGAAGTATTGTGTGCAAAGTTATGAAGAGAAGCAAGGAAAAAAAACACATTACAGTCTCTGCTGAAGTGTGGTCTGTGCTATGGCAAGAGAAAACCTTAACTCTCCATGTTCAATTTCAGTATTTCAGCATGTTTTGTATATTCAAAACTGTATCAGATGTTCAAGGTCCCAGTCCAATAACACAATCACAGATCTAACCAATATTTTCTGTTACAGTTTGGTCTAAGCTTACATACTTCACTGAAATCAAAACCCATAGGCCAAGGAAATAATGTACTGACAGCTACGTCAAGTGTTCAGAAGAGACAGTAATAGATGCTTCTTAGATACTAAATGGTCTATGTAGAAATTTAATAGGCTAAACGTTCTTCTTTACAAGTCTGAAGAGTGTGACTTACTGGAAACACAAAATGTGTACACAGAAATCAATGAAATGTGCAAACTGTGAGGTTGGAGTGGGGTGCAGTTTCTGGAGTTGCTTGCCTGCCTGCTGACAACAATAAATTTATATCAGATTTGCATGATATTGAAGATTCATTTCATGCTTTTTTCATATTTCTGATTTTTATTTTTACTATGGTCTTGGTGCGACTGCATGTTTTGGTTTTGGGTTTTGGTTCTTTTGGTAGCCTTATTATTCCCTCAACTGGAAGACTCCTAAACTGATAAAAGCAATTCTTACAAAGCACTCAGCCTGCAAAATCACAGAATCATAGAATAGTTCGGGTTGGAAGGGACCTTTAAAGGTCATCTAGTCCAACCCCCCTGCAATGAGCAGCGACATTTTCAACTAGGTGAGGTTGCTCAGAGCCCCGTCCAACCTGACCTTGAATGTTGCCGGGATGGGGCAGCTACCACCTCTCTGGGAAACCTGTGCCAGTGTTTCATCACCCTCAGCGTAAAACATTTCTTCCTTATATCTAGTCTGAATCGTCCCTCTTTTAGTTTAAAGCCATTGTCCCTTGTCCTATTGCAACAGACCCTGCTAAAATGTTTGTCCACATCTTTCCTGCAGGCCCCCTTTAAGTACTGAAAGGCTGCAATAATGTCTCCCCGGAGCCTGCTCTTCTACAGGCTGAACAACCCCAACTCTCTCAACCTGTCCTCACAGGAGAGGTGCTCCAGCCCTTTGATCACCTTCGTGTCCCTCCTCTGGACCCACTCCAACAGATCCATGTCCTTCCTGTGCTGAGGGCTCCAGCGCTGGACACAGTACTCCTGGTGTGATCCGATGAGAGTCGAGTAAAGGGGTAGAATCACCTCCCGTGACCTGCTGGCCACACTTCTTTTGATGCAGCCCAGGATATGGTTGGCTTTCTGAACTGTAAGCTCACATTGCTAGCTCATGTACAGTTTTTCATCCACCAGCACCTCCAAGTCCAAAATGTATTATGCTGTGGGGCACTAGTATCACAAAGATGCCTCACCTTAGACCAGTCTCCCATCCTCCAGACGTAGCATTTGGAATAGTCCTCACAGTCCTCTGCTTCTTTAGGTCTTGTGGACAAAACACATTTCTTGCGGGGATTGGTGCACCTCACAGTCCGATGCCGTACTCCCTTACCACACTTCACAGAGCACTGTTGGAAAAAGATGTTTTTCAGGTTTCTACAAAAGTCATAGTTGCCCCGTTTTATCCCCTTCTAAAGACCTCTGCCAGGCTAACATAAATATTTCAAGGCTTCAGTGATTTCCTGACTTCCGAACTTCAATTGCACAGACACCGGATTTGTTAAAAACTAACAAAAGAACAAAAAATACTTATGGGTCAGAATGATAATTGTTGCATTTTAGTTAAGAATATATAATTAGATCAAAAAATATTTGCTCAAGGAAAATCTAGGCTTTTGGATAAGGAAACATCTGAAAAGTTACGATGAAGTGAATGCAAAATGTTATACTGAAAATATTACGCAAACTTTTTTCTTTGAATGAAAGGAAATATAATGAAAGAAAATCTAAATAATGTTCATAGGAATAAGTTATGAAGCAACTTCAGAAAAATTCTACTAGTGTCTAACAGACCTTTCTTGTGAGGGAAAAAAGTTAAAATGGAAAAGTAAATATTCTAAAACTATGCAAGAATCCAGACTAAATTTGAAAATTCAAAGTCACTGCATATACAGCATGTGAAAACTCTCTTTGAGTTGCACAGAAGGTCTTAATCTATGTTTTTTTCCACGATTTCCACTTACACTGCCAAAAATTATGCCATTTCCTTCTCAAAACATTATCACTGCTTTTGATCATCCCACTGCTTGCAGATCAAAACTCCCCTTTGCCAAGCTGATTATAACTGCAGGAAGCAGTAATGGCTAGCTTCCAACATAATGGTGATAGTAGGAAGGGCCATGGGAAACACCTCACGCTTCAAAATGTATTTATCGCTTCCAACAAAAACATGCTTACTTATTTCTCATCTCTCAAGTAAAACAAACCAACTAAACAATCTAGGTTTCTTTCTTGCACCTCTGTAAGTGAATACCATTCTTCTCACAGCCAGCCCTCGCATTATAAACCTCTGTGTACCAAACCAAGAACTGCTGCTAGTTACTTCTCTTCTCTCTTTGAAAACATTCCCTGTGTCTTAGCTCTTTCTTCCTTGGGTATCAAGGGGTGCTGCTGAGCAGAGCAGCCCAAAGAAAGAACTGCACCCAAATTCAGAATCTGCTACTTGTATTTTGAACCCAGAGGGACCCATAGCACAGCTTCTGGTATGGGAGGCAATCAGAATTGCCTTCCTCTTCCAATGGAGAGAGACGCTCCAAATAAAACCATCAGCTTGTCCAGATAGGAGTGATAACACCACCCTTCTTCCACCACAGTCAATTGCTTCTAGAAGTAGCACAGCTTTTTAGAAGAACAAAGTCAAATGGACCCATACATTCAAAGATCTTAAATTAATAAAGCTTTTTGAATAGTGATTGCATTCTACAGTGATGCTTCAGGATGCAACGTATGTGAAATTGTGTTATTTATAAGCCCTTTCGCCCACTGCTTGTGCTGTTACTAGAAAAAGAGGTGAGAAGAGAGAGGAAGGGAAGGAAATGCCCTTCTTTGCAAGCAGCTCCCCTTATAGCTTCTCTGAAGCAGAATGGCTGCTGATCAACACCCCTTGGTACAAAAGTATGTCAGAGATGTTCTCAATCTGAACCCAAGGCTTGGTAGCTGATAAGCAATGGCCTTAATTCCATTTACCCCTGGTTACCCACTGCTACAGTCAGGACATACTTGATTATACGTGCTTGAAAACTGGCCAAAAGAAACTGTTCCAGGACATTAACTAGGTAAAATGTAGTAGTTCTACGCGGCTGGTTTTCTTAGTCCCTGATCCCTTTGCCAAATCATTGCATGAGGACCGTGAAAATCATTAGGCTGAGCTGTGCCACTTGCCGCTGAAAAAATCATATTCCCAGAAAATAGTAAGGTATAAATAATCGCTATGGACTATTTGCATAAACAAATACAGCACCTCAGACCAGACTCCTGCCTCCCACACAGTCATGCAGTCCTGGCCTTCACAGCGCTGTGCAGAAGCGGGCTTTGGCCCAAGGCAATCCCTCTCCCTAGCTCTGATCAGGGTCCCATTTCTGAGCTGCTGTGTGCAGGCTACTTGTCTGTTCTGGGTCCCTTTTCCACAGGTCCTTGAACACGGAGTCCATTCTGTCATCATCCATCTACAAAGAAATACAGACAATGCAGTAATAAGAAATCAGGAAGGGAAAAGTACCATCACATCATCTTACTCTCTTCCTTACCCTAACACACACCCAAGACATACTTGCATGTTTTCCACCTTGTTTTAACTTCACTTTGTTAATGGATTACTTATTAATCTAGCATATTTTACATTAAATAAGGTGTTAATCTTCATATCATTTCATTCCCTAGCCCATTGTCCCCGTGTTTTCACAGTACTCTCCTATTTTAATTCCCATTAGAAAAGCTCAAAAATACACATACATTTTAAAGATGACAAAGCACTGATCAGCCTGTCTGTTATTCTCTATCGATATGGCTATCTGTATGTCAAGTGCATGCCATGCATGTAAAGTCCAGCATTCTTTGAAAATACTCAGTTGCAAGACAGAATCACTCCTGTATAAAAGGCTCATTGCTCTGGAGAAACGTAGAAGCCCAGACTTCTTCGTGTTCTTCAGGGTCAGGCCTAACTCAGGTTGTGTGGTTTAAATCCTAGCAGCAAGGAAGGCTGAAGCAGCTTGGCAAAGCCCACGTACCTGGAGAGCAATCATTCTAGAACGTAATTTTCCTGAAATGTTCTATAGATCCAGACAATGGCCACATGCCCTTAAAAATCAAACAGCTCTGTAGTACACAAGTATGTCCCAGGAGACTTAGGTTGCAAGGGAGAGTTTTTAGGAAACTGAGATTTAACAAATCTGTTCCAACCTTCTGTCACATATTTGTTGTAAGAAAATAAAACATTTAACTAAGGTCCAGAGACTCAGTTTACAAATCACAGCCTGTCAAGATAATGAAAGAGTTTAAGATACTTCTTCAAGTTCCAATAACAAACAACTAGTTATGCAAGCATACGCTTTAGTTACATTTCTGTTGAAAGCTAACAGCATTTGTTTGGAAAGAATCACTAACACTGTTTTAAAAACTCGATACAGAAGTTAAGGATCATGATATCCTACATTTCTCAGCACTGCTGAGTAGCAATTAGCAACATTTAAAATATTTCATTTAATAAGCTGGAAAAACTACATTGACAATTTATAGTCGGCAAGGCCTCAGAAAAAGATCAGACTATTCCATTTCTATCCATTAAGTGCACAGTGATGTTAATGAAATAAAATAAAGACCTGCTCAAGTATGTATATAATGAAACACAAATAATTCCTCTAAAGTGTAATGCCGTAGTCTGGGTAAGTCCAAACCTCACCGTTTTTTTTTGGTTGGGTTTTTTTTTTTTGCGCATTTTCTCAATGTCAGTATTTCATCCTTTCCAAGAAAGCAATGTCTTCCAGTTCATTTTACATACTTTCTTCAACAATATTTACATTTTATTTACTTTGCGGTGTTTTCTTTAAAAATACATCTACCTCTCCTCCAGATAACTGCAATAGACCTATCCTAGTGCTTACTCCTGGGGATGACAGCCGACTATTGCTAGCTGCCGTCCCCTCCCTCGAAAGGTGCCAGATACCTTCCCCAAGTCCACGCAATACTCGGGGGCAGTCATAATTCTTCTCTGCCATTTGGAAGCAGGATGGCAAACGGTGAAATGGGTCACTGTGCCAGCCCAGACAGCCAGTGCAAGGAGCAGGCCGCCAGCTCAGCTGCAGGGACACCAAATGGGGTGCGCTTTGACGGGCACAGGCTGCATGCTGCAGCTGCCTCCTGGGGTGAAATTCAGAGAAAAAATGCTCCTCCAGCTTATTCCACCATTCCACCATCAGAGTCTAGTTCGGCCTATTGATCCACATGGCCCCTCACCACAAAAAAGACACTGAGGTGCTGGAGCGGGTCCAGAGAAGGGCAACAAATTTGGTGAGGGGTCTAGAGCCCAAGTCTTATGAGGAGTGGCTGACGGAGCTGGGATTGTTTAGCCTGGAGAAAAGGAGGCTGAAGGGAGACCTTATCGCTCTCTGCAACCACCTGAAAGGACGTTCTAGATATGTGGGAGTCAGTCCCTTCTCCCAAGTAACAGGACAAGAGGGAACGGCCTCAAGTTGCACTAGGGGAGGTTCATACTGGATATTAGGAAAAATTTTTACACTGAAAGCATTGGAGCAGGCTGCCGAGGGAAGCAGTTGAGGCACCATCCCTGAAGGTATTTAAAAGACAGGTAGACGAAGTGCTCAAAGATACGGTTTAGTGATGGTTTTTGTCAGAGTTAGGTTGATGGTTGGACTAGATGATCTGAAAGGTCCCTTCCAACCTAGCAATTCTATGATTCTATACAAAAGAATGGGGGAGAGGGAGGAGAGGAGTGAGTGGAAGGCTCGTTATACTTCAAGTTGCATCAATGTAGAAGACACGATTAACATATTTTATTTATTTATTTACTACTTAGTGCACCCAGACCTTACTGAGAACTTCTAAAGATGCAAAGCCTTGACTGAACAAAACACTAAAGTATATAATTACTTAAAGCATGGGATTAAATACATCTTTATTTAAAAAGAAACTGAATTTCAATTTCATAGTACGCATCAGTCTGTTATGTAAGTAATGAGCTGCTTTATTGAATAAGAATTGATGTAGGCACGATGCTTAAAGACTCTCTTTCATTAAAACTCTGGACAAACAGCAGCCAGTTTCTATTTTCCCTACATTTTGCAGTATAACCTTTTGGATGTATGTATTTACTGCACATTCATTGCCAGAGGCAGTCATCTCTCTTAGCACCCAGGATTTTTACATCTGGTATTACAGTTTAATTTAACCAAATCATTATTACCTGGTCTGGCACGGCCGTTCATTGCACTTGCGGATCTGTGGTTCAGGTTTTGTTAAATATTTGCATTTCTTATTGTCCACAAGACTGATATTCTTGTTCATAATCTTTGTGCAAGAGACGGTTGTCTTTCTTTCACCTAGTGAAAAATAAAGCAGGTACGTGGGGAAACCAGGAATATGCAACTTTGTTAAAAAAAGAAGGATGAAAGTATCTTTACCAGGCACAGCAATTTCACGTAGTTTGGCTAAAAGAACTGTAAAACTTGTAAAAGAAAATCAAAGCTAGCAGGGAGCTTACGAGAGCTATTAAAGTTTCTAGGGAACAATTTGATTTTATAATCCAATCTTTGCACATCATTGGCAACAGAGTTTTGTTGCTCTATTCCTGTAACTAGTCATAGGCCAGACACTTAGTCTTACTGGAATAATTGTTTCTTTCTCAACCACTGAGGCACCAGCGCTGAGAAAAGCTTGCCATAAAATTACAGGGAAAAGTATGGTTGTTCATTAATATATAAAATAAGAAAAGGAATGACAAGTCCTGCTTCTCTGTCTTGCTCGAGTTTAGTAGTTCTGCCTGGTTTATCAGTATACGGGCAGGCATGGCCAGCACTCGGCATGTGCAACCTTTGGTAAGGAGCCTGCACTATTACCCATGAACTAAAGAGGCCACACAACTGACCTGATCTGTAGGGTAATCATTTAGGAAGTTGGGTCCTGTCTGCAGAGATCTAGTGCATGTTCTGCACAGAAACCTTGCCCTGATGGGTGGGTTGGAACCTGCTGTGTCCTGAAGCTGGAGGCATTAGAATTTAACGCAGTACCTACCGCAAGCACTAAATTGTAATTAGATAGAGAACCTATTTTTAGCAGCAATCCTTGAATTAAAGACTTCAATTAGTAGAAAACAGGTTCATAACCATTTGTTCCTATGGTTATGTTTTAACACTCTGTTTCTACCTGGAAGTTTACCAGCAAACAGGGTGCATGCAGGGGCAAGGCAGACTTAAGCATGCAACATTCCCAGCGGTCAGAAATGTGCCTGTGGATGGAGCAGTTAAGTTATAAATGCGCATTATGTGTGTGACCACAGCTGACATTTTACACAGCACTTGTGTATATGAGAGCACATGCAACTAATCTATCATATACAGCATTTGAAATGTTTGACTATTCTTTCTGCATTTACATATACATCTGTGTATTCATATTCTCTCCCACAGAAAAGAAAGCTTTTCTGCAGCATAGGCGGTCGCAGACCAGTTACATATATAAACATGCACGAAACCACATGGCTTCATCAATAGTTTCATCCTGACATAACTTTAAACATTTAAGCAAAACTACCGATAATTGTTATATTCTTTAATCAGATTCATCAAAATATTGATGTTAAAAAATAAAAAAATATTTACACAGGGTACAAGCTGCAGCTTTTTAATTTCATTATTGATTCATATTTAAGCCAAGAACTAAAAGAACGGTTAAAATGGTTTTGTCTAAAGTAGGAAAAATCTTTCACTTATGTTTCAGAATATTTGCAGTAAAAATAACTTCTATGGAAGTTTGTATTAACTCAGCTATTTTAGACAATAACAAAAAATGAAGGCCAGTTACAACATAAAAATATGATAGAAAACATTACAGTAAAACACTTACATATTTACTTAAGCATTAATGTAGAATAAATTACTGACATACTGCATTTTAAGACTTCTCCAGATGATAGGTAACCTTAGAAATATTTGGGGCAATAATGAGAGATTGTGGTAGCATTAAAATTATTCTAAAAATTCTTCAGGAAACTGTAAAAAGCATGAATACTCCAAGTGAATAGGAATGCACTACTAAGAAACAGAGGATGCTACTAGCACCACATACAAAATACCTTCAGGGAAGACGCTTTCTTACCAAACCAGAAAAAGCATGTTTATGGAAACTACAGTAATCTGTCATGACACCAGGATTGTTCACAGAGTTAAACGAGCTAGAACACTGTGTTCCTTATGCTGCTGATATGAGAAAGTAAAGCATTTCCAGGCCTTCTTATTCAATCACAAGGTGCACAGCAGTTTTCAGAACTGCTGATCAGAGCAACCATGACTGTTGAGGTTGTAAGCAGGAAATGCAGGTTTCAAAAAATCAAGATTTCAAACTCAAGGTGTAAGTCTGACTAATTGCATAAGGTACGAACAGATCTCTGCAGGCTGCATTCATTAAAAAAAACCTCTGAAGTGTTTTTCAGTGTAATTACCCCATTGAATAACCATCTTCTAAACAGCAGTTTTAAAGGATTTTGTTACAGCAATACGATTTATGTTCCAATATTTGCTTTCATATCTGTATTTTGTTCTTCCAAATTCACATTTTTTATGGTTTATAAACATAAACATAGGGAAAATATCACATCAGCATACTAATATCTGCTGTTGTAATATTTGTTCCATATGTTTCTGGATCATCCTCAACTCACGTTACTAACTGTACATATTTGATCTCAGACTGTAGTTTGCAATGTCTTTTACAGATCATTTATCTTCAATAGTTCCAAATACAGAGTGGAATGCATATGAACTTTCTATTCTCGTTCTAGCTCTTGCACTTGTATTTCTTCTTGGAAACTGTGTCCTGAACTTGCTTTGTTAATCTAGATTTTGTTCCTTCACTACCATGTTTTTCTACTTACTTTATTTAGTTTGAATTTTTTCCTAGAGTTACGACTATTCTTTTAATATAATCAGGAAGCATGAGGCTGAAGTATGTCCATCATTGTATGGAATCATACAAGCTGCAATGAGGATGTTACTATTAAATATACAACACTGACCATTAGAGTCTTAAATATTAATACACCATGTGTTTTAATTGAGATATATATACACACACACGCAGTGTATATACATATATATGCACATTGTATACACCCACATATATATATTGTACATGTACGTACACGTTGTATATACATATACATTTTTAAAATGTGTGTGTGTGTACATTTTTCTTTTATTTTACCTCCTCCACATACAGCATCACAGTCCTCCCAGCCAGAATGAGTCCACATGAAAAGAGGCTCTGGTACTTTAGAGCTCTGATTCTCAGGAAGAGGATCCAGTGGGATTGTGTACTCATAGTGTAGACCATAGTTCTGGTCATGGAAGAGCAGCACCTGCAAGACACAGAGAAGGAAAACCTACCTGTGTACACAGACACTGTGGAAGACAAACTCTGAACTGTGAGGAGATAATAAGCACGACAGAATGACTTAATGTCATTTCAACCCTCCTGATGGATTTTGTAGAAGGAATTAATGACACTACCCAAATCAAGACAATTGGAAGAATTATTTTACTTAACAGAAAAGTCGAAAAGCTCTCCGTGTGAAATAAGCAAACAAAATTCACCAGAAATCTGGAGGATGATTATGTTCTGTGATTTCAGTGCTCTTAAATAGAGGAGATCTTTCCTAGATGCATCAGATTTAAAACTATTTCAGATATACCAGACAATTTCTTGCATTTGAAGGGTTTTGAATTGTGAAGTAATCCTTCATCATCTCCCTCTTTCTTTCTGGTGGCTATCAACTTTTCCTCCCCTTCACTGAAATGCATCAAAACTGCACTTCTTCATGGAGAACTTGGTGATTGCAATCCTCAAATGGCGATGCTGTGCTATAGTCAGCCAGGATAAAAAACATCTGATATTAATTTGAATCTCTCTCCTTAAGCAGCCCATCAGCTTTTTATGACATTTGTAGGAATGCTGAGACCTTCCAGCTTGCCTCAACAACGTAAAGATTATTCTTGGATTTAAATGCATTTTTTTAGAAGTCGGACGACAGATCTATATATATAATCAGGTGTGTGTGTATATATATATGTATCTATATATATAATCAGGTGTGTGTATACATATATATATATGTTTAAAAGCGGGTATATCTTACATAGATCTCATTATCTTCAGGAGCCTGGAAAAAATTAGTTACCATCCTATATGATAGGACTCAGGTAATAAAACTGAATCCATATTGTCATACCAGTAAATGTAAAGGTGATGTCGTGGGACCTTTGGCTGATATTTTCTCCCAGAGACCTCTCCGAACATAATGGACAGTTGTCCCGGCAATATTGAATGTTCCTGAATGCTCAATCTTCCAGTCACTATTGATTGACTGTTTTCCAGCATCTCGAAGAGCTGTAAAATACATGAAAAAAGACCAATTTAAACGGTATCTGTTCAGTAGTGATTTGGGCCTCCTTTAACTTCCTGTTTGGATAATTTAGTAAGCAGGTGAAATCACCTAACTCTGTTTGCAAAGTTATTTATGAATCCTACTATACATGAACTTAAATTGGAACATGCTTCAGAAACACTTTCTGGAAGGAATGCTTGGCAAAACCATGTGTGCTTAACATTACTTGAAGTTAACATCAGTGTTTTAATGCCTAAAGAGACTGACAGGCTCCAGCATAATTCATAATTCAATCACTGAATTAATTTAAGGCAAAGACAACCATTCTGTATTCCCAGGGTGGCCATTTCTATAATCCATGAAGGCATGGGAAACAAAATCTTCACAATATACTCTTCAAGAGTTATGGAATTATGCTAAAACTTCAAAAAAATTCTAGTTCATTATTCTTTCCCCTCTAATAACTATATTTGCTTTTTTCTCCACCTTGGAATGTGACAATATTACTGTCATCCTACCTAAATACTTATTTTACACACTTTCACCACATAATTTGATGCTTCTAACAAACAGGAAAAGCTTATTCTTTTTGGCTGAACCATTCCTCTTGTTGGACTAATTTATATTCAAAAGCACCATCAAGTCAGTTCACACATTGAGAACACAGGACTTTACATCAGTTTTCTATAGTAAACTAAACAGATTCTTCTGTGGAAGACTTGTAATTTTATTTTATTTTACTTTATTTTATTTTGTTCAGATCAGGTCTGAAATAATCATGTGAAGTAGAATATACTTGAAGTCACCTTCAGAACAAGAAGTTTTACACATTCCTCTTCATTGAAATTGCACGTTTGGCATCAGACTGTTGCAAGAGTACCTCAAAAGTTTAAGCCTTGTCCAAAATTTCTTTTTTAAAGTCATAAGTTAATGTGAGTCACTCCTGTAATCATCTTCTCTCCTATTCATATTTATACTGTTATGTTTTGTTTCTATGGGAAACAATGGCAACAAGTCTATGGACTGGCAGAAATACAATTGCGTAAGACACCACTGATGTGTACCACTGCAGCACTGTGTAATAAATGTTAAGACTATAAAATCCATTAACGCTGTAGAACAGCCCTGTACTAAAAATAAGCAGTGATTTTGCAAGATTTAAAAACTGGTATTTTAAGTTTAAACATTCTATTATTAATGGTAATTAAGTTCTGTTTAGTGTTTAAACTGTAGGGGCCAATCCTCTTCCCAGTGGAGAAACAAAACAAATGTACTCGAAAGCACTGAGGTCCAGTTGGGTCATGCTGCTCAGATGGAGCAGCATCCTCTCCCTGGAGAGCAGCAGACCTTGCATCATTTTGTCTTGTCTTTAAAATGAACGTGTGTGCCACAGTATTCAGACATGTGCAGGGGACTGGAATCCTAGCCCCAGAATAGAAAAATCACAGAATCACCGAATCACAGAATGGTTCGGGTTGGAAGGGACCTTAAAGATCACCTAGTCCCAACCCCTCTGCCCTGGGCAGGGACACCTCCCACTAGACCAGGCTGCTCAAAGCCCCATCCAGCCTGGCCTTGAACACTTCCAGGGATGGGGCATTGACAACTTCCCTGGGCAACCTGTTCCAGTGCCTCACCACCCTCATAGTGAAAAATTTCTTCCTGATATCTAATCTAAATCTACCCTCTTTCAGTCTGAGGCCGTTACTCCTCGTCCTGTCATAACACTCCCTGATAAAGAGTCCCTCCCCATCCTTCCTGTAGGCCCCCTTTAGGTACTGGAAGGTCGCTATAAGGTCTCCTCGGAGCCTGCTCTTCTCCAAGCTGAACAACCCCAACTCTCGCAGCCTGTCCTCATAGCACAGGTTCTCCAGCCCTCTGATCATCTTCGTGGCCCTCCGCTGGACCTGTTCCAACAGGTCCGTGTCCTTCTTGTGCTGAGGACTCCAGAGCTGGACGCAGTACTCCAGGTGGGGTCTCACCAGAGCAGAGTAGAGGGGCAGAATCACCTCCCTCGACCTGCTGGCCACGCTTGTTTTGATGCAGCCCAGGATACAGTTGGATTTCTGGGCTGCAAGTGCGCATTGCCTGCTCATGTTGAGCTTCTCGTCCACCAGCACCCCCAAGTCCTTCTCCTCAGGGCTGCTCTCAAGCCATTCTCTGCCCAACCTGTATTTGTGCCTGGGATTGCCATGACCCAGGTGCAGGACCTTGCACTTAGCCTGGTTGAACTTCCTGAGGTTCGCACAGGCCCACCTGTCAAGCATGTCAAGGTCCCTCTGGATGGCATCCCTTCCCTCCAGTGTGTCAACTGTGCCACACAGCTTGGTGTCATCGGCAAACTTGCTGAGGGTGCTCTCAGTCCCACTATCCATGTCACCAACAAAGATGTTAAATAGCACTGGTCCCAGTACCAACCCCCGAGGAACGCCACTCATCACCGGTTTCCATGTGGACATTGTGCCATTGACTGCAACCCTTTGAGTGCAGCCATCTAGCCAGTTCCTTATCCACCGAGTGGTCCATCCATCAAATCCATGCTTTTCCAATTTAGAGACCAGGATGTCGTGTGGGACAGTGTCAAACGCTTTGCATAAGTCCAGGTAGATGACGTCAGTTGCTCTCCCCTTATCTACCAATGCTGTGGCAACATCACAGAAGGCCACCAAATTTGTCAGGCACTATTTGCCTTTGGTGAAGCCATGTTGGCTATCACCAATCACCTCCTTATTTTCCATGTGCCTTAGCAGAGTTTCCAGGAGGATCTGCTCCATGATCTTGCCAGGCACTGAGGTGAGACTGACTGGTCTGTAGTTCCCTGGGTCATCCTTTTTTCCCTTTTTGAAAATGGGGGTTATGTTTCCCCTTTTCCAATCAGCGTGAACTTCTCCAGACTGCCATGACTTTTCAAATATAATGGAAAGCGGCTTGACGACTTCATCTGCCTGCTCTCTCAGGACCCATGGATGGATTTCATCCGATCCCATGGATTTATGCACCTTCAGGTTCCTCAGATGGTCCCAAACCTGATCTTCTCCTACAGTGGGCAGTTCTTTGTTCTCATAGACCCTGCCTTTGCATCCTGCCAGATCTCGTATTTTCCGCTTTCAGATTCCTCACTTGAGCCACCGGGGTCAGACAAAGTAAGAAAAGGTATCCTCAAGCCTAAAATTTTGGCTTGGATTCAGGCAGTCCAGCTTCTGTTCTTGACTCCGTCACACCCCATATTGTAAGCAAGTTCACTGAGTTTTATTCCACACCATACACATACTCCCACTCTGCTCAGCTTTCGATAAAGGAGGATTTCCTATAGAAAGTAATGCAATACAGGAAGAAAATTCAGCACAAAAGTGTATCCTCTCTCAGGCAATACAAATCGAGCAATACATCTACAACTAAAAAGACAAAGAAAGCAAACTCAGACTGGGAAAACCTGCTGCAACTGTAACGAAGACCAAAATTTGTGCTAAAACAAGGGAGCTAATTACAACTGTATCTCTGTAAAGCATAAAATAGCCATCATCACAATGACAATGAAGTAATGGTGATGAGTGCAATGTATTTTTTAATTACTGCACCAGGGATATAAACTCTTCCAATGAGGTGCAAGAGGCTACACAGCCATAGACATGCAAGATTTCACAGTTCAGCTAATGCATCTCCCAGTGCTCAGTGGGGAGCAACAGTACCCTGGTCTTGGCCCTCCACTTGGTAAATCTGTGCCTACTATTCTTTTTATTGCTTTCTATGGAAAACTGTAAAATACTACACCACTAAATTAACTTCGAAATTTTGCTTAAATTGAAATTGCCACACTTTATGGAGAGGTTACGAAAAAAGGCATTTGTACCAAAATAAGAGGAAAGTTGACATCTTTGTGAATTGTGAATTTTGCCTTTTGTTCTGGGAAAAAGTTAGTCATACTCTCCAGAAAAGTACCAAAACAATGTCATTTTGGCTAATGCTTATTTTTCTCAAGAAAATTGACAAATAAAAAAAATATTACTGAAATTCAATTCTAAATGAGAGTAACTTCATTGCTATCTTCCGTCAAAGAAGTCGTCGTTTAACTTCTATTCAGGTTATCATGTATTCCCTTCAAGCCATCTTAAGAACATTAAGACTTGAGATTTGAGTAACTTTTTGAAAATTTCAACTGAGGTAAGGCTGACTGGTCGGTAGTTCCCAGGATCCTCCTTATTACCTTTTTAAAAATGGTGCAATATTCCCTTTTCTCCAGTGACTGGGGACTTAACCTGACTGCCATAACTTTTCAAATATGCTTGAGAGCAGCTTGGCAATTACATCAGCCATTTCCCTCGGGACCCTGGGATGCATCCTATTGGGCCCCATGGACCTGGCATGTTCAGGTTCCTCAGGTGGTCTCAAACCTGATCTACAATGGGAAGGACTTCACTCCACCTGACATTTGGGGACTTGAGAGATGTGGGAAGAATGATTACCATTGCAACTGAGGCAAAAAAATTGTTCAGTACCTCAGCCTTCTCCATGCTCATTGTCATTAGTTCTCCTGTCTTATTTATCAGGGTATGTGTTTGTGTGTGTATGTACATTTTCTTTAATCCTCCTTTTCTGACTAACATACCTGTAGAAGCTCTTATTATTATTTGCATTCCTTGCCAAACTCAGCTCCAGTCGTGCCCTAGCCTTCCTGGTCCCATCTCTACACATATGCGCAGCATCCCTGTATTCTTCCTAGGATACCTGTCCCTGGTTCCACTGCCTATGCATTTCCATCTTAACTTTAGTTTGACCAGGAGGTCCTTACTCAGCCATGCCGGTCTCCTGCCTTCCTTGCCTGATTTCTTATATGCAGGAATTGAGAGCTCCTGCAATCTAGAAAAAAATGTCCTTAAAGAGCTGCCAGGTCTGTTTTGCTCCTTTATCCCTGATGGCAGTTTCTCAGGGGGTCTCATCCACTAATTCCTTAAAACAACCGAAAGCTTGCTCTCCAAACATTCAGAATTCTGGCTTTAGTCTTCACCTGGCCCATATCCCTCAAGATCATGAGTTCCACCAGGGCATGATCACTGCAGCCTGGGCTGCCATCATGCTTGACCTCACTAATTAGTTCATCTGTGTTGGTAAGCAACCAACAAGGTCCAGTAACACTGTTTCTTTGGCTGGGCTGTCTACCACCTGGATTAAGAAATTATCTTTGATACACTCCAAGAGTCTCCTGGACAGTTTACAGCTTACTGTGCTGTTTTTCCAGCAGATGTCAGGTTATTGACGTCCCCAGGCAGGGTCAGAGCCTGCAAGCGTGATCCTTCCTGTAGTTGAAGTAAGAATGCCTCGTCAATGGGCTCCCCTTGGTCAGGCAGCCTGTAGTAAACACCAATCACGAAGTTTCCTTTGTTGGGTTGGCCCCTGATTTTTACCCATAAATTCTTAATCTGTTCACCACTGCTTTTCAAAGACAGCTCTGTAAGGTCAATCCATTTTTTCATACAGAGGGCATTTTTTTCATCCTGATGCAAAATGATTTCAAAAGGTGTTACTTATTAACCATCATCTATGGCCCTCTATATATGAAATAAAAACATATTTAGTCTCAGTGGGCTCTGAACCAGGTCCTCAACTGGCTTCCCTTGAAATTAGAAATTACATAGTCTAAGGATTTGGTCCAAGGTGTTTTGAAACTATTAACATTGTCAGAAATGAGGGATTCAAACTTTTGTATTATTTGTCAGACCCCATCTGCTTTCCCACACCCTCCTCCTCCAAAATATGGTCCAACATTTTTTTTTTTTTAACTAGAAAACATACTTCATAAAGGAAATCAGACAAGAATACAGCACACCTATGTCCTTGATATCTATAAGACAATCAGCAATTACAATGGCATGCAGTGTTAAACTGTGGGTCCAAAGGGTCTATATCACTCAAGAAGCTTGATCACATACGTCAGAATAATGATACAGCTAATCTAATCTGCTCCTTTAGTTCAGCTGAAAACAGGTAATTTCTCTCATTTCCAATTAGCACAGAAAAATTTCAGGTTTTAGATTGTACGTCATTTGTATAGTTATATATCATTAACTGATCTTATTAATTCATTATGGGGCCTGGACCTGTCATGCCGTTATACAAGTGTCACAGGAATAAACTCTCTAATCTCAAAGCCTAGTGTATCTCTTCCACAAAAATCCTGTAATCTTTCTTTTTGTATCCTACATTAAGAATTATTTTTGAAAAAGCTTTTAATACCTTCCAAATATAAATGAAAATTTAGCAAGAGAAAAGGCATTATCTCAGACAACAGAAATCTAGATAATTCTTGAAACAAGTTTTTTACAGCTCTTCTTACACTAGTTGTTATTAAAGTAACTGACTATGAACCAAGTCTCATGCCAACACAGTTATAAGCAGACAGGATTATCACTGCAGGTTTATTCTTTAAAAATAAATCTCAAAATTGTTTCTTAAAATAATGAATTCTAATTCCAAAATTAATAAGTATATGCTTTAGGAAATATTCTCAAATTAAAGAAACACTTCCCCCCACCCCCATCTATACTGTTACAAATAATTCCTATTCCTAAATACTCCGCTGATGAAAGAAGGATCACAATCTCTTATGCATTTTGTCATATAACTTCAATAAGAAGGAATACTTAATGTTTGGCTATGTCACTGCTTCTACCTTCCCACAGGACAGACCTTGACAGACCAATCAATTCGGTAAATGCAGTTGAAAGTTACACCCTGTCTTTTCTCCTAAGACACCAGAGCTCCTGTTACTGTGGTGTATGTTGACATGCCTCAGATAAAGAGGATATCTGAGGTGTTCAGGAAGAACTCCTCTGAAGATTTGCTTCAAGAGCACAATCACCCAATGATGCTACTGATGCGGGCGACAGCTTTACTAATCACTTCAGCAACATCATCGCGGCTTCCAGATCATAGTGACTCTGCTTCCTGACCAGTAAGTCAATCCAGAGAAAGGTATTTCCCTTAGGTGCTCTCTGTATTTCACCTGTGCTGCACAACAGGGATCAAATCTTCCCTCAGTTTAAATTAGCTTCTACTTTGTAAACCACAGCTCTCAGTGTACACTGGATTAAACTGTGTTTACAGCTATACCTCTAATTATACAATTACTAATTGTATAATGAGCTATATTATTTAAAAAACTTAATCCTAAAATTGTATATGGCAATTAGCAAAATAGAAATAGTGTTGGGCTGTACTGACTCATTTCAAGGACATAAATGCATAGGGCAAAGTACTATGCAACATAAAATTAGCATACAGAACTGTAAAGATAGAAAACAAATCAGAAACACGAGAGAATGTAATCTCTGTTATACTTCACATTTTTAATCACAGTATTCTGAAGAACATTGTTTCTAATGTGAAATATATATGCCTTCCTCAAAAAACTTCCATTATGTTACTCCTATTCCAAGTGTTGCTCCTATTGAATTCAGGTTTTAATGCTTTCAAATAAACCTCCTATAAGTGAAAAACGTTTAAGTACCTTCCGCTAGTTAAAAAACAAAAGGAGGTGCAACAAACAGGTTTTAATTCAAAATACTGTATCAGACCTGTTCCTGCTTCCCTATAAAGGTTTAACAAAAAGTATTGCAGTGAAATACTGCCTAATCCTTATTTAGACTGACATTATTGAAATTAAGAAAAGTAAAATTAAAATGACAAGCAATTAAGAGCTGATTATGCACCAATTAGCAACTTTCAAAAATAAGCAGCATGACTGACATTATTTCGTGGGCATAAAAAGCATTAAGTTCTTTTTGTCTTTTGTAAGGTAAGAGATGAATCAGTTTGCTACTCGTGAAAAAGGAGTTAATTTCCCCAAATACAGTTCCAACATTTATTTATTTTTGCATCATTTAAAAAATAAAAAATCATAGAATTTTTGTTGTCCGCAGCAGACACAGAGGGAAAAAAAAACGAAACTTGGAAAATTTAGAAAATACGTCCATGACACTTCCGTTATCGATTTAACATTCTTACATATCCATCTCTATAGGCCACTGGGGAGCAATGAAATAATCCAGACATTTAAATCTCCTTAACAGGGCAGGTGCAGACCCCATGATAAACCCAGAGCATCCCATTGATAACTTAAGCTGTCATAATTAAGATTCACCATCTTCAACTTTCTCTCAACTGAAGTACTGAGAACACTCAAGTAAAAAGTTTCTTTAAATGTAGATATTACTTATGAGCAGAAGTAAGAACAGTGATTAAACCAGGGGATTTTTTATTTCATTGTCTTGTTTCTCATACTAAGTCTCTCTCAATTTAAAATTAAGCAGTGCATGGAACAGCACCAATTATGATTTTTCCTGTACAACAGCTTTAAAACTCATTAAAAGATAAAATCTTCTTTTCTATGAAACAAAATTTCATTGAAATGGAAAAACTGAAATAATTAAATAAATTCATTGTGATTAAATTTGTTCATTAAAACTTTCAGACAATTCAAAATGCGAAGAAATACTTTACTGCTTTCTTAGTCTAATTTTAGAACTTTGACTTTGCTGGTGATTTGCTCTACATTGGTCAGTGTGGGCTTTTTGTTGTCTGAGCACAAATTATTCCATGTTTCAGTATAAACCCGTTTTCATTAGTTTTAATGTGAAGTATTTTCTTTAGCGCTTTCCATATGAAAAATTGAAAATGACGAAGATAAAGTATGCACAATTTGTCTTACATCATCTAAATACATTCTTTGACACATTCTATAAACAAAATGAGATGAGGCAGAAGTTCAAAATAAAACCTATATGAAGAATGGTGCTATCACCATTCTTTTATTTTATCACTTCTACAAAATTTCTTTAGAAGCATTTTTCACAGATTTTTCTTTTCCACTTGGAGCTGACCAAACTGATCATTGCTGACTAAAACAGGACATGAACGCTAGAACATACGACATTTACCCAAGTAACTGTGAGCTGGTTTTTCTTCCACAACTTTGATTCTCCTTGCTCCTGCAGGTATCACTAAAGCTTCCACATAACCTAGACATGAGAACAGATGTCCCAAGATAAATACAAAATCGTAGAAAAGTATATCTTATATGTTTTTTCATTTTGTCTCCCCTATTTCACTTTTTAAATCTCACAAGTTATAATTTATATAGCAATGGCTTGAGAGTTCTTTCAAAATGTTGAAACAAGCTATGAATCTGTGCATTATGTACTATAAATACCATGATATACAATTAAAAGACTATAGCAACGTGAAACATAACAAGAACTAGTGAGGCTGGGCAGGTTGGGGCTGGAGCAGATGGATCTGTCTCTGGCCAAGTAGTTTAGTGTCATCATCACTACCAGACGACTACAAAAGAATTCCAACTTCACTCAGCATGTAGAGAGTCAAATGATACCGCACTAAAACCCAAACATCCTCCTACTGTTTGGCTTTTGGTTTGGAGGTTTTTTTAAAAATATTTTGGGCTCCATCTCCCTCTTCTTGCTTTAACACACCCAAAACATGTTATGAATGGCTTTAGTTTTGAAGTCTACTGATTAGTTATTTACATTACAATTGCTTCGTTAGAGTGTGGGACCAAGATATGCTGTTGTGCAATTTGCTTTAAGTAACAAGGGGTGAAAAGGCAATGCAGGTGGAAAACACCAGGCAAGCAGGAATGTTATAAATAAACACATATTTTAGATTACCCGTGTGAACTTCAAAAAGTGGACAATAAACCAATTTTTAATTCTTTGTAGCTATGTAATGTTCTATAACAAAATACTGAGCATTTGCAAACCTTTTCAATAATTCTGAAACATGAAAATTAAATTGCTGCAACGCAGCTTTATCTTTAATTTCCTTACGTGCTAATAACAATTTCTAAGTATTTCTGACAGTCCAGTTTCTTGAGAAGGAGAATAACTTCTGCAGTTCAGAGGGCAATACCACAATATTGTAGACTGACAGAGAATCACGAATAAACTTGAAAGCGCGTGGGTATTCACATTAGCTACAAAAGAGAGCTCACACATTGTAATTTCTATTAGCAGCCACCTTCTTTGTAGTTTTTGATCTTGTAGTCCTCCAGACTCATTTGTGGTTTGGGATCCCTGCTCTGCATTACCTTCAGCTTAACAGAGAGCCAGACATAAACATTTGAAGACTATGCCTAATTTTTATTTTTTTTAAATACTGTACTTCAGCCTATAATGCACTGACGTCCTTGATTTTTCAAAGATACACTGTCTGCTTCTAATTACAGTATTTTTTGATGTGATTTACTTACTGTCTTGAAATTCTGCACATTTTCTACTCAAGAAACTGAAAGTGTAATGGCAAACAAATGGCCAAATGCTGTTTCAAAGAAAAGACTTTTCTTGGAGAGAAGGTATACGTGGTGCATGGTGCACATTATTAGGATTTCAGTCCCCTACTCTGTCAACACTATTGTAGTGGGGCCAGTCAGTTATTCTCATTCAAAGAACAGATCACAGCAGTGTTTGAAAATATCATATTCATTCTGCATCAGAACATCTATTTGCTTTTTATGATTTGTTACTATCAGTATAAAACAATGAATAATGAAAAGATCTAAGGCTTCTTCACAGATTTTGGCTATATGGCCTCCGATTGCCAGGCTTGGTTTAATAATGTTACTTTAGGTAACAGATCATAATTTGGATATTTGTTTTGAAGAATTCTAGATGAATCTTAATATTGTAAAAATTTACAGTTCATTTATTCACTACAAATATAAACTTTATCTCATGGATTTTTTAAAAATCAGGCTCTTCTACAAAATAATGTGTGTCATAATGGAAGATAAATCAGATAATTCCATAATTTTATAATTGAAACAATTTTATAATTGAAACAATTTGCACTAATTTTGCAACAATTAAATTTAAAAATACTCATGCGTTCTTATCTTAGATGTCTTATTATCTAAAAAAAAGTAGATCTGAACTTCTTGTGGTAAACTGCATAATTTTAACAAGTATAGCTTTTTTAAAGTTCCCAGTGCTCAAAGTAATCAAACAGCTACTGGTTTCCCGATTATTTGAAATAAACAGACTTACCTGCTCCTCTGGTATGGTTAAAATCACCTTTAATAACTTTGCATGACTTTCCATTACCATTGCATACACCGCAATGATCCTCACGAGCCAGAGATCCCAATATGCCGTCACAGCCAAATTTCTGTGGGAGAGGAAAATAAAGCCATTGAGACACAGGCTGTTTTTCGTAAAGCTGCCTTTAGTAGTGGGCCTCTCACCCTTTTGCAAGATGCCCAAACCAACATGATCTAGCCCTGCTCAGAATGAGGGTTGCACTAATTCATGTGCAGAAATCCCTTCCATACTAATTTTTTCCATGATTTTATGTAGATTGTTGCATTCCCTTTTCTATAGGGTTGTCACACACCCACAATGGTAAAGTGCTGTCTAATGTCAACCTAATGTCTTATTCTAAATAGGACGTGAACATGTCTGGAATATGCAAATATAAAGTGTATTTGTGTCTTGCTAAAAAGCATTCAGTTTAAAACAAATTCAGTTTACTCAAGCACCTCCACATTACTATGTTAGGCACATTTCCATCAACAAATATAAGTGGTAGCTTGACAACAGGAATACAGTTAATATCATATGCTGGCCTGGTATGAAATAAAAGCCTTTTAAAGTCTAGGCAAGTCAACACAGGGTAATCTTGTGCACTGTACAAATGCATCTGATAAAACCAATTAAACTTCAAGACCGTTTGACAAATAATGAAGACAAAAGCAAGGTTAAAGGACTCCTTTAAGAACAGAAACCATGGTCTATCAAGGAGCCACTCATTTCCAAGCACATTAAGATTTGTCACTTCACTTTATGTACAGAATTTTTATTAGAGTTCTTCCACCTAAAATAGCAATACAGATTTCAAAATGCTGATTACAGCATAAGCATTCAAAGAGCTGTGTACCCAAAATGGCACTTCTACAAGATATAAACACCTAACTCTACAGACGTAGTCCCTGAAGTTCTTCCTAGTAGGCTGTCGAAGAAGACAGGGTAAAATGTGGAAGACCTTACAAATTAAGACTTTCAAATCTTCATTACACCTATCTCTCTGACCCTTGATATGCCAAGGAGCCAACTCGGTCTTAGTCAGGTGGGTTTGGCTTAAGGCTTTTTTGGTCTTTATTAGCCAGTTGTGAAAAGTGAATGTTAATTTTTTGAAGTTATTACAGTATCTAGCAATGCTGTTTCTGCATTAAAGGTTGGGTTTTCTGCTGAATGCACAGTGTGCAATGAGAAGCGGACAAAGGAAAAAAATAGCCCTGTGGGATTTTTATATAGAAGACAAGGTACTATGAAAGCGACAAAAGAACGTCTATGAACTAAATGAATTCTGAAGATCGTGAATAGCATAAGCACTCAGCTTTAATTATCTGTTATTCTGCTCCTTCGATCTTGGTTTATTTAGATGTAAACTTTTTGTAATGTTGAAAAAGGCAGAATTAGATATACATACGTATACCCCATGGCAAAATTTCCCAACCTGTTGAAGGCTGAGGCTTCCCTTAGAAGATTAAATCAGTTACACTGATTTTCCTCTCTGCAGCAGTTTGTGATAAGCATCCTTATCATCACAGATACACACTCCCCAAGATAACACTTCAGCTGGTTCACATGCTGTGTTGCACTGAGTGAAATTCATTTAAAGTATTTTAATACAATACAAAAAAAGACATTCAGTCTTGGTATGCACATTGCAACATGGTATCGGAGAAATAACACATATGTGTGACAAACGTATGTGCTTGCATACGTGTGCCTGTGTATCCAGGTTAAACACGTAAATCATACCTGGCATCTACCATCTGCACAGACATCTAACCCATGCTGGCCACAAGAAGTTCCATCCATCACCTTTTCTGTTAGAAGAACGGGTTGATCCTTTCCAGCCGGTGAACAGAACAAGGCACACGGTTTTTCTGTAGTAGCAATTGATGGAAAAAACCACCAAACGAGTAAAAGGCCACTTAAGAAACACAGAATTATTATCAACATAATTTTAAAAACTGCTATTTGCTTATCTGTGCGGCATGAATTTATGTTAGCATAACAAGTTATCTTTGATACAGTGAGAAGAAAACAAAGAAAGACTTTGATCCTTTTCTCATCTGTTTGAAAAACTCAAGTTGTTTTTCCTGCTACAGCATACTGGTGCTATGAATTTGGACTACATAGTACTCATGTCGTGTTCATTGTTGCATTTAAGAATATGCACATTATAGCTGTTGGAATATTTTGGTTGTAATCTATACTTTCATTCTACTGTATTTTTGGCAGATCATAAATATTGGTTAAAAAAGAAACTTAACACTTTCCAGATTTTCTGACTACGCAGATCAAAGAGAAAAAAATTAAGTAACTGAAACACCCTGGGAAGAAAAATATATGGATTTTCAAAGTCCACATTAAAAAAAAAGGACAAAAAAACCTGAACGCATTCTTCTAACATCTTTACCAAGGTCAGGCAAATTTCTACTTTATTTCTAAAACATTCTGCAAATCATTTATAATTTTGAAAGAGAATAAAAAAGTAATAATATCCTATGTATCCATGTATTCCTAATGGTCATCATTTATAAATAATGAAGTTTGCTTTACCACAGCCAAAGTAATACCAAATAAAATAAGTCTTCTCCCAGTGTTCAACTGAGTACAAAATTACATTATTTTTTCATATCTTTATTCACAAGTGTACTGACTCAGAACTTCTTCCTAAATCTGTTGCAGATTTTTGAAAGGATAAAGTCAACCCTGAACTTGAAACAGATTTCGCTTGGACACAATCTACACCACTCTGACTTCATACTGACTTCTAGATTCCTGGAGTGCGTTTTTATTAGTAAATTAAACAGTTCCAGGAAACGTTCACAGGCAATGGAATATAAATCATGTGTTCCTGTGTTAAAATGAAATTTAGTAAAACAAAGCCAAACTAGTTCACTAGATAAGCACCTATAAAATAGCTGGAGAGAGTTCTCCTTACTATGAAATGAGCTAACATACAAGCCTAATGAAAATAGTCTCACAAGTTTACACTTTGGCACCTTGAGAAAACGCTTAGAAGAAAAAAAAACCTTGTCTAGCTAGGAATATATTCAATTAAGTTCTTGATAATAAACTCACATTTTTCAGGATTCAGCAAAATAGTTCCCTTAAAATCTATGTTTTCTAGTGGTTTCTGATAATTTGCTTCAAGAGTTAAATACAAATGGCAATAATGAACAACTTAATAGTTATTCCATGCTCTTTTTTATCACCAGTTGCTATGATTTTGGTAATTTCTCAAATTAACTACTTTCATAACTTAAGTTTTTCTGCTGTTTTCTTGTTTGTTTTTTTTTCAATTAAATAATTTACATCATAACAATTCAGAGACAGTTCAGTGGAATGGTAGTTGTTGTTCACATTCCTAGCAAGAACTTGGGTAGAATGTTTTGGTTTTTAGTTGCTGATATTTTACACTAACATTATATTTGCAGATACTGTAAGTTCGACATACTACGCTCCTACTTGAGCACGCTCCTAATGGTATGGTATCTAAGCATGTCTGTTACACTGAAGCATGCATGCAGCATGCCAGGACCTTGCACGCAGTAGCTGTTAGGATTTACAGAAATCTTATCTAAGTTTGCAATATGCATTACACAGGAATTTCTGCCAAAATCAAACACTGGTATGCGAAATACTCCACTGTTAAGCTAAAAGTGCTCTCTCCTTCCTCAAAAACAGAAGCTCACAATATCACAATATCTTTTTGGCTTTGTAGGTAGAAGTATAACTGATATACACTTGCTTAATGATGTAGCATTCCTCTAGAAAGCTGTATTTCTGAGTCACCTCATATTGCATTTCTCACTAAATAGGATGAAACTGATATTGAATTTCAGTTCTAATGTAGTCATTACATGTCAAGAAGGACCAATTCAGTAGGAATATAAAACAAAAGATTCCAGAGCGTGTGAAAATACTACCAGATCTTGTCTATGAAATAAAAATGACTTACCAAAAAATGCTGGGCTTGGGCTTTGTTTGTTCATTTGTTTGCTTTAGTTTTTACCATATCCTTCTTAATCAACAACAATACCAAGAAGCTATAAGCCGTATGAGCAGAAGATGAGAATGTGGGAGATGGTTTATGCTTACCATCATCGATGATAGCCTGCCACTGGTGCATGTGCTTTTGATATGAAGACCTGACGCTGAAAGCCTGGCACTGCCAGTCCCTGAAGGCAGGCACTCCAGCAGGACAAGAAGGATTTTCACATACTCTGTACTGCATCACAGGACCGTGACACTCTCCTTCAAGGCCTGAACTAGAAAGGATGGCAAAAATGTCATGCTTTATTGTTGGTAATGTTTTGTCAAACTGACAGCACAGTTTGTTTATTCAATTTAAACAGCAGATTTTTTGTTGAGACCTAACATTAAGAAATCACCCACAAAAAATCAAAACAACAGAGAAAAACAAGTTTGCCTTCTGTTTGTACTGATTACATTACATATAAAGAGTCACGGGTGCTAAACCATAATTTACACTTGGCCTCAAAGAAGCCCTAAGACTAGTAAAAGCGTTCAACCAAAGGTGCCACTGAAAGCAAATAACACCTGCAGATTTGCTACCTCTCCTTTTTTACAAGTATGGTGTTGCGAAGTTCGGACAATGTGCTTTGTTTCTTTCTGGTTGCTCCAGTTGTGCTTGCAGGTCCTAATGAACAAATGCAAAAGCAGTGCAAACTGCAGAAACTGGAGCTAATTATTTGGAACTTTGCCTGGAAAATGAATGAATGAAAGCAAAATTAGGACATCCCTAAATTCTAGAAATAGCTTTAGGCATACAGCTGGAAGTGGCGTTTAGATGGCAGGAAACATGAAAGCATTCTGCATATCTAAGTCTTCTGTTAAACTAGTATGCTTTTGTATAGCCATATCCAATTTTTCTCACATTTCTGTTCTATTTCTATTTCTCCCAGTCTGTTCTATGGTCTTTCATCTTTCTTCATTTCCCCGTTTTGTTCTATTATTTTCCTAAATCATGTACTCTACTCTACCCTACCCTGCCCTGCCCTGCCCTACTCTGGTCTAGCCTAGTCTAGTTTACTCTAGCCTAGTTTAGCCTGCACTACACTTGTTTTCATTCCTCAGTTGTACTTTGTTCCCACTTCTCTGCCTATTTATTCTTTTTCTCTTGGTGTATAAATGACCCGTGAAAGAGAGATATGCTACTGAGTAATTAAAAGGAATGCATCTTTTAGCTGACCACTGAGATATGGTGAAACAGACTCCATTCAAGTCAATGGTAAAACTCCTTTCATGGGAGTTCGGCACAAGGTTTTCATTTTCACAAGATAGGGAATCTAATGTTGTTTCCAGATATTCTGTCTAAATGTCTGTGAAACTGGTAGAAAGATCTCTTTGTAAAAGTTGCAATTCTGTGGCTCTCCAAATGAGACAGAAGTCAATTTTCTCCAGCAAAAACCTAAAACACTAGTATTACACACTGACGCTCTGCAAGTCAAAAATTACAAATTTAATTTTCTGTTGCTTCTTCAGGTGAAGTTTAAAAAGATGGTTGTATTCTACCATTAATATTATCTAAGCTTTTGACAGAAGCAGAAAAGAGAAAAAGTAGCGTCACTGTACAAAAAAACCCCTGAAATACCTATTCTCCTAAGTGGTTTTCACTGTTCGTAAAAAATGAATTCCTTATATTTAGGACAACTATATCTTAATGGGTTTCTGTACTGGTAAGATTTAAATTCTCTTTGGAAATCCTGATGAATAGCAATGGAAACCTGAAATTCTATTTACCCAGGGCATTTGCGTTGTCGACTGCTGATTCCAGTGTTGCAAGTACGGCTACAAGTGCTCCATGCGCTCCACTCCCCCTCCATGTGCTCCGCAAAAGAGGTCCGATTGATACACTCTCCAGCCTTGCACCACTAGGTGAAAATTCAGCTCTTAGGTAAATCAATCAAGCCATATGCAAAACAATTCACTGCTCCACAAGCACATGGGAAGCACAATATAAACATTTTGTTCAATACATAGTTTTCATATGAGTCAGGCACATTTTTTTCCTGTTGTTCCCCATAGCTTTTTTTCCTGTCCTAGTAAACACAACAGCCAGAGACTTTTCTCTGGCTCAGTGGCCAAAGAGCAGGTGCAACTCTTGTTGACAAGGTTCAGCACAAGTTCATTCCCAATAAAGGATGTCTCCTGGGATAGACGGCGGGAAATGGTACCCAGACCATGCTTTCCCCTTCATTTGAGCCTGGGCACTGCCTAGGAAAGCCCTTTCGGGTCCAGCCCAAACCCATTGCAGGGATCATTCTCTAGCTGAACTGTATGGATGATCATAGCACATTGTTCAGGGCTGTCCTTGGGACTTGCTTGGTTCACTACTACAGTTCCCACCTAACTAGCAGGAACTGTACTGTCACTGATTATCCAGTGTCAATTTCAATGGAAGGATATATTACAAGTAATAGAGAAAATCAGGTTTTATTCACAACTTCTATTCAAAGAGAGAATGGGAGACTGAATACTGTTGAGAAATTCAAGAGAATTTCTGGCATTTATTTAAATAATAATATTCACATCAATAATCTTGTATGCATATATCATTTCTCAGGACAACCGCAATTTCTCACTCAAAACCTGTCCAATCGCTATTGTTATGCTCTGTAACCTATGTCCATATCTGGTATAAATCATCATAACTCTGCAGAAACTAGTACTTTATCAACTTATACTGGCTGAATATCTGTCCCATGTGTCGTGAAATTTCAGCAACTGCAAAGCAGTAAGGCTACAAGTAGACAATGAACACTTAACAGAATCACAGAATCACAGAATGGTAGGGGTTGGAAGGGACCTCTGGAGATCATCTAGCCCAACCCCCCTGCCAGAGCAGGGTCACCTAAAGCAGGTTGCACAGGAACGCGTCCAGGCGGGTTTGGAATGTCTCCAGAGACGGAGACTCCACCACCTCTCTGGGCAGCCTGTTCCAGTGCTCTGACACCCTCAGGGTAAAGAAGTTCCTCCTCATGTTTAGGTGGAACTTCCTATGCTCAAGTTTGTGCCCATTACCTCTTGTCCTGTCGCTGGGCACCACTGAAAAGAGCCTGGCCCCATCCTCCTGACACCCACCCTTGAAGTATTTATAAGCATTGATAAGGTCCCCCCTCAGCCGTCTTTTTTCCAGACTAAAAAGACCCAAGTCCCTCAGCCTTTCAAATGACTTAATGTCATTAACATCAGTAATTTAACCCATTTCTCTTTGCACTCTGAATTATTGGTGAATTATTGTAAATGCTTTTGTCACTTTTAGAATGCACTTTCATTGCTTCAAGTGTCTGTGCTAAATCCTCGTCTGGTGATCTTAAACTCACCTGCAGTTTCAAACTGGTCTTCAGTGATTAACCGACCTTAATTTTCTCTCTTAAATAACAGCATTATAATAATGGAATAATTATACCACCTTTGAAAAGTCTTCACACAGGATGGTTCCATCATTATATTGGATTTACAATCAGAAACTACAAATTTTGTAAATGCTCTTGGATATTTCAGACCAAAAATGCTCATACTTATTTAAAGATGTTCCTTCAGACATAATAGGCAATATCGATTTTTCTCTAGAGATAGCATCTGCCTTATGTAGAGTCTGAGAGATGCCTCATAAATCCTTGCCTTAAAAAACAACCATGTTGGACAGGCTATGCAAATGACATTTCCATCACTTCCTAAGATTCTAAGAGGAGCACAAGACAACAATACTCCATCTCTATAATGTAAGTAAAATAAAATAAAGGCAGTGATTTGTGTAATCTGAAGCTCATCTTGGACAGATAATAAAGTAAACAAGAAGAATAATCCCTTCTAATCCTCTGAGACGTTTCAGTGATGTCTGCTTAGTTTTTTAGTGCTAAGCATAAATAAGGAATTTCTGTAGCCTGGCACAAGGCTCAACGAGCAGTTCTAACTAGAATCGGTACTTTGTCTTACCCTTACTAATTGTTTACTCTCTACTAGCTAAGATCTACAATAAAAAGAACGGTGTTACCTTCCTCATTGGACTTTCCCAGGACCCGTGTCACTACGGTATCATAATGCTCCCACACGTATAAAGTTAGAATGAGTCCTCTGCAATGAGTTGCTATTATCACTTTTTGCCAAGTGAGACATTAATATGCAAAATGCACCGATGGCGATGGGTTTACAATGAAAAATTCTGGATAGTCTTAGTAAGAGGTGCTGTTTTTTTATTCCACACCACAGGCAAGCCAGTCTCAACATAAAGAGTGTGACATCGAACAAAACAACGTCCCTGACTCACCAGGCATTGACTTAAGACAGAATATCAACTACACACATTTATCAGAATCAAAAGATCACAGCAAACATCATTATTTTAGAGATGCAAAATGAATAAAGCCTGTTTTTCCATTAGTATGTAAAATGATATTATCTGAACATTTTATCTTACTCAATTGATTTGTTTACTTTTTTAGGGGGATGATGACAGTCCTGGTGAATGCAATATGATTCAAAGCACAGATCACTCCTGTGGGAGACTGCTGTCAGCACAGTATCATGAAAATGCCAAGATATACGCATGTTCCTGCTCTGTTATCTATTTGAGGTTATTTATCTTCATTTACAGTTACATACAGAGATGACAGAGATTATTCAAACAGGAAAACTCTTGAAGGATGTTTAATATAAGTCTGACTTCAGGTGAACACCTAATTTCTCTTTGATGGCGTGCTTTTAATGACATTAATCACTCTCCTGCATGCACTGACACTATAAACATGTCTTTACAAAGCTCATCCTGAAAAGTTTCATCACAAATCTGTGTTGATTCCTTCTATGAGACTATTTCTAAATCTTAACTTATAGTTGAGAACTTTGTATCTTTGAAAGCTTATGTTTCTGTTTAGAGTAAGCAGTGCAACAGTGGCATTCCATTCATAAATAGGATTCAAAACCAGAACTAATTTGAAATAAAACAGTGTAGGCATTAAAACATGGCTTTGCTAGCTTTTTTTTTAAATTCGGTGTTTTTAGGGAAGTGTACGTTTTATCATCTTCGTATTACATAACATATAACATACAACACATTTAACTATATACATATGATTTGTACGAAAATTGAGGCAAGCAATAGCTTTAAACAAGTGCAAAGACCTATTCAGTTTGTTTCCTTGGCTGTCAGGTGTGCAATATAATTTATATTGCTTTTCCACCAGAAACATACCTTTCCAGTGTCACAGTCCGTACCATCCATTGGTGGATCCAGTTTAGTTTTGCATTCCTTGTCGCTTTCCACTTTACACCACAACCCAGTGCAAATGACATGCTGAAAACCAAACACACAGGTCAGCACAAAATCTATCTTATGCAAAATCAGTTTCTGCATGCAATTCATGGATGTTGTCATAAAGTTAGCAGTTTTATGGTAGTGAACTATGTTAAACGACAGGTTAAAGATGCACAAAACCTAAAGTGGTCAGATTCGTCTTAGTCTTTTACTGATCATGGACGCATGGAACAAGTCAAGCTGGTGTGTTGATAGAGAGCGAGGAGAACCCTCTCAGTCTAACCTTAGGGGTCACAGTCTTTGCATATGGCAGGTCTGACAAAGCACATAGGGACAACTTTGCCCCATGATGTGAAGCGGCCACCGCACAGATGCACTCCCCTAGAGACTGGAAGAGGTGTGAGCTTTCTGAGAATTATTTTTTAAATTAATCGTATTTTTACTCTTTTTATGTAGTGCTTATTCGTTTTATGTGAAAGGGAGAAAAATAGCACTGTCACTAGCAACAAAAACCAAGGTTTTAACATTATTCCATTTCCATATACAGGGACTAACAAGTCTGTGCAGCTACCCAGAACTATATTCACAGGAGTTTTGTAAAAATGTCTTTGTAAAAAACTATGAGGCTTCTCTAGGACTTCCAAATCCTCCTTGTTCATACCATCTGAACGACTGCTGCTATCATATGCTTTTCCAATGATTCATAACTTCTCAAGAATTCACTCTTTCCTCTAGAAGTATCTCAAAAAGCAATCAAACCTGATACCCACAAAGTAAACTGACGTATCAGGATGAAATATTTTGTCTGGGAAGAAGAAGAGAAGGGAGATGAGAGGTTTACTAGTTGGTAGCGAATTTTAGAGATGGAAAGCAAAGCTGCTTATTCTGTCCCTCTTAAACATCAGAATAAGATCATTTTACCTTCTTCAAAGGAAAAGTACAGCCTTGAAGTATGCTGCCTCACCTGTCCCCAGATTTCCTTGGCAGATTTCCCTATTTTCCTCTAAAAAGTCCTCCTCCTCCCATGGTTTCCAGTCATTACTTCATTTTCCTTGCTGTCTTACTCCCCTCCTTACCAGTAAAGTGGGTGGAAGTGAACAGAGTGCATGTTGGGCTCAATTGTGGCCTGAGTGTTCTTGCATGTGCAGACCCCAAATAGGTATAGTACCCCCAAAGATGGGAAAGAAGGATCAGAAGAGGGGGATGGGTTGCAGGGAGGATAACAGATAAAGAGCAGCTGTTTTTTTGAAACCAGGGTTGCCAGAAGATGTGATTTTTCTAACTGAAATGATTTGTTGCATCAGTAAACCCAGTAAGAGTCTCTGTGCCTTTTACACTATGCATGAAAAATGTGTGATAAATCTTATGCTACCTTGAAAAAAGCCGTATGGCACAGGAAACATAATTCAACAAAAGATTGTGTCTGAACCAAGGAACAGGACAGTTCCAGTGGGAGTCTTACATGTGAAAATGCCTCTAACACTAGCTTTCAAAAAAAGTCAAAGGTTGTAGCAGTCTGAAGCATTGCACACAAACAAGAGACAGGATGGCAGCAGTCAAACTCACTCCTGATTCATCCCGTAACAGTTTTGTGCTAAAGCTGAACTAACAAGACAAGAGTTAGCCAATGCACACCCTAAAACAGAGCTGCAGAACTCCTATCCTGTTCCTGGATAATTTTAACAAGCATTTTTCACGTATCAAACTGTAATTTCTGTTCTGGTTCAATGCAGAAAGAGAATTTATTCTTCTGGGTCAGTTTTAGAAAACACATAGATGAGACAGAGTATCAGATATAGAACAACTCCACAAAAATATGTGCTAATTTAATGTTCCTAATTCAAATAATTTTTTTTCATATCCCTAAATCTTCATTTGTCAGTGACTACATTTGAGGAAAAGCTATACAGGTTTTCAAAAAATAAAGTCAAATTTTCCTTTATGTCATCACACTTTAATGTTTTTTTTTTTTCCTAAACACTTTTATCTTGTGCTTAATTTCACTAGCATATTACTGTGAAATGGCTGAGAACAATCTTACGGTTCCTTATAAATCAGGAAACGATTCTTCTAAATTTAGGAAGACATGAAGTCAGATTGACAAGGATTGGGGTGTATGAACACACAGATGCACTTGAGCTGTGTAAAGTAAATCAAGTAAATCAAATCAAGACGCTTGACTCACTAATGTGCTTTGTATACATCTGCATGTTTCTTCAAATACTTGTATACCACCTCCTTATGAACCATGAACCTAATTTCCCCAGCTAGAAACATCTTTTGAGCTTGAAGTGAACTGTACTCTGAAAACACTCACCAAACACTCACGTCACCATTTTTTAAACCAAGCATTCAATGTTACTATAAGATTCCATCCTAGACTTTGAGATTCCCCAAACCCAAGAAAATGGAGATACAGAGTTATTAAAATTGATGGATGACTTTTAAGTGGTTTTCTGGGCTTTCCATTTCAGTCAAATCACAACTAGTTCCTTCAGTTACTCTTCGGATTGAACTTCTGCTGTAGAAGTAAGAGAAATGGATATTACTGTTACCATTTAACTTTTGACATTTGGGGATTTCTGCACGTGGCTGGGGAAAAAACTTTATGCAAAACTTGTTTTTTTCATTAGCAATCTGCAATGCTGCAGATCAGGATTGACTGGAAAACTAACAAAAAACTGGAGGCCAGTGTCAATATTACAGTCACTCCAAAATCAGAGCATAAACTTCTAAACCAGAAATTTTCTCTGCTGGGGAGAAATTTTAATTCAGTCAAAATCAGGACAGCTAAGTTAATGTTCACAGAGATTATGTTCACAGTTATCTATCATAAACACAGTTCAACAGCCATTACAGCCAAGGGGAGTAAGACTTTTAACTAGTCAAGGGAAGAAGAGTTATTGGAGATTATAAACTGATCCTAGTGACAACAGACTATTAACAATCTGTAATATATTTAATTGTGCGCACACTGGAAAACAAAATGTTCCAAGCACACACAAAGGATTTTTTTTTCTGAAAGAACTCGTTAATGGTGAGTTTTTAACAGCAAAATCCAATGTGAAACTCACAAGGTACTAGAGAAATAGCAGAGGTCATTCCATCTTTTTGGGTTTTGGGTTTTTCTTTTAATGAAAAGAGTGAGGCAGGTCTGTCTGCATCAGAAGGATGCTTTTCCAATCATATACGCATCTGGAAAGAAGGTCCAATTGAGAGGAAAGACCAGAGACAAAAGGAGCATTTCAGAACTGTATTTGTGTAAAGTCAAGATTGTTTAAAGTGTGGTGGTGGAGATGAGGACAGATATTCCACCAGGGCTATAATGTTTCCATGACTTACTTTCTTTTCATTGTGATCTGTCCCTGAAATGCCTTAAAAATCACCATGAAATATAACCAGTCTCCTACTTCTTTGCAAAAATCACAGCTGTGTTATGACAAGAATTGTTTTAGTGGAACTGACTAGATAGCATTCACATCCTGGACTTTAATCTTAAAAGCCACCATTTAATAGTTCAACAATTATATTCAATTGTCGAGTTCTAAAATCACGTTTAATCATCAAGAACTACTTCTGGGCCATGATCTCACTATCTGTTACGTGAAACAACATTAGGGTCTAATTGATTCTTGTGTGATACATCATAGGTATAAAAGCAAACTTGGCTCCCTTACAAGATAAGCATGGCGACATGGTATAAATCTTGTACTCTGAGATCCACTCACACTTTTCTCAGGCTCTATAAATTTTGCTTAGGGTATGAGAAAAAAAGCCTTTTAAATAAAGATTAAAAGGAAAAAAATGAAGTCTGGACACCATTCATGAAAGAGGAGTGGGAGGGGCTCACTCTGGAAAATACAGGAGTAGGCCCTCAATGGTCCTTCAGTCCTTTGCTTTAGCCATTAAATCATAAAGAGGAATTCCTGATAGCAAGGGAAAATCACTGGCATCTGCAGTGTTTTTCAGAGGCGGCCATGTAATATGACTGCAAATTATGCCAAAGTGCTGCTCAGTAATAACCTTTGTAGAAAATTACATCTCAGCAGAAATGCATTTTTGATTGTACCGCTGATAGATTATTTTTAGATCATTACGAAAATTATTTTCTGTCATTACTCAATTGTTTTCTTAGTCGAATAGCTGATATATTTGAAGCATACTTGCTTAATGTAAGAGACTGCATGGAAGTCTGGTCATCAAATTATCTTCCAGTCACAAAAAATGTAAGACTCTGACATAGTTCATAATTTATCTTTTACATAGTTACAGTTATGAACTGTTCAGCAAGTAGAATGTATCCAAGAAATCATGGGCTATAAATTGTTGGATTTACTGAAGTTTAAACGACCCTTCAAGGAGAATGTTTCTCTCTCATTTCCTGGCTTGTGGACAACAACTGTAACCACAGTAAACTGCCAGTTATTGGCAGAGTAGAAGAGAGTATACAGAGATAAAAGAAAGTAGTTTGGATTTCATGGAAAATTCAGTGGTTGCCAATGTATAATAAAATAATTATTTTAATAAATTAATACTAATGAAATACTGTATTGAATTTAGAAAATTATTCTAAATGCTGACTTCTCTAATGGCAGCCACAATAATACGCACAATCAACTCAGGGAACTTTGAATCACCTTCATAATATGTAAAATGCAATTATTTTGTAGGTTAAATTCACCTTACTTGCTATTTCCATGTAACACCTTTGTATTTCAGAGGGAGATGATAACATTAGCTACTGACTAACAGCACTTTGCAGTTAGACAATATTGTTGCACGGTCCATGTACAAGAACACATGAAAAATCTCTGCAAAGTTTATATAGCTTGGTTCCAGCCCAATTTAAACTGCAACATCTTTTTTTTTTCTTTCTCTTCATACATAGGAGAAACATATGTAGGAGCAGGACAGCTTTCTTATCCTTTGGGCTGTGCTCTATCCATTGCTGCGAGTTTCCTCTTTACTGTAGGAATCTTATTTAATTGGACTAGGACACTGTAAACTTCCTTAACAGAAGAGCTAAATTTAAGACAAACAGCAGGGAACAAAAGAAGGAGATCTGAATATAGTGCCTAAGCTTGCTGTAACTAGTTCTTCAGGTCCACAGACCGAGGATCAGATTTCTTGGATTTTTCTGTTGCGGGGAAGGTGGGAGTGTAAATTTTGCTTCCAGACAGAAGAAGACAGAGGAGAATCAACAAAGTGCTTTATGGAGGCTGGCAGTGGAGCTTCTGCCTCAGTGCCCTCAGCAGACTTTCTCAATTCTGTCCTTAGTGTCTTTTATTAATTTTTATGTAATTTCTAGTAGGTCCAAAGCTCTTAAAGATGCATTACAAAAATGTTGTGGTTCAGTATTTGCTTATATGATTTCTGATTCAGAGGACTTTGGTGCAACCACAGAAGGTTCTTCCCCTTGCTGTCTTCTCAGAAACTGTTACCACGTTCTCTTTTTCTTACTGTTAAAACCACAATGTTATCAAGGAACAGACTTTGTTTATAAAGAAAACTGAAAATAAAATTGCAGCTTGTCAGAAAAAAGAATAGTTGAAAAGACAACTCGCCTTTCGTATTGTCTTGCATCACTACTAGGTTCTTTCTTCAAAGCAAGCCCACATTTAAGCTGACAGTATCTTAATACTAATGTTTAAGAGGGATTTTCCTAAACTAACATTTTAATAAAAAGTAATGATCCAGTAAGTGGGAAAAAAAGGATGATACGTGATATAGCTGAAATGTGTCCTCTTACATACAAAATGTGAGACATGGAGAAAATGACTGAAGATGATTAGAAACTAGGTACCAGCAGCCAGAGCCTAAGTATTCTCTGTGCAAACAGCTGAACACTACCAGGGTAGCGTTAACTTAATTTAACTTCCTAAAATTTCTAAAATAATAATGAAAGCCACAGAAACCTTGGAGTCAGGACCCCAAGAGAAGAATATTCACTGCATCTGTGAATGAAACACAACAGGACCACTTGGCTACTAGAATTTAAATGGCTGAATTAGAACTAAACACAAGGGTATTAAAGGACGGGAAGTACCCAGAGAAATGAAAATCATATAAAGCAGCAAGTTACCAGGTTTCACTATCACTTCAACTACTTTTGAAATTCTTTTACCTGGTAAAGGACACCTAGAAGAAATAATGGGCTAACGATGCAACATTTTCTTGTTCAGAATAGGTTTCTAGAGCATGAGAAACCAAAATCACATCTTTTAATTGAAAACAAAGTACTAAAAAACAAGAAACAGATTGCAATTCATGAAAAAAGCACTTGGAAGTAATTGAGAACATTTGCAGAATAGCTATACTGAGTTCTACTGATATCTCTCATAGTGAAAATGTTTTCAATAAGACAGTTAAAATGACAACCAGCAATCTACAGCTCCTTTTATTTCAGCTGTGCAACTCTCAGCATGCGGTAGTCATACATGTATTGCAATGTTTCCTTTGAGAATCTTCAGGATAAAGATTACTCTCACTGGAACTCACTAAAGAAAGAGTACTGTGTCCAAGCTGGAAAGATGAAGAGAGCTGAAGAACTAAAGGAGTAAGGAATTATGCCTTCATATTAAATACTCCTCTTAAATACTTTCCAGGCTACCCGTCCACTTTGACTCTGATGAAATTTTATTTCACAGTTCCTCTTAGTCCCTGTTCTATCAACCCATGCTCCATGCTCTTTACACATTTTTAATATCATCTACCCTTCTTGTCTTGGTTACCTTCTGAAGGGCATCTAACACGATTAGTACCTGCCCTGCTGACATCAAAGAATAATGATCTTTCTCTGTTAAAACCATTCTTAAAGTGCTTCTTCAATCACATACCTACTAGTATTAGGCCATAAAATTATGAAGAGCTCTTCAATTTTGTTAATGTGTCTTTTCAAGGTTAATATATAGTGACACTGTTTCGTGCAACGGCACGAAGCATTGTCAGCAAACTCACTGAAGTACTGGAACTCCCATTGCCATGGCACTGCACAGGTCTGCCAGGGCTCACAGGGGACCTGCTGGGACACAGGACATATTCAGCAGTAGAGAGAGCCCAGCTAACACCGCTATTGTCCCTCAGAGCTTGCACAGGCACAGCATTCTTTACTGAAGGTCAGATACGGAGGTTCAATACCAAAACCATAATGAAATGAAACCTACGTGCAAAATCTGATCATCCCAGCAGAATAAACTGCAAATATTCCATTCGCTGCAACAAGATGACTTCACACTATGACATTTTCTATTTCTAAAGTATAAAGAACGTATCAGTGCTATGCTATGATAGAACATGATTCAGGATATTTGAAGATCCAAAGCAAGTCTTACAAGATAAACAAATTAAAATGTTCATATTAACTTTGGAAAGCGAAGTGCAAACTTCTCGTTTCAAAGGTGAATGTTCTCTTTCTCTCAAACACATGCACAAAAATATCTCTCACAGAAAAATGAGTCGGTAGGTGTATTTTCTGAAATATACACACATCATTACCTGCATTTCTTGGCAAAAGGAAGCAGTTGGTCCAAAAAGAATTTGACACTGTTCATCGGCAGTGTACGTCATTCCTGGGAGCTTGGAGGGAATAATCACAGAATTGAGGCTCTGAGGATTCGTCTGTAGCAGACAGTTACTGGCCTTTGACCTGGCAATATGCAGAGATTCATATGCTGAGCAATTCTGAAGAGTCTGATTGTCATGCCAACTTAAACACACATTTGAGATTAGAAAAATGTGGACTCTTCAGATTCTTTTAGCTGTCAGACATCTGTCATTCAGAGAAACGACTCCGTTTAAATTAATATGGCTTACTTGGTATTAGCTAATGGTGTGTTCTGATGTTGCACATTTGCAGAAAGAGAATATAATTTATCAGCTATAATAGGAATTTCAAAAAACCACTGGACATTTTAGTGTAAAATTTACTTAACTGATTAAGGTTTGGATAGAGATGTGAACAATTATAAAAATGTAGACAATTTATAATGCACACACAGTTGTGTAGCTTCATTTTCACTCCTAGCAGGACCTCAAGTTAGTGACTTCAGATTATATATATATATACACACACACGTATATATATATACACACATGTGTGTGTCTATGTGTGTGTATATATATCTATATATATCTCTACACATACATTTAAAAATGCATACAGATCTGAGCTGGTAGCCAGAAATTTAACTGTTCTCAAAAACCGAAGGAAAAATATTTGAAAATACTTAAACCTGTTAAAGAACCAAGTCATCGTTTTGATTTCTGCCTAGATTTAGTACAAATGTGTTACTGTTTGTACTAGTTACAAACACGTCTAACTTATAATAATTATTCCAGTGTCATAAAGCAAAACTTTTGAGGACTGTTTAACTGTTGCAAGTAAATCTTCAACAGATATAAACTTAATAAAGGAACAGAGCTCTAAGGAACAGATCCTATTTAAGAGATACAGAGTTAAACTAAATGTTTTAATTTGGTTCCTAAGTATACTCTTCTCTATTAAATATCTCATAGTAAATTTCTATTTCAAAAGTTAATGTAATTATACTGCATGGTTTAATATTGAATGGCACAACATAAATCAGAGAATCTACATGATGTTCATAGGTCATTCACTGCCCAACATCTTCAAAACATAGCATATTAATATATTTTAAACAGGTTTACATATATAAAAAAAGGTATATTTAAATATATATAATAGTATAAATTACCACATGAAAATATAACAATACAAATAATTGCTGAAAACAGATTTTAATCTATCTGTCAAGTATTACACAGTTCATGATAATTCAAATTATTTTGATGCGCTATACAAACACAAGTCTCCCACAGAAGTGGTAAAAATTATTGAAAAATTGTTATTTCAAGATATTTATTGCAACTATTTGTAAATGACATACAGTAAGAGTTCTTTTTCTTGAATGACATACCTGAGAAATCTTTCCAGATCTTCCCTGCTGCACCGAGACCATGAAACATCCCCAAGATTCTGTCCTTTAATCCACTCCCCAGACATGATATGGAGACCATCTGCACAGGATGGGTGGTCATTGTCGTGGTTTATCCCCATGCTGAATTTTGAAGTTATTAAAAATAAACCAAAGCAGAACAAAATAACAAGTTGTTTTCAAAATGTTTATAAGTTAAAACTCTTGCAAGAGGCTATGAAGCATTCAGGTGTATCACACATAGGAAATCTCCTTTGATTTTTACCCATCATACCTTTCATAGAAGTACATGAAACCATGTCTGGAGGACAATTCTATACTGAAAGGAGAAAGTGAAAGCTCATTCATTTGATGAGAAATATTATATTCTAATCAGCTGTTCAATATATACTTCAGACAGCTTTCTGAATGTTCAGAACTGCACACCTACTGCAAATTTAATGAACTGCACTTCTCTTGCTAATGGTTCAATAAAAATACTGGAAATTTACTTTTTGAGATCAGGGAATAGTTTGGTATTTTTGCAGTGATTCTGTTTTAATTCCATATGGAAGTGGTTTGTTGAAATTTCATAGAATAGTAAAATGCTTGCTAGTTTAATATATAACTATGGCATCTAAAAAAATCCGCCTAAATGTTTTTTACAATGTTTACTGTTAGAAATAACATTGATGAAGCAATTCAATGGATTTTGATTCTAAATACTCAGCATACACATGCCTCCCAGTGAGTTCTCACAGAGGGCACTGCAATGAAAAATTCTACTAAAAGTCTGCCTGAAGCTGCTGCTTTAACTGAAGAAAAGACTCACTGTCACTTTCATTCACAATCAATAAACAGAGAGGAAGAAGACAGACTTAAAAAAAAATCGAGTTTTCAGTATTAGCTAAGTGGATACATGCTTGACTGGTATTAAGAGAAGTAAATGAAATACTCTTGGCCGTTTTTGAAGATTTGTGAATGAGCATGAGACTACTCTCCAGAGCACTGGACTCAACAGAGTCCTGGAATTTTGCAGCCCTAGTCTGTCCTGCAGAAAAGCAAAACTTCAGAGTGAATAAAGCTTTATACCTTGTATTGATTTCTTCAGCCAAAGAGCAATCTGCTTAGAGACTGCAAAGATGGGAGAAGTTTGCTACTTCTGCAGAAAATGAGTACATCATGCTTCTCCATATTTCACCACACTGCAGTGCCAAAGGGCAAAAAGGACCTCCGACCCGTCACTGAAAACACCAGCCCCCATTTCTTCTCCACTCTATCCTAAATCATCCTCATGAACAGATCAAATTTTGTATCATTTTGCAACTACATTACCTTGTGTTTACCAATGAAATTAATTTAAATGCTGTGTAGGGCTTAATCTTGCCTATCATAGTGCTCATTCTCTTACAGTGATGTGTACACCCCACAGTCTAGAGCCCTGGAGCAGCTGCCTCTGTATGGATTGGATAATTTTGTTAGTTCTAAACAGTGTAACCGAGGTGAACAAATCTGCTTGACTCTCAGCTTCTGTCTTTTCCTGAACCACCTGAATGGGACAAAACAACTACAAGCGCCTTTGCACTTCCCTTGCATTCTTCTTACACGCTTCACATGCAAATGTGAGACGCTCTTTATCTCCAGAGTTCTATCCATAAGAACTACGGAAGAACACACAGAAAACCGAATGACACTGTACTTTGCTGAATGTACAAGAAATACACTTTGCCTACAGCTCTTCAAGTTACATACTTTCTTACTGCAAAAGTACTCATTTATCAGTATCATATATATATACACACTCTATGATTTGAAATAAAGCGTTTACAACATACAAGCACAAAAAATCTTGTTGATGCATTCATTACAGAATCAATGGCTCTCACTTATGCAGAGTGGGAATTATCACATTTATATTTTACTTAAAACATTTTTAAAAATTAAAAAATATATAAAATTTCTGATTACTATTATTTCCCATCCACTCTGAAGACCAATTCCTGAGTCAGACTTTGTCACAACCTAGTCTGTAAAATCACCCAGAAAAATGTGAGCTAAGCTGAACCAAGATCTTCACTGTTTCAAAAAAAATTCCACTAGGCACCATTACACACAAACATTGGTGTAACCCTTTTTTCCAACCTATTACCACAGAAGCATTTTGTATAGTCTATCAGTACATGAATTTTGAGGACAACATTTTCTCCTAAGGCAAGAAGTGGTAAAAACTGTTGTACTTATAACAACCGTTTATATCAGCAACATTAAGCACTACTAAAAAAAATCTAATTCCAACCGCTTTCCAATACTTCAGCTGCTGTACTTTTGTTAACACTTGTCCTATTCTGCTTTGACATTCAAATGTAGTTCAAAGTATCTGCACTAATCCAATGGGATTCATTCCTCCACACATTTCCACCTCCAAATTAAACACATGTAACAAAATATCCAGCAAGCAGTGAGGACCAGTATTGAAGCCTTTGACTATCAGAATGAATAGCTGCTTCAAAAGAGAAGTACAAGTCATTATGTTAACATCAACTAATTCAATCTCAAGACAATATGTAAGGAGCACACTAAAGCAGCAACAGAGCCCACTCTTACACATTCTCAGAAATCTTTTCCTCAATACACACTGTTGATCTCTTCTATAGCATGGTCATGACTATGTACTTTTATCTGACCTAGTATCAATTACAAGATCACACAAAAGTCAATATGCAGTAGTACTGACTTCTTATTTCTTTCACCACATCACATTATTACTCTCCAGCGAGACAGTAACTAATGTAAATATGTGTATCTACTTCTTCATTAACAATTAAGGATATAAAAGGATATAACAATATGCGGTGCTGTTCTGTACTCTTCCTATAGAATTTACTATGCTAGCATTGGGCACATTGCCCTCTCTGTCCATAAGCTCCTCTCTCCCACAGCTGTGATCATTCAACCTCACGCAAGAGTAAAACAACACCATGTGCATGTGGGAGGAAGACAAGGGAGTCTAGGGTAAGAGGATAACTTTATAGCAGCCTGAAAAAACATAATTAACAAAGAAGACAGCGTTGTACTAGATGGAACTAAATCAAATTCTGTTTTAAGAACAGAAGCATTATTTTTTCCCTGATAGAAAAAAATGCTCCATCCATTCTGGTTAAAGACTATATACGTCAGATATAACATGAAAGTAGGAAGCAACCTATGGAATGCATTTGCTAACTGAAATATTAGCAATATTTCAACTCACACTATGCAACTAAACTGTATTTTAATAATCTCAGTTTAAAAGTATTTTGACAAAGAGCCTTGGTCAAATTAACTCCACTAACATTATACATGGTTGTCAAGTCAACTGAAAAAATATTTTTATCTAATAAAACCTCTAAAACTTGTTTAAAAAACACTGCCAGGTTGTTTTTTTTTTTTTTTGGTGATATCATGCAGAAAGTTGCAACAATCTCTGCTAATTTTTGAAGATGATCCCTGTTGATGTTTAATGGGCAGTAGGAATAGTACAAAGGAAAATCCTTAATTTCTCTGTGCTTAGAACTCAGGCCACCAAAAGCAGGAGAAAAATATTAGTTCCATTTTTCAGTTAAAAAGTAATTCCTTTACAATTCACTGCTGCTGCAATTGTATGCATACAGCTGGATTCAAGACAGACGACAGCACCTCTCCTGCCATCAAGGGAACAGGTTATATTCCTGCAGGCATAAAATGCATTCCAGTGTCAGCCCACATACTGAAAAAGTACCAAGTACCACGCTTTGATTTGATTTGATTATAGCCTAGTATTAAGAAATGAAAGCTCTTTTAAGTCTCAACAAAGGGTCCTCAGTCATTATTCTATATTTAAATCAGTTAAATAAGGCTATACACACACACTATTTTATACTTATTCTCACTATAGGACTCCAAAACTCTCCTACATGTGCTACACCCGTGGCGTCATGAATTTGCTCAGTGACCCCACACTCTTTCAGGTGGAAAGCTTTTTATAATTTATTCATTATTTTCATTGTGCTTTGCAAATGGCAGATGATAAATGGGATAAGACACATGGTTCTACTGGTAAATTAATTATTTAGCCTAAGTGAACTGAAAGGCAAGTAACAGAGCTACAGAAAAACTATGATGTTAAAAGGCAGAAGATGATTTCGTTTGGAACAACTTTGTCTTCAAAGAAAGAATATACTGGACACTGAAACCACAATCTTCTTGTTAATAATTTGATGATAAAAAGAAAAATCAAAAGAAGTATTTTTAGGCTATTAGTATTTCTCTTCTGTGACTCATTTCTCATTCTCTAGGATGTTGGCAACTAAGACTACATTTTCAATCTTAAAAAAATTGGGTAACAAATGCAATACATATATTAATATGCGGACATTAGCATATACCACATGCTACTGTCCAGCTAAGTTTGTAACTTTTGCTAAACAGCTGCTTTCTTCTCTTTCACTCTGACACTTCTACTGCTTCAAGAAGCTGTATCTAGACATAGCGTGGTGTCATGGTCCTTTGACTTAAGTATATAAATAATTTAAAGCTTTGATGTGTCAGATGTATTTAGCATCATAACATGAAGATACATATGGTCCCTTGCTGGCGATTTTTACAAAATATATAATATAGGAAAAGTACTCACCTCTGGCAAACACGATACCCATGTCACATCCTGCAAACTGCAGTATTTCAAGATAAACAATTACATCTATGGTATATGACTTTAATCTTATGCCAAGGAAAAACTTTGACATATAACATGTCTTCAAATTGAAGAAAATACGTAATAAGGAAAGAGACTTTGAGCTATCAGGTACTCAGCGAATAAACCAAAAAAACCCAAAACACTTATTAACAAAAAACATTGAAACTATTACGATCTTTTGACAACTTTTTCACAGCTATTTTGCATGTATCAGACTGTCAATTAAGCCTATGTGTTCTGTAGGCTGTTGTTCAGTTTACAAATGCTATTCTAAGGAAAATTAACTATAAATCCATCCTGGAACATTATAGCCTGGCAGAAATGGAAGCATCGATACCTTGCTAGAGAAAGTGTTGACTACTCTTCTAAATTTCAAGCAAAAGAAATACCGTATCTTTTTAATTTACTAAAAATTCCAATGCAGCACTACTTCACTGTCCCAGTACTTCGTCTCTTCCTGAGCTGTTTCTTTCTTCAGCTGTTTAGCTACCAGCAAAAGGCTAGTGAGGCTTGATTTCTGCTTGGTATTGCTGTGATGTGTTTGCATAAAGTAAAATCTTTCCTGAGCCTCTCTGTTCTTAGAATTGAACGAAGCAAAACTATTTTTTTTCATGGTTTCGAATCACCATATAAACTTTGAGAGCAAGAGTAAATGGAAAAGAAAGGTATGTAATAAGCTGCATCCTCTTCTGTCATTTCTAATTGCAAGTGTATTTTTTTGGACAATTTCCAGACTATGGGGAAGTTTGCTATGACATACCCATCTGACCAATGAGATTCTAGGCTCATATAAATCAGCATAACTTTATGACTATGGAACACAGATGCCTACTTTGATATTTAAAGTGAACACTTTTGAGCAAACAGAACAGAAAATGTTATCACAGATAGTAAAACAATACCGAAAAGAATAAAAAAATTTCCATGTTTTATGCTGCTATCCACAAACTGCAGGGAAGTGTAGCTATTTCTCTCTAAATCTGTCAATGACACAAGTACATGTATGGGAAAGATAATTTCTTACAGTTTGTTGTGCATGTATTTTTAAAATTCTACAGGAGCTTCTTTCTTCCTCAGTAGTCACTGCCATGGGAATGCCCGACACTGTAGAACCCCAAGATAATCTGAGTCATGATGCTGGGAAGCAAGAGCTCTGAGAGAAAGGGACCCCAGAGTGATATTATGGATGCTACTGAATAAAGGCTTAGTTAATTAATCAGTAAGTGGACTAACTATCCTAACATGTCAGCTCAATATACACTTGGTTAAATAACTTGCGCATTGCGAAGATCTTTTAAGTCCGTAATTTATCACCAAATCAGAACTGGCTAAATATATGACATCACGGTATCTCTCTTATGCAGATCTACTTTAAGAGAAATTCTCTGCACAGCATATAAAAGACAGATATATTCTGCGATTCGTCTATACTTCCTAGAAATTCATTCACTTACTGTTGATGCTTATAACTATGAAGGCATTTTCCCACATTTCAACGTTCCAGTGCTTTGGATAGAGCTCCAAAATTTTGCTAGCCTGTCTCCTTCATGCTAGTATACAAATTATATAAATAATGACAAAAAACATCCAAAATTTTAAGAGGATGTATTTGAATTAGAAGGTGTATGTCATTCTGTATAGGAATTACAGACAGAAATACAGCAACAGTTTCACATCAAGGGAAGGGGAAAAGCATAACTTGAATACGAAGGTCCCGACCAACAGCAAAGTTGATATTTTAAAGTCAAAATAAAGAAAAAGACCTTGTGGGTCCCAAGAAATTAATTTCTCAGCCTCCTAGATCAACAAATTTAGAAATCCTATTGGCTCCTATCTTTAGGAATTTGTAAGTTACCATTAGTGAAAAAAATCCAAAGAAAATGAAAGCAGACGCTTGAAAGTTACAGTATTTTATCATAGAAGGCCTGAAGCTGGAAACAAAATGCTAATTCAAAACATTATTAAAATAAAATATAGTTGAACCTAGTAGTTTCATATTTTCACTCTCACTTGAAACAAAAGCCTGAGTAACGAATGGATTGCAGGACAAACTTGGGAAACACTCTACTAATGAAGGCAGTCGTAAAGGAACTGTACTTGTAATGAAACATTTGTGCAATCGAGGAACCTCAAAACTACCCTACAGCGTGAGCTCTTTAGTACTTTCACTAGTTTTTGTTTCAAAACTATTCTTCAACTTACCACATCTGCATTTACTACTGCAGGAAACAGGTTTTCATCTTCAAAAATTACTTACCTCATAATTCCATACTGTGGTCCACTGTCCTGAGATCATATATTATTTAATTTACAGTTTATTTCTTAATCAACTAAAATGTTCTCAGCATTCTGAAAAAATAATTTGGCTGCCTTCTCAGAACAGAAAATTGCGCTACAGCTAGAAAATATTTTTCTTCCTTTGTGGTAAAACAGCATTAAAGTGTCACTTTTTTACTTTCTAGTTTATTCTAAAAAAAAATACTTATCCTACATTCTGGAATGTAAAATAAATGTAATTAATTAAATAATTATCCAAGTAAAAAGAGCAGAATATGTTGCATGGCTAGAAGTCTCATGTAAGAAGAGAAAGGTCCTATGGAAGCAGGTAATTTCAGTAGTGTGATTCAAATCACGGATTGTTCATCTAAATTCTGTTTTCAGGAATGAAAAGCGTGTTGTGTTAAAACAGATAGTGAGAACGATCATGAGATTTTATCAGAGGCAAATGAATTTTAAATATATACGTAACAGCATGGAGTTTGGTGTACAAAAATAAGCCCTCCAAAAGCAATCTGTTACCTTTTTCAAAGGCACTTTTATACTCATCAAAACAATGGCAATTGTGAATGTATTTTTTTATTTATGTTCTCAGGCTGATAAACGAAATTCTACAATGCAAATCTACAATGTATTGCATACATTTTGAGTCTACTTGAATGAAAATTTATGGGCAGTTAATTTGTTGTACAGAAGACAAAAAATTGAGGTTTGTTTCTTTGTACTTCGAGAGGCAAAGTCTTTGAGAAAAGTTTTTGCTTCTCCTTTGCTGCTGAACAGGTTTCTCTTCACAACAAGAGCAACTAGAATGGTTAAAGATATTAGACAAAATAAGAAGGTAATAGCTAAGTGACTTCAAGATTCAGAATGAGTTTGTGAAAATTTTATAGAAAACATGATGTGTTGAAAGAGGAAAAGATTTATGTCTGGTCTAGATGGTGATCATTTAATCTCCATTTCTGAGACCGTTAATGAGCAAGACAAATCTCTGAAAGAAATACTCTAGTTACATTTGAATCTCTTGAGGTCCTTTTCATGGGAACTTCATTCAAATGTTTGTCTTCAAATATTTTTACATTGTCTCTCCACACAGGGTCAACTACTTCTAGTGCACTTCTTTGCCATTGCCAGGGCTAGGCTGGCAGACAAAGACAATCATGCAGAGAAAAACAAATGTCTCTGGAATATCACCTTACTCCCTCTGGGGCAAGAACCACTTTATTTCAGATTGCAATGGTTAAGGACTCTGGCTCCATAATGAAGCAGGGATCAAGCAGAATGCCTCTGCATGTTTTGCAGTGGAGGCTGCCCCTTATTTTTTATTCTTTGTGGCAGCTGTTCATATATTTCTGGCTACCTATTCTTTCCCTTTTGTGGTGGTCTTCCTAATTTCTGCGTGGCTTGTTACTAGCCTTTACGAGGTCGAATTTCTTGAAGAAATGTGTGGTTCAAATAACATCTTGTCCTTTACTATGAAACGAGAGTTGGTTTACTCTTTTTTCCATTGTTTTTAAATGCCTATTACAGTACCTGCGGAGAAATGTGAGAATGTCTCTAAGGACATCCAAATGTCATTATTACTGTGAGAATGTGATGGCTGGGATATCACTGTGATTTGTTTTTACAAATTTATTTGAATTAATATGGAGGGATTTGAAAGTTCTGAAATTTCATAGCATAGCCTTTAACATTTTTTCCCAACAACTTAGGTTTTATGTCCCTGTAGGAAGATCATGCTAAATCCTTTCTCTTCCTCAGTCCCACAGCAATGCAAAGACACAAAAATATTCCAAGTTGAGGACCAAATGCAACTAGGGTTATAGAGCCTGGCCTGTGCAGCAATCTTGGAAGAACTGCTAGGCACCAACTGTTGAGCTTCCCTGTCTAACTTGTTCCGGATACTGTTTGGCATCCAGCAGCCCTTAGAATATCAAAGATAGTTCTAACTTGTCTGCTGCAAGACAAAACCTTCGTTATAAGATCAGTAACCCACATTCTCAAATTTGATAACGCAGAACCAACATCACCCATAACTTTGCAAAAATTTTATACCTGCTTCCTATTTTCCGCACCTAGGATTTTGTACACCACCATTTCTCAGGAAGCATAAGGTGTTACATTTCTTGTTGGTCAAGATGTCCTTTTTTTCAAATCCAGCAATTCTGCTGCCAAGCTTTTTATTCTCTAAACATATTTTTATTGTGCAGGGCATAAAGCAGTATTTGTATTTCTCTAAACTATCCGCTATCATCATACCTGCCTCAAACAATTCTCTAATTTACTCCAGTGAACTTATCTGCAGATCATATTCAGTTATTGCTTCTTTCCCCTTATCCTTGGTTTACTGTCATAACAACAAATGTACAGAAAATGAAACTTCCTCTACCCACCCTCCTTCTAATACTAGAAGTGAATAAGAAAGGGCAGCATGTGTCTATGAAATACAAACAAATTTTTCTTTTGAAGTCTTTCCTTTATCATAACTATCACTGGCTGGCTTATATTAACCTGGAGCTGCTTCCTGCAGTTATGAAAACTCAAAAAAAAAGAAAAACCAGAAAAGACTAATTTCATGCAGCATCTCATAATCACATCACCCTTTCCCTCCAAGTCATATAATTACTCTGAATTTGCTTTTTTTGCATCCAGGACAAATTTTAAATAGAAATATTTTAAGTCCCAATTCTTTCTTGTAATCAACTGCATGTTTCAACATTAGATGCTATGACATCCATTTTCAGAGAGCTTTGACCAAATATAAACCAAATCACTTGTAATTCAAAGTGTCTGTCCTAAGATACCTGACCTCAGCGTTCAGAGATTCAAGGGATTTAACAAACCATCCCTGTCTGTTGTCACTCAGAAGCTGCTATTTTAAAAATGTATATACAGATACCTGGAGCAGACACTGCAGGTAAAAGTGACAGATTAATAAACATCTCAATTTTATTTATTTTATTTTATTTTATATTTTATTCATTTTAAAATAAGAACTCTCCTATTTATTTTCTTTAACAAGTACTGAAGCCAAGAATCATACACAACTTTCACTAACAAATTTGATTATTGCAACTTGAGAATTTTTCACTTTTGATTCAAAGTATTCCTTGTGGAATACGTAAAAAAACACAATCCAATTGGGAAGGATAGTTACCTTCACTTTGTCATCCTTTGCTATTAAGGCAGGAAAAAACAATAATAATGTTGTGATGCCTGATGACCATTATATACTTTAATGGGATCTATCCTGAGAAAGCCAACTTAAATAAGGACTCTTCCAACTCATGTTCTCATTAAAATGTTTGTTGGCAACAATAGTCAGAGCTGGATCTGATACACAATACCACAGTCCCAAGAGAAAAAAAAATCTTGGGGCACCTGCTTTTCCTCTAGAAAGTATCAGTCCTTCCAGCTAACCTAGTTATTGTGTAGCTACAAAGATTCCTGTATTACTTCAAGTTGTAAACATTTTCTTAATTTACGTTCTATATATCAATATATGTCACTATTATTATTAATAACAAAAACATTGTTTTCCAAATTTTTCATCAAATTAACAAGCCCTCCTAAAAGAAAAAAGTAAGTACACAATCAAATTAATCTAATCATAGTAATATTACATGCAAAAAAATACTAGTGTTTGTTATCCACATACTTACTTGTGACCCATTTCATGGGCAATAGTAAAAGCGAGATTCAGACCATTGTCCTCTGCAATTATACATTTTCGTTTTTCACTGCACATTCCACTCAGATAGGCTATACCTAGGAAAAACAACCACCACATTCAATTATTTTTTGTTATTACTAACTGTATGTATTATGGCATTATTGATCCCAAACAGGTCTGAAACTTTATTGTGGTCAGAGCCGTCCAAATATAGAAACAGATATCTCACAAAGGTTTATTTACTCATAAGACAGAATGACTGATTTTAGCACAAAATTGGACAAAAGATAGCAAAGAAATCAGAAGCTGCAGCAATATTACCTGATAGCAATACTGTCTGATTATATAGACCGCAATGTGCAGAAAAGATATTCTCTAAAAGCGTTGCTAGGTACCTTAATAAGGTGTGATAGAACACACATATGAATATCAATAATATTGTAAATGAAAATAGATGTCCACAACAATAGAACACAAATCGGAACAGTTATTTCCTCTGACAGACTCAGAAGAATAGAATGCAAATCACACATTATCACTGTTCAGTACTTATACAATGTTCAGTATGTTAATGCTTATAAAAATGTGTAAAAGAGTCAGGGATTACAGAACTCAAATAATTCGTAGGAGATTGCACAAAACACGTTAATTGTAGAGCCTATAATGCCTCTACTATATAATACCTAAGTTTTAAAAAAATAGAAGCCTGAATGGTAGGCTTTTGAGTTCAAGTTCAGCTTCTAAAAAGTGCAATGTCTGTAATCGTAAAGGACTGAGGAACATGCACCTTAATTTGGGTAATGGTAATTTTTTTCAGACCACAAATACATTTAGCAGGGCCCTATTGTAGTCACTTGTTGTTTGAAATTTTGGAGTAAGCAATCACAACGCTCTTTCAAGTGTTTGGCGTTCTTCCCAGGAACATCCTTTCAATGGAATGGTGCCCTCTGGATCAACATGTTGGCTGGATATTTGTATATAAAGGTCAAGTTTGAAATGTTTGACAGTGTTTGAAATTTAGTCATAATTAGCATTGTAAGTTAACAAGATAAAAGTCATTCTTCTTACAATCCAAGTATTTGTAGTCTGTGAGTACAACGCCTCATCCACAACATGAAATTTAAGTAGTAAACCCACCACTAGTCTGGCAGTGTTGCTCTCAACAGAGCTGGATGAAAGTTTTTGGACACAAGAGTCATGTGACAAAAAAAGTTGTTCAGGACTGAACAAAATAACCACAAATTAGATTTGAATACGGCAGAACATTTATTTCCAAAGAAAGGAGAAAACATGGAGCAGGGGTAAAAGTAATTTGGGATACAACAAAAAGGCAAATAATTTTCAAAGCAAAAAGGAAGTCCTTCAAAAGACACCTCATGCTAAATTTAGGTATGATTTATATTAACGCTATTAAAAAAAAGAGAAGTAAGAAACGCTCTGAAGTGTAATGTTTTATGTCGAATGTTATTCTCCAATAGCTGAAATAAAAGCAAAATTAATTCTAAAACCATTTTGTGCCTTGTAGTTCCACAATTACATGCATTTTCCTTCAAGTTTTGATGACCAAACTGGAAAAGACAGAGCTGCTTTTAATACTGTAGCTCTTAGTAGAGCTCATAACAGTACCAGAAGAAGCAGACATCAGGAACCTGACTTCAGACAACATCAATGGATTTACAAAGTGCTAAAAGAAAATAGAAAAACTACTTTTGCTATAGACAAAATCCAGCGCTGCATTTTGAAGTGTTGTGGGAATTCCTGTTACTACAATGCAAAATATTCAGAAATACGTTCCTTACTGTGCTGGTTTTGGCTGGAATATGGTTAATTTTCTTCATAGAAGCTGGTAAGGGGGTATGTTTTCAATTTTTTCACTGGAAACAGTGTTGATATAACACTGGGATGTTTTAGTTATTGCTGAGGATTGCTTACCAGAGCCAAGCCCTTTTATGCTCCTCACACCACCCTGCCAGAGGGCAGGCTGGGGGTGGGGAAGAAGTCTGGAGAGGACACAGCTGGGACAGCTGATCCCTACTGACCAAAGGGTTATTCCAGACCATATGATGTCATGCTCAGCAATAAAACTAGGGGGTATGTTGGCAAGGGTGCCGCTGATCAGGGACTGGCTGGTGGTGGTCAGTTGGTGGTGAGCAATTGTTTTCATTTGCATCACTTGTCTTTCTTGTTTTATTTATCTCTCTTTGCAATTTTCCTTTTCATTACTACTACTACTACTACTACTACTACTACTACTACTAAATAATTATTATTATTATTGTTGTTCTTGTTGTTGTTATTAAATTAGTAAGCTGTTTTTATCTCAACCCGCAATTTTTCTCACTTTTACCCTTGCAATTCTCTCCCCCATTCTGCTGGGGGAGAGAGAGCAAGCGTCTGTGTGGTGCTTAGTTGCTTAGCTGGGATTAAACCACAACACTTACTGAAGATGGCTGTCCTCAGTTGGATAAAAATTATTTGCTGGGATCTACAGAAAGAAAATTCCCAAATCTCCCTCTGTGTGTTGATGCTGAGTACTAACTGAAAACTGTCTGATGATCTCTACTTTTTTGTAGGGAAAAGAACTTCCCTAACCTTATTTTGGCCTCTAAAATGTCAGGTTCAAGTACATTAGCAATATCTTTCCATACAACAACATGAGTACTATCAGTTGCTGTCTATGGTCCTACCTGTTCCCCAATTTATTCCCAAAGAACTATGCACATTACATGTTCTATTCTGCATACCTATTCCGCAGAAGCAGCAGTCAGAAGTAGTGGGCATTTTCAAAAATACTCTATATATATGACCAATACCGCTTTTAGACTTGGCATTCCTTGAAGGGAATTGATTATGTTTGACCTTTTTAAGTGTAACATACAAAACATAAGACCTGCATTTCATTTAGATTAAATTAGATTTCTGATTCTAGAAATGGCCAAAAACATCAAGCGCAATCAATGCTTTGTGACTTTTCCCCTATTAAACGAAGTCAACCTCATATGTGGAAGCCACACCCAATAGCAGCTACTGGATGTAAATCAGCCAACTACTAGTCATGAACTGGTTTCATGTCTTGTCCTCAGTTATTAATTTCACATGTAGAGAAAATGAAACTGACTTCAATAAGCAGCTTCTCTTGCTTAGTTGTCTCTGCATTAGGTAAGAGAAGGAATTTCTTCTTTAAATATATGTATGTTCACTGCAGCTTCCTGTGGCTTATTAACACAGCTGGAACTGCTCCAAGGTTAAATCCACAAGAAAAGAAAAAAACAACGAACAATTGCTCCCTTGTTATGATTAAGGTATTCCTAGTGAACCCCACAGTCTCAACATGCAGCTTCAAACTAAAACAATTAGTATCCGAAAAGCGTTGGCTAGAAAGCAGTAGCATCATCTCACTAACAATTTACGGAAGGATCCTGTTATTCATCTAGAAGAAAGTTGTGTTTTGAAACAAAAAAACCACTGTATGAATACATGCCAAATGTAAAATATTCAAATTACCTCATTCTGTAGATAACTATTTCTCAAGATAATTCAGAAGAAAACACATGCAATATCAATAAAGAAAGTAAAGCTTTACCACTGTGCCCTAGAAGAACCACGTAAGGGACTACTTTTTCTTGTAAAACATGTAAATATCCAAATGAAATACATGCTGCTTCAGAAAAGCAGGACTTTGCCAAAGTCATAGCAGTGGTTTATTACTACCATTACTGCTACCCATAGAGATGGGTATTTCCTTTGATATAATATGATAAATTTTTGTTAAATTTTTTTTTGTTTCTTAACGAACATCTTCCATCACATGATCAAACTATTTATTCTTTCAAAGTAGGCACACATTTGCAACTTCTCTGTTGAAAAGCCATAGTTCAGCTCACAGGGACAACACAAAACACATTACCAACTGAAGTATCCGAACAAATTTTTCAGCTTTACCTACTCATTCATGGCCTGCTGCCAATAAGATAAATTCACTATCTATATTAAAAGGCTACTGTCAGCATTGCCTGCAGGCACAAAAACTCCACAGTAAAAAACCCAAAAGCTCATTAAGAAATATGCAGTGAAACATACAAAAGTGTGACTTGAGTATGTCTGTATTTGTAATAACACATTCTAAAAGGCTAGAGATTGGTTATTATTTTTCCCTTTATAATGATCCAATTAAATTTATTTTATACTCTGAAAGTCTTAATCACACAAGTCTTAATTACTTAGCACATTTGAATTTGTTTTCCTCTGAACTTCCTTGGTTTCACAATACATTGAAACTTAGTTTGTCATGCCATTAGCTATCTGCTCATTCTGAATCCCTTCCCTCACACTTGCTCCAAAATCTACTTGCTAATTTTAGATGTTTTTAAAAGAGAAAGAGACCCTTCCACATACCACGAGTTTAAAGCGTTGATAACATCTGGATATGACCTCTATGCATTCCTGAGCTTTCACAGCACTTCTGTTTTGGGACCAGTAATCTTCTGACCAACAGACTATTCTTTTTCCAGATTATAAGGCAATAATGACCATGAAAAAACCAGAGAACAAAGCTCCTACAACATATTCTGTGATTCCAGGTAAGTGGGATAGGGGATCATCCAGATATTCCTTCTACCACTGATCAAGAGCAGAGTCTACCTGAATTTCCAGTCTGTATGAAATCAAAATTCCATAAAACCCAAACACATATGTTCTGTTCCCAACCCTTGAAAACACAAGCTGAAAGAACTAAAAAGAGCATGTTTGTACAGAGTTGTAATTTTAAATTAAATAAATTTAATTTAACTTTGTACACAGTTAAATAAAAACACCCCAACATTTCCCTTTTAAAGCATTTTTAATGGAGTATGTTATATTCTCAGGAATCTAGGGATAGTACGCTCATTGTTGTGCTATCTATCCATCAGTAAAAATTGTCACATTTAACCAAGATAAAAAACAGTAAAACAGAACAGATTCCCAGTGCCCACTGCATTCCCTGTCACCTACGTAAAATAATAAATCACACTATTACTCTTGAATGCATATTAGATATAATTTCAAAGACACTGAAACTGTTCATGGACTTCGTGAATGTTGGATCTATTTTTATTAAATCAGTACACACACCACTGATAGCGCTTAAGCGCGTACTATGAATAAAAGTAATTTTCTAAAGTATTTTCAGTATCAAACACTGATGAAATATAGGCAAGCCTGAAATAGATAGAAAAAATTCAGAAAAACTCATGACAATTTGAATCACAAACTTTCCGCACAAAATCTTTAGCTTTCAGAAGGTGCCATGCAGTGATACACTCCTGATAGCATGACCTTAGTTTGAATTATTGGTAATGTGCAAACCTAGCAAGCAACTACAACAGAAACACAATCTAATGCCCAAGTACATCTGGCTTTTGACTCTAACATAAGTATTTTAAATTTGGACTGGCAAATCAATGGGCCTGTGCGCATAAATGATAGTACTTAACTGTATTTGATTACTAATCTAACAAATTTTTTTTTAGGAGCCCAGATACTTTTCTTAAGAAAGAGGAGAAAAAAAGCTTTCCACAGAGCTGACACTTAAAAGTATAACTAGCACAAGCTGCTCTGAAGAGAGTCCCAGACACCGAGGATTTCCAGGAAAAAAAAGTCTTGTCAGTGAATCAGCAGCCCTTAAACAGGGCAGAAATCAAAACAACACAGTTAACAAACAGGAATCTCAAATGCAAACAGAAAAGCCCAGACTGATTTATTTTTTTATTTTTACAGTGACAGATATCAACAAAGATAATAACTCTACCTATATATGTGTGTGTGTATATACATATATATATATATATAAATGCACATACACACTGATGCAAGACATTAGAAAAAACAATGGGATAAACCCAATTCAACTTGTGCTGCATTTTACACAAGTGTAACTCAATTTTTTTTCACCTGTTTTGTTATTGATTTACGTACATCTTAGAAAAAACAATGCTTCCAGAAAAATACTTTATCAATAGGTACGTGATTTTATGTTTCAGAATAGACTATTAAGCTTACTCCTCTCTTTAAACAAACTGCTGCACTTTAACCCTTAGGGTAGGGAAAAATTCCAAAAATGGGGAGGGCTTATCAATGTATGCCATACACACATGGACAAATTCTGAATGTGTGATTGCACAGTTTTAGGTCCTTAGTTCTTGCACTTCATACAGTCCACAGATGTCTAATATGTTCTCCGAATTTGGCTATTCCTTCTTAAGCAGTTTCAGAGTTTGGGTCCACAACATGTGATGGCAAAGTGCTCCAGAGTGTAATTGTGTACAACAGGACTTTTTTCCTCTTTTTATGAAGACTGCATAGTGGGTATTCTAACTCAAACAGAAAGTTCTATTCATCTATTCAAAGCCATCTATGCCTTCTTAAAACTCGGTTAGCTATCTCAATGACAGAGAAGCTCTAGCACATTCAGCGACTCCTCAAGCAAAAGCAAACTACATCTTTTTGACACCTTATAGCCCTCTGCATACCTTACCTTCTCTTGATCTGCTACAGTCTTTCTGAGAAAAATGGTTATAGACAAAAGGTCAGGAGTACCACAGGTTAATAAAGGACCAGCATTACGATTTTTCTATGGTTCTCTGTTCTTTCCTGGTCAGTCACAATAGTCGCTTTACTCAGCTGATCAGTAAACTAACATTTTCAGAGAACTGTTTATCATTCTCCAATATCTTTCCTGAGTGGTAGCAAAGCCCATGGTTTTGCACATAGAGGCTAAAGACTCTTTTTTTTCCTTAATATTCATTACTTTGTATTTGACAATACTTAACTTCATCTGCTCTTTCACTGCCTTTTCAGTATCACGAATATCTACAGTTCTTCTCATCAGCTTTACACTGAACTATCCAGAATGCTTTCAATGATATGAAAGCATACTCAGGCTACCACTATTCCAAACACTTTATGAAGAAAGGCAGCTCTGAACACAAGGACACCTCCTTCTAATGTAAAAGTTGACAAATAATTCTCATGTCTTGTTTTTTAACTTTTAGGCAACATACGAAAAAAATTCTTAAAAACATAAAGCAACAATACACTGTAACGTAGCTACTGAGTACAGCCAGTATACTTTTTATATCTTTTAATTGCCTATTTTCTTATTTTTGTAAAGGTAATATCACTAAGTGGAAAACTTGTCCATAAAAATATGCATGAACAGAAAAAGACCAAGATGCAAAAGAAAACTGCATACTGGAAAATAAAAAGAAAAAAGCTATAAACTGAAAAGTCACAACTTCCTGTCCTCCACATTTGACTTTCTTTTGCACCTGTAACCTAGAAACAGAAAAAAACTTGGTTAGGTTGTGTAGAATTGACGTTGAAGAGGTCCTAAGTCATTCTGTTTAGAAGAAAATGTGAAAAATCACAGCATATGGAGTAAAGTGCAATAAAGATTCTTTGCTTCCTACTTTCTCATACTATTAATATGAAATGAAAATCAAACATAATCTTTCTATGCAATAACTCAGTCTTCTTGCAAGAAGTTGAAACTAATTTGATCCATTACTCTAACTTCCTCATGGCATGATTTGCATAAACAATTTTTCTACGTATTTGTTTTATATGGCAGAGAAAATTATTAATAATCTTGATGTATATTAGTAAGTTTAATTTTTTAACAGAAGTGGAAAAGTCTAATTTTAGGACTTACACAATAAAGACTTTCAGTCCCTAAATTTCATGGGTAAATTATGAGTGCCTTACAAAACCTTCATGGAACTCTGCTGTATACAATCAAATAAGATGTTGACTTTAAAAAACCTCACTTATTTGGCAGCAAAACTGAATGAGGCTTTCCAAAGTGAAGTGGAAGCTTGTTACTTAAAATGCTACCAACAGGTTTAAAGCTGATCGCCAACGATTTCAGAACAGTTCTCACCAAAAATGAGCATAAATAAATTCATCTTGAGGATATGCTTTTCACTGATGCATTGGACAGACATAACAGACACACAGTTGACTTGGAATGAGTATCACATGTCTCAGATTAAGCGGTGGTGTCTGTTTCCTACCATAAAACCCTGTTTCTGTATGTTGACAAAACCCTTGTTACTCTACAGACAAGGTGGGGAGACTGATGACAGTGAACACTGCACTACACCACAGGAAGTATTCTTAACAACTCAAATTTGCTTTCTGTGTTTTCCGACTTGTTCTACATTTCCTTTACAGGTGGGCAATGTGACAATGTTGTTTTGCAGTCTTTCAGGCTGGGTTTGTACCTTTCCCTATCGACCCTTTCTGGGGATCATATTTTTTCCTGGGGCAAAAAAGAACAGGGAAAGCTATTTGTGTGAACTACCCATTTCCAGTCCTTATGGTATATAAGCATATGGCACTTCTGGTCTTGAGGTTAGTTGTAGTGAAACAGGAATGAGAACTTACTCTACACAAAGAAAAGTTTTATTATTGTCCATTACTTTCCTATATATATATACACAGCATAAAAAAGACCATTAGGAAGAAACAATTTTTAAAACATTATGCCAAATGGAAAAAAGCAGAGCTTGAATACTGCTTTGCTTTGATAGAATGAACCCTAACCTAGAAGCTAAGGAAAAACTGCTCTTAATGGATCATCACAATGACCAGAAAATACATAAACCAAATCATACATTTTCCTTTTACTTATTTACTGTTGTGACCAGACACACCACAACTCCAGATTGGCACCTACAGCTGTACTAAGTGTTACAAGGTGGTACGTGCGCACGTGGTATGAAGGCTGTGTCTATTCCTTTGACTAATTGTCTCTACATTTCTGCATACATACATATATATAGACTTTTCTTTTTTTTCCCTCTCCTTTGATCCTTATTTAGCCTTTCATTTTTTCTTTACATACGTGCTTTAGTTAAATAAACTTGTTTATTAAAAAAAAAATAAGTTTACCTTTTTGTGTCTGCTCAATAAACCCCTAAAACAGAAGGGTCAGATGAGATGGGCAAGGGTGATGTGCTTATGAAGCTGATGGAAGAATGTAGAGAGTGAATGAACACAGCTGTTGCAAAGAAAGCCAAACTTATGTCAAGAGAAAAGGGACTGGAGGGTTTGTTTTAGATAAATGCCTGTATCAATTCAGTGGATTAACTGCTTGTGTAAATGTTTTTCCCTGAGTTAATCAAAAGAGTGTGAATGGCTTCTTGAGTTAGCCAGCCCAGCAAGGGGTAAGTGCATATGCGGCTCAGCTCGACAGTGTAAAAACCGAACAACTGGCAAAATGAACTGTGAACAGAGCAATGGGATTGAGCTGACTTTAACTCACATATTCCCTCCCAGCACCTGGCAATGCCCAGCATCATGACAGTGAGCATATAAAGGCCAGAAATGGCAATCAGGTTTGTACTACAATCCAACTGTATATTGCAGTGGCTATACTGTGTTTGCACTGGGATTTCAGAACATTGCCGTATCACTCTGCTAAATCAAAATCCCATGTAGCATCAAATACCTTCAGTTAAGTAAATTTTGTTTTAAACATTAAAAACTCCACATGTAGCATATCTAATAGAACCTGTTCAGAGACTACTGGCTTCTGATACGCTTGCATTTCATTGCTCCCCACAGATGGTATTCTTCCAAAGGATGCAAGCAGAAGTAATACTGACCTGTACAGAATTAGCCTTTTCTAAAATACAGTTTCTTCCCTATTGTTTTCAGTCTGATTCAAGTGCAGTTCAGTTGCTGGAAACTAATCTTGTGTCAGAGCTCTTGAACCTGTCAGGAAGCAAGCAGGACCACTACGAACATCTAGGACGTGAAGTGGCTGTTTGTGTTTAAAAGTGCCACACAAAAGCCTGAGAGATGGAGGCATTCTTGAAAGTGGGAAAGTCTCTGTGAAGCTCTTCAAACAGAAAAATTATTCTTCATTTGTGTTTAAAAATAAATGTTGCACTGTAAAAACAGATTATTAGACCTACATATTTCCTTCTAGAACATGTTTGGAGAAATAAACCAGCTGATATATGGGAACAATTATATTAGATGATTAAACAGCCTGATGAATATTGGATGACGCATATCTAGTATTTGCCCATTCAAAAATCTGTAAGGAATAGATGGCATAGATTTACTGTGACAAGTATTTAAAAACAGTTATCTTTCACAGAAAGACAGGAAAAAGTTAATTTTCTAGCCCAGTAAAAATACTTTGTGCAAAACTTTTTAGAGGCTTGCAAACTGGGGCTTCTGCTACAATATGACTTTAAAAGGAAAAGTAGGAATCACGGACTCTAGAGTGAATTCAAAGGGAGGAGGTACCCTTGCCAAAAAGGCAAGCAAAATTTTAGTTTGCCAAGAAACCCAGAGCAGTACAAGAAATTACAATCTGAATACTTCCTAGCATTAAGAAACACAAACTGACCCCATTTTATGAAGATGACCTTCTCTAATAATTTGTTACAGCTTTGCTATTGTATCCTTTCTTGCCACTGCCAATTGTTTAAATTACCTGTTGTTTTTTTTTAATGTAAGCAGTATTTGAAATATACTTTTATAAAAATAACGTACCGAAATGCTTGGTTGATTTAAAAATATTTTAAATGTCTGGAATACATTAAAAAACCCAAACATTTTATTTTAAAGTATATTAAAAAAAGCCTCATCATTTAATGTCAAAGGCCCTGGTCCAAGGAAACACGATGCACAGTGCACAGAAGAGCATGTTTTATGAAAATGCTGATGTTAGGGTAGCCTTTAGACTTCCAGGGAAGCTATGTACAGTATAGGTACTTTAAAAGTTTCTCTAGTTTTCAAGACCCGTTTTGAGGTAGTCTCTGTTTTCTAAACGGAAATTTTACATAACTTCTGTAACCTTAAAAAAATTGTGCTGACCTTAAAACTTAAGCATAGATGTCATTTCAAGATTGTTTCTGAAATTTGTCAAAAAAAGCGCAGAAAATGCTTATTGTATTCCTATTTTAATGCAAACACTGTATTTTTAAAACCATCTCTTGTCTCTTATTCTGCTTCTGAAAAAATCTGACTCTCCCCATAAGAAATGGGATGAATAGATGTTATCCTGCAACGTAAGATCGTCCAGTTAGTTGTCAGACCTGCTTTCACTGCTGTGAAGTCTGACTTCACTCTAAGATGTCTTAAAATACTACAAGCCTACAACTCTGAACACTTGGATCAAAATAAATTAGCATCACAGAGTGAAATATATACTAGAGGTAATTAAGAATTATGTCACTCCATCCAAATAGAGAAAATATTCACCCAGGTGCTTATCTCTCTCCTTGCCTTCCTGACATCTGGGTTTCAGTTCTCACATCCATAAAATGTGCAGCTGCTAAGGTTGCCCCCATGTTGCGTACATCCACGCACACTGCAATGCCTTTGAATTCACCTCTTGTCTCATTCCATCAAATCATTTTTTTCTGAATATGATTCCAAGCCCTGTGTAACATCAACTCCCCTTACTTGTTTGATCGACTCATAATGTATCACCAATGCTCTTCCTGGTCTTGCAAAGATCCCAGCCTTGATACTCCATGAAGATGGTTTTCCTACAATGTCCTCTCTGGTGCATTCTTCCCCTCATCTTGGTACCATCTTCTGTGCAACAAACTGATGTGAAATCACTCATGAGACCATATAATTTTCACTCTAATACACTTTTTTTAGACCTATTTTTATTTCTACAGCAAAATATGAGGAAAACAAGATTGTCTTGCTTTCTTTTATAATTTATTTTATTATACCCATGCTATGGAAATTGCACTGTGTGGTAGAATGTAACACTGTTCCTTGACAAAGAATGCTTAAGCACAGTAATACATTTCCTCATTTTCTGCAATGTAGGTGATTCCCGTAAAGCATTTCTCATGTTTTCATGAGATAATCAAGGTAAAAGTGATACAAAAGTGATTATTTTACTCCTGTTGAGACCCCACTTAAAGATAATATTTAGGAATTTTTTTTCCTTTTTTAAAACCATGGTGCAATCTACATTCTCTTTTATGTGAGACAAGGGGCAGCTAGGGGGATTGAAAAAGGTATTAGTCTGCTTTTTGTTTGTTTTTTTTTGAATAATCTATTACTCTACGCCCAAAGTTTTGAAGTTTGTGACCTTTAAGTTTTTCATGTGAGGAAATTACACTTTGTTTCACTAGGAGAGAGATGCACTATAAGAAAATGACTGATCTTTGAACCACTTACGGCAGACACTAATAGCACATCTAGGAAAAGTGAATAAAATAGCTAACCGTTCCTTTAAACAGAAAACACTGTCTAAATGTAGATGGCTTGCTTAACTAGCATCTTTCTGATAAATAAGAACAAAGGCAAAGCTATCCTGAGAACAGTCTTCCATCATGCCCTTTTTTCAGCTAAAATTATTTGATTTAGAATTACTATCTCCAGATATCCGTCCTGTATTCCATCTTCATTAGTGTAACTAAGCACATATTATCATAGAATCATAGAATTGTTAGGGTTGGAAGGGACCTTAAAGATCACCTAGTTCCAACCCCCCTGTCCTGGGCAGGGACACCTCCCACTAGACCAGGCTGCTCAAAGCCCCATCCAGCCTGGCCTTAAAAACTTCCAGGGATGTGGCTTCCACCACCTCTCTGGGCAACCTGTTCCAGTGTCTCACTACCCTCATGGTGAAGAACTTCTTCCTAACGTCCAATCTGAATCAACCCATCTCTAGTTTTAACCCATTCCCTCTACTCCTATCATTACCCGACATCCTAAAAAGTCCCCCACCAGCTTTCCTTTAGGCCCCCTTAAGATACTGGCGGGCCACTATAAGGTCTTCTTGGAGCCTTCTTTTCTCCAGACTGAACAACCCCAACTCTCTCAGTCTGTCGTCATAGGAGAGGTGCTCCAGCCCTCTGATCATCCTCGTAGCCCTTCTCTGGACACGTTCCAGCACATCCATATCTCTCTTGTAGATTGTTTCATGCTGTACTAGCATATATGATGAAAGTGGTCATGCTGCCTAAGTAAGAGTCAGCACTAACTGATCAGTGGCCCAACTTGTACCTACACCTGATGAGTTTTTACAAGACCATATCTCAATATTCCTGCAAACTATTTCCAACTCAAAAATTATTTGAGTTTATTGGGATGGTCCTCGAGAAGTTTGAACTCTATGAAAACAAGCTGAAAAGGCTGCAAGTATCAGGACTTTCTTCTTCTAGGGAATCCATTATCCAAACCACCATTGCAAAATCTGCAAGACACAAAGTAACCGAGAACTAGAGGAGGCTCCTTTATCTCATGTGCAGTAGTAGACCCTGACTGGTCCCTGCTTGAGCAAGCTGAGTAAAGGATTAATTAATTGATGAGAAATTCATGTTTTACTCAGGATAGGATACCATCATCCTGAGAACATAAACCCTTCAGTACAGACTCAGAACAGAAATGCAGAGGAACTTGTTGCCATTGACGTGTCACAAAAGGAAGCTATGGGATGGATTCAAACACAAAATCTGCCCAAAGGCATTTAAATGAAGAGTGAGCCTTGGCCCTGTCCCCCTATTCCTTCCTGCTTGTACTTGCAGAGCACTTTTCCTTACATTTTGACAACAGTTAGATGTAGTTGCATGGATCATCCGCAGTTCTCTCCACAAATACGGAGCTCCTTTTCTTTCCTCCTCAGTTAAAGGACCCATGTATCACTGCCTACCCATCCCATGCTTCGAAATCCAGATAAAAATATGCAGTCATTACATGGCCTACCTGATTTCATTACGCTGATGGTTTTTTCCCATTATATAGCTCCAGGACACAAAAACCGATGCATTAGTCACAAGGAGCTATCTGGTGTCTCTTATTTTGAAAAAATTCCAATAAAAAACAGTGGAATTTTTCAGTGCACAATATTATGCAAGGTTAACTACTCTATTCAAATATAACTTTGCAAACATTTCTTTTGAAGGCATGAAAGTATCTTACACAAGCATAACTACCAAGAGCTAACCTCAAGACTCTAATATTACAGAAGCGGATGGCTAGCTAGAGAACAGGTATACCTTATTTTACAGCCATATATTTTGGATGTCTTCGATTTCTCATGTTTGACACCAAATTTTATTTTTAATTTTTAAAATTTAATTGTATGTGTGATACATACAATGAAGAGCAATTCTTTATACAAAGTAATACAGAGTATACATCGGTATTATTATTTATATAGAGAGTAACTGATTATCGATGCATGATTACTTACAGTTGCCAACCCACACAATTTTATTATGAATGTACACAAGATTTCATTTAAATGTTTTTCACACAAAAAAAAAAAAGTTATAAAAGATAAGTACTGAAGTTGTAAAATCCAGGACACAAAGAAAGATATTTTTAAGAGCTCACAGCTGCTTGGGCCCGATTCAGTTTTTCAACACTTTAGATGAGTGAAATGATACAGGACATAACTGACTGTTCAATGCAGTGAGAGGGTCACTAAATCACTCATTTGTTTATCTCTTGCACTCTGATTAGCTAAAACTGTAAATTTTCTCCTGGTGAAAGAATTTTTGCCACCAGAGAACTGAGCTTCATTAAGCTATGCCCACTTCTGTCCTCTGCTTTGTGTCTCACCACCCTTCCCTAGCCTTGACATGAGCATCTCCTGCGTACCATGGCAGTATTGGTCTGAAGTTTCGCTGATTTTTCACTTTTGAATCTAGCATGCATAGCTGAAGGATTTATACATAAAGTTGGAAAATACACACTATTCACAAGAAAAACACATATTATTGTGATAATTAGTTTGCAATCTCCTTTTGTTTTCTTTAACACAAAGCAAATATGCACTGCATACTGTTACAGATTCTTTTGTCCTTACTTGGGAATGCTTTTTTCTGATGGACACAGGAGTTTTGCCTGTGAAAGAAAGTAAAGTTCTAGCTCCAAGCACAAATATTCTAAGTGCTATTGAGTGTAATGTTAAAATTATTTATATAAAGTAAGTTTACTATATTTAAAATTCATTTAAGACAGAATTTAAACACCTCAGGAAAATTGAGACTAAATACAGAAAACAATACAAAATAAGTACAAAAATTTACCTAGAGATGAAGTAGATAATCTGTAGAAAATGACAAAGTTACATTACATTTTCACAGAAGGAATATGGTTGCACATGGAATTATGAAGAACTATGGATGATATTGTGACATGTTACAGGACCACTTACTGAGAAGAACCAGATTTAGCAATTAAGCACATAAATTGACTTTGCTCAGATTTAAAGATGTGTTAAAAACAATCACAGTATGTAACCTACTTAAGAAATAGCACAACTGAACGTCTCTGAACTGGAATGTATAACCAGAATTAGATAAGGCCTGAATGGATGTAATAGTCATTATTATTACAATGTAAGAAAAAATAATCACTAACCTCAGAGATATTTCACGATAACCACAATATCTTAAAGAGTTGATTTCTTTAGTAACTGAGGAATGATCACACCTTTAATACTATCTCAACTATTCTGTACTTAATGTATAACTACTATACAAATAAATACTACTAAAGACAATCGTAACTACCAACACTATCAACAAATACACAAAATTATCCTGCACATCAAATGAGTAACATGTTAATCTGCTTAATTTTCAAAAATTGTTATGCCTGGAACCAGAACATCCACAGGCTAATGGAAGTTCAATACAGGTGTCATAGATTTTCTCAGCTCTATCTAAAATTTACATACAGGTTTCATTGTGAACTTCTGAAATTGGATGTAAACATGAAAATTAACCTTCCAGTCTTCCGAAACACATTCAAAAGCCCTACTGTTTCCTAAGACAGACTGTTAACATACACTTTGTAAGAAAGAAGTGATTTCTGTAGTATAAACAGAAAAAAAACCCCGAAAGTATTTTTTTCTCTTCACTTTCAGCTCTCTAAATGCATTGGCTAACTACTACNAACAGCAAGGAATTGCCTGAAGCAGTAAGTCCTTGATCAATTGTTTAAGGAAGACAAGACTTTTTTTTTAAGTATGATAAGTTGTTAGTAATTAAAAGTAAGCTCAGTCATTATGAAATTGCCTTCAAGAGTCCAATCAGAGATCTATTCTGTGTTACCCTATAACTGTTGAGATTAATTAAGCTTTAAACACTTAAAATAAAACACTTGAAAAGAAAACAATCTAATGTGTTGTAACCTAGTTATTTTCTGTCTGAGTTAGTTACAACACAGCTTGAAAACAAAGGTTCGCCTGTTCTGTCATGAAAACCTAGCTCTCTGGTCTCACTAGAATGATGCCATTTAGTCCAACTGAGTAAAACAAGATGCAGAGTAAGATGGGACTGCATCTTAAAGAGTTTTGCTGGAATCAAGAATCATAATATTTTCTAAAACTGAATTTAATACATCTAGAAGAGGAATAAAGTTGAGGCTTGCAATAGCAGACGTCTGGATTTAATGACTGAGCATGTGTATTGTAGTTCTATGTTCTCCTTTCCTGAGAAACTGTACCTAGCATGCATAATTAATTTGACATTTTATTACACGAGGTAAATTCTTTTATTCATTTTGGTTTGGGTTTTTTACATTTATTGGAATTCACATCTAATTAGGTTCCGCTTTGCTGTACTTACAGACATGTCTCTCACTGACAAAAACAAGTTTTATTCTGTAGACTGAAGAACTCAAAATTCCCCTCATGATTTAAAAAAATCTTCTGTGTTAACGGTATTTGTATACCAGACATACTGTATATCATATGGATATCACTTCCTAGGGAACTTCTGCATTTCTACACTTCGACATAGTTCAAATTATACTAAATAAAACATCCTAGCAATGTCACAGGAGAAATCAACGTTCAGAAGCCACATGTGAACACTGTAGTTACTCAGGCAGTTGCAGCTGCTGGATACACATCTGAGCTACAGTACTTTTAAAAAAAAAACAGTTCATGATGTGAAATTGAGTGAGATCTCTATGGCCAGCTTTAGAACAAAAGCACTTAAAAGATGCTCCTGCTCTCACTGTATGAGGTGTTCCTTTATATACAGGTGTGGAATAATTACTAAATTGGCCAAAAATACAAAAGTACGGCATTGTTCACACATTAAGGAATGTCATAAAATCAAGAGGCTTCTGAGGTAGAATACAGCTGCAGCTGGCACACGAAGAGTGCAACATCTGTGATTCCCTGTACAAGGTTGTTTGCAAAAACTACACAAGGGATGGAACAAAACGTGATTGTTCCGTGGCCTTCCCTTGTGACCAATAGCAGATATGGGAACAAGATGGTACTACGGAACAGATAAGCTGCCTACTTGCTTACTACAGAACAGATAAGCGGCCCTACTCGCTACCCAAGCCAACATTTCCTCAAATGTTGATGAAATGCTGTCCTTTGTGCAAACTGCTCATTACAATGTACCAAAACACACCTCCATCCCGGAGGCTACCTGCCCATGAGGTGCAACCACTCCTCTTTGAGTACACCAATCATAATAAAAGTATTTATGACTGAAGTCACTCAAACTCCACTTTGAAGATAAAAAAATAATATAAAAATAGCCCAAGAGAGGGTGGATATCAGGGAGGACACGATTGTGAACAAGTCGAGGAGAACTCACTCCATCACTGACTTCCGGGACCAGTCGACAGGCTGAGCCTTTCTTCCCCCCCATAGGGACACCTTTGGGTGAGACTTAGATTATACCAAGTGTTTCCTTGGGGAACTTAGAAATTTCTCTAGAGAACCTCTATCCTACATTTATACCCAGGCTGTATTGTTTATAACTTTGTCGCATGTTTGTATACTTAACAATATCTTTATTTGCACGTCCTTTGCAGACAGTGTATTTATCACCGGCAATCCTAAGAACCTATATATCTCTTGTTTAAATAAACTGCACTGTTTAAGTAGCTAGTCGTTTCGGTTTCTCACTGAACGTGACCAAAGACTCGAGAGTGGCCGTGCTAATCCATAAGCATGACTAGACTGAAGGTGCAGTCCACTATTAGTGTATCCAAATCGTAATAGTTTAATACATATTAAACGTGATTGGACTGATAGTGCTGAATTGAGCATCACTCAGAATTTAAACCTAGCTGCACCTAGCCTCCCACCTCGGTGAGGAGTGTTAGAACGCAAGGGGGTTTATCTTCTGCCAAAAGCGCTTTGCCCCTTTTCATGCAACAAGAGGTCAGTGAATTTCTTAACATGATCTTGCTGTAAAAGAGAATGTTGTATGAATGCAAAATTGTACATATTGCAAAAGTTATATGAATGGCTTAGATTAGGTTACACATTGGAAATGTCCATTGGAAGTCTTTTGCAGCTTAAATGGTGAACCCAGTTCTCTGAATGTCAGCAATCTTACTGACAAAAATTATCTTTCCTTTACACAGGATATCTTTAGAGTATCTTCTGTTCAGGACAGCTGTTGTATTTTGAGGTGAACCAACTCACAGGGCAAAACCTCAAAGCTTACAATGCTCTTACGATTTTTGTAAATGTCATGTGACAGCAAGCTTGGCCATATATCACAGAATATTTTTGACCTATAAAGCTTAACAGACTGCACCTATGCCTTCACTTTGAGAAACTTGCTGTGGTTACTCCTCCTTATCCAGTCTGTCCATCCAATTGCTGTGCTCCTACCCTGAATTCCCCATGGCACCCAGGACAGTAACATTCACCACAAAAGATGCAAATTTAATTAGACCAGTGATGAATATCAGAAAAAAATGCTGGTCACAGTGGTCAGATGGAGGGCTAGGTGTACATCTCCAGGTATGGGCGACTTCAGTCAACAGAATTTTAAGATGGCAACCTCAAATAGAATTTCTTTACTTAGAACACTTTTCACCAATATCCAACCTGTGTGCAATGCTAAAGTGTTCCAAATAACAGATGTATGCACACGCCTTACAAACTCTTTCTAACCTCCCCTGATTTCATTCTCTAAGCACACCTCCAACATTTCCTCCAAGACTGATGAGACTACCAACTCCTCACCTCCACCACTCTCCTATATATGGGGCCAGACCTATACATAGGTTCCATACTCCATCCTTTGTGGAAGTAGTTCTGGACCACACCCTACTTTCAGCCTTATCTGTCTTGTGGAGAAACCTGTTCCCAAAATGCATGTCAACATGCCATGGACATGCCATAAATGACAGGCCTCGGTGCTTATGGATTCCTGTTTGCCTTGACTGCTAAGAAATCCCCCTTGCCCCCCTGCAAGTGTCAACAACTGAACAACATACAGTATTGATTTGTAATTGCCTTAAGTGTATTTCTTCCACAATTGTCCCTCAACGAAAGAGAAGAAAATCAATTAAAAAACCCTTTCTAGTGAATATAAAAAATTAGCATCTTCTAGAAAACAGACACATGCTGCAGGACCCAGTTTTGATGGTGGGGAGGGCCTGGAAGTGGGGGACAGATTTCCCCTCCTTCTTTATCCCAGTTAACACAAATATGCCCACTGAAAACACTGTGGCAGCACCTCTTCCCTCCTTTCCCTTCCTCTGGAGAAACACAGTGCAGGGTCTAGTAGTCCCGACCTCTCTAGCCGCAGACCAGAACCCAACCACACGGAGTGGCAGAGCATCAGAAAGACTAACCCTGTCTACAAGGCTTACATGGCAAGGGCTCCCCTTCTGCAGCACAGGGGTACCTGAACTAGCTTTAAATTAGCAACATCAAGTGCCTGCAGGAGTTCAGCCACAGCGGCATAGGGCTCAGCATGAGAGAGTTCAACCTGCTTCCCAGTTACCACTCCCCCAGATAGTTAGGCTGAGGGCAGTCACGCAAAACTCAACAGAGCGGCTTTCTGGATAAGAGGAGGGACACCAGATGGATAATAGATGAGGAAGCACAGGGAAACAGACTTCTCAAGTTCACTTCTGCAGTGCTGCTGCCCGTGTTCTCTGCAACTTCTTCAGCTGTGTGTTCATTGGTAACAGGCCCTAAAGCCTTCAGCTTCAGTATTTCCAGCATTAACCACCACCGGACAATGACAGCCTGCACAATTCCCTGTTTCTGTCATTATCTCTTAAATGCATAGGGCTGGACTAAACCTTCATCCCTGGGGACAAGTTTTGGAGGAAAAGGCAAAGCCCTTTGCACTAAAGATCTACAGCTTTCATGTTAGAAAAGAAAAGTAAATAAATCTATCTTTGGCATTTTGCTAAGTTGGATGGAAGACGTGTTCTTTCACTTCTGTTACCAGACCTAGAAATTTATAATATACTGTATTTGTAGCATCCCCTTAAAACAATCTGACAAGAGTTTTTAAGGGAGTTCTGTTTAGAGGTTGCAATGTCAGCATTTTACTGGAAAATGCTTTCTAGTAAACAGTTTAGATGAACACATGTTTTTGGGAAACAATGTTCTTATAGCTGATGTTTTAACTGAAAATGATATCTGAAAATACAGGATCGAATGACATAGTATCAGGTTTTAACAATAATAATATTATTTTTTTAAGAAAACCCTGGGTTTTTTGTGATATCATAAGATAAAAAATATTGTTTGAAAACAGCATTTAATTACCTTCTCTCCAGGAGACGAAAATCACAACATTGCACTGACACTCCTCTGAGATCAATGAAATGCTGTAAACTCTGTCTTTCATAAAGCATCAGAAAAGCTCCATTTACTCTTCCTAAAACATCCTGTTACTTGGGAATTTCAACCAAGGCTAAGAGTATGTGCAAATGGTATGAGCTTTAAAGGAAATGTGTTTGTGCAGAACAATATAGGTGTGTCAGCCGGAGATGTATTTAAAAATAAAGCCACCTCACCTTGCTGCAGTAATACAATACTATTGAAACAATCAGCTGAGGTCATGCTATTTAAGGCAAAAGCTATCTTTTAAATGTCTCATAATTCTGTCACATTAGGTCAAACCGACCTCAATTTATGCTGAGAAAATTCCTGACCCTCCTTTGACAGAGGCATCCTTTTCTTAACTGAGTGCAGTAAAAGGCTTACAGTAACTGAATCTGGAAATACCACTTTTTTCTTTTCCATTTTGTTGCGATCGGTGTTACTAGGACATTTTACTAGCTATCATAAACCTTTCAAAACATTAACTATGGTCACAACATTTTACAGAGTACGTGTTGTACACCTGCGGACTTTTGAAAAGGGATGGGAGAAGATATTACCTGAACAAACAGATAGCATAAGACAAGGGATAATACAAGGATTCAAATGCTTAGTGTCCGGTATCTGGAATTGTCTGTCTTCAATAAAGACTTAGAAACAAAAACAACTACCAGCAGGAACTGCAGTTAATATTCACTATAAGATAGTATTACTAAAGCAACAGCTTTCAAATAGTAGAATAGAAGATTTTTTTGTCTGCAAATTATTTTCAAATTCTACATGTACTTTAAGGATAAAATTTACTTGGAGCTTCACAACTTGCAGTGATATGACAGCATATGAACATTTAGATTTTCTTAAAAGCCATGTCATAGGCACTAGAAATGCAGACAATGTAACAGGCTGAATGGGGAGGAAGAACATGCTGGGCTTTCTTCCTGATTCTCTCACTTGCTAATTCATTGATCTTCTGTGGGTCATTCAGCCTGCCAGTATTTCCAGATGTAGTAATTATGCTCATTCCTATGCCTTTTGAAAAGCATTTTGAGACAATATTGCTGCCAGAACACCATCATGCATCCCCGAACACTTCCAGGGCATCAGCAAGCTCTCAAGCACCCTGCTAGAACCTATCCATCAATCTAAACCTACAGCTTTGATGCAAACAGTTAAGTGCATGGAAGCTACAAACAAAATTTTACAGCTAGTTAAGTAAAGAATCACAAGTTTCATTAAACACAATTGCATGTTTCTGCTAAGGTTTGCTGAGTCATTTTGCTGGCACAAAGACAGACTAGAAAAGGAGGCAGAGGGATACTAAACCAAGGCAGCGAGCAGCCTCCAAGCAGGGCAGTCCCAGAAAGGACACGGCCTCCCTTAGAAACACTCATTCCCTCAGTTACTGCAGATTAACGAGGCTCCAAACTGATGCCAACACAAGACGAGCATCATTTTACAATCTGCCTGTGCCTGTAACATTTCACACTAAGAACACTGTATTATAATGTGTCCACAGAAGATGTTAGCTAGCAGTAAACAACAAATGTAATCCAAAAGAAGTATGTCTCAGAGACTCAAAATCTTAATTGCTGCAGTGGAAAGGTAGACAAAGGAAAGGAAATTCATAAATGCATACACTTGCTCCAAGAAATAGTCTTCCTGTGTTTATTTTTTAGCCTAATCCTTGAAGGGAGTGAGAAAATACCTGTTGATTTCCATCTGCTGGTGCTAAGGTTTGTACAATAATCCACTAACAAGTTGCCCCGTGAATCGTTGCTCCTTTCAGTTACTTAAATATGATAATACCAGAAGAGGCATGCACAAGAACAACACAGCATGTACTAGCGCCCAGTTTATATGTCATGCTGATTCTTTTAGTGCAGACTTAATTTCCTGAAAATTGACAACTTGAATTATTTCTTAGACTTTCCAGAAATTCATTGGGACACCTACACTAATCATTTTACCTGTATACAGCACAAGAAAAAGAACAACACCCCAAATCACCAAAAATTTAAAAGATAGGTCTCTGAACCTGTTTGGAGGACAGAAATGCCATGATCCCGAAGAAGAGTTGTCTTCTGAGGGAAAGAATCTTGGACATTTTCATTAGCTGAAGTAAATTTAATTTGTGTATAAACATCATCACATGTCAGACAAGCCCTCTGTTTGTTTTAATCATAGTATGTCCCTGATGATTGTACAGTAAAGCAAGGTCTGAAACTCCTCTTTAAGCTACAGAAGAGCTGTGAGAATCAGTGGCGGAGCAACAGGATCTCACTTCTGTGCAGGAATAGGAAACAGGGAGCACACACATCAGCAGAACAGCAGGAGAAAAACAATAAAAATAAAAGAGTGCTGTAGCTAACCAACAAGAAAAAGATCAGGAACACTTGGGCCTGGTCGATTTTGATCCTAAAACAATTGCCTCGTGGAATTTGAAAGGGGCCGTGACAATCAACAATGCTGAAATCAGAGTATCTTAGCGGAAATCAGTTGACCTGGGCTGACCAATACCACATAAGAGTCTAGATTATTGTTTTACAGAAACATAAGATTAGTCAAGGAGGGCATCTGTTTGAGTTATTCTGGATTTACAGTGTGAATTAAGAAACTAGCCCCACAACTCCCCTGGCTACAGGAGAGCTTTCCAAACACTTCTAGTAATAATATAATACTTAATGTAACTCTGAAAAGTGTAAAATAAAGACATTCTACTTTCTCAACTTCAACACACATTGGGAAATCAAATAAAATTCCAGAACTAATTCTTCTATTTCTGAGTACTTTTCAAAACTATCAAATATGAAGTGTTAATACATCTTGTGCTTGATCAATTTTTTTCCCGATTAAGAATGTAGAAATCTGACAAACATTCCAAAACATGTTTTCTATCATTATGGAGAAAATATCTTATATTTGTTCACCTTAAATGCTTTTATACAGGAATTTTTTTGAAGATTTGGCACCATGTATTTTGTTTCAAAATCAAGAGTGAAATTATATATTTCGAGGGAGCTTTGACACATGTTTTTGATTTTGAGTAAACGTTGTTTTCTGGTTAGCAGAGTTCTTGGTTAATGTTACCTTTAAACCATTAAATCTTCATATAAATCACTCTGTTATTTTAAGAGACAATGAAAAAGTACTAATTGAAGAGTGTATAAGCTCTGTATTTTGAGTGGAACAAGACCGTAAGCACAGAGAAATGTATTATTTGCCACCGAAATACATGAAAACTTTGTCTGAATAACAGGATACTGGCCCTTACTCCATCTGGCTTAAGTGGGTACTCACATCCAGTCTGAAAACTGTGAGTTTTGGCATTTAATGAATAAACAATAAAACCAGTATTTGTCTGTTTAGTGTCCATCACTGGGAAGAACTATGATCCAACATGACAACCCTTTCCAATAACGAGGTCTGTCCTGTAAATGTTCCTTTCTCACGACTTTCATTTCTGGATTGTGTAATGTGCTACAAAGATCACCTTGACTGCCTCACGTACATGTACAGTTACATTAACATTTCACAGAGAATTGACTTATTCCACTTTTTATGGGAGAAAAAAGTCTGTATTGTGGTTTATTCTTTTGGGACCTTTTGGGGGGAAGAAGAGGCAAGCTCTGGACAGATAGGAATTGTACAGCTGATACTACATTAGCATTTCTCATCTACTTTCTTCGGCAAATTCTGTAATTTTCAGCATGTTAAACATCTCTGGAATGTACTGTTTCCTTTTGCCTATAAATATGTTGTATGAAGATCTACTGTAAGATCAAACTGCTCTTTCATACCTTTAACTCATGAGCTAATCTAAGACTACAAATCTCCATTCGCATTTTCCTAGTGAAGGCAAAAGCAAAAGAAAAGATGCCATATACCTACATGTACTTTCAACAATTTTGCATATAAACTTGCAATCCTCAAAATATTGGTGTAATACATCCATGCTAGTAAGACAATTCAAAAATTCTCAAGATAAATGCTTCTCTACTTTTCTGAAAACCGTTCCTTAGATCAGCTCACAGATGATGTTGGACAAGAGCTTCAGAAAAGACATTGTCTTTTTAAGAATGAGCATGGACCCACAGTATTGTAAATGTGCATGGAAGAAATGGCACACTGAATTTATGGAAAGGCACTATATTTGTCTGGAAAACTAACGATTAAATTCATATAATAACTGATGGAACAACAGGAAAAGAATGACCTTAGCTTTTGCTGCACAACTGTAGCTATATGGAAAAAACTGCACATATGAACTATGTTTCAGTTCCTAAAGAAAACTCTAAACTCCACCACCCAGAGTGGGAAAGTCCACAACAGCCATCCCACAAAATGCCAAATTAGACAGCTAAGGTCTCTACTTCATTTTGCTTATCACTATGTTAAGACTGCAAACTCTTTCCTTCCTGTGCACTTACAATTAATGCACTGCCTCATTTTCAACTTTCATCCAAGTTTCTTCATCATAGGAATGTGAATGACTGATACATGAGTCAATTCAATCTTATCTCATTTACAATTCCATGGACAAATTCATTGATACATAGTCACTCTACTATCTCCAAGGTTCAGCCAAGGAGAAAACATTTTTCAGGAAAGATCCTTGAATACATTCAATTCATCTGTGAAATCCAGACAGCAGCCTATCCTGATTTAGATACACTGGAAGTACTCCAGATTTGATCTTCAGCTTGATCAGCATAAGATGCTGAAGATTTCTTGTCAAATTGCTTTCTCTTTCAGCTGGAAGGAAACATTTTTCCACTTACAAGACAAAAATAAATGCCTCTGAGCACCAAACACTCATACAAAATTCACCTAAGACCATGATAGCAGTTAGTGGAAGAACACTATGAATTCTTCACCACTAACTGCTGTGAGAAACACTCCATTCTTCATTTAGAAGGATTCTTTGTTGATATCCACCCCACAGACATGCTCACATAGACTTAGGATGATACAGCAGTAAGAGAAAAAAGACTAGTAAGAAGTGAGGCAATACAGTTTACATGAAAATTCTCTTCCAACTTTTGCCATGGATATTAAAAAGGAAAAAAAAAATCTACTTCTCTGCTACCTAGAGGGTGTACAAGCATGACAACAGTTAATATTCCATTAGTATCATCCTAATCTTACTGACAAAAATTTAGGTTCTGAATACTTGTATCTACATATAGAACTGTTAAAGACTTCTGTTAGCCAAAAGAAATTCTAGGGTAAAAACATGCCATGGTATCCTTCATTTAGTGACATGGCATGTTTTTACCCAGAATTATGACTGAACAGAACAATCCCTACCTTTTCCTACCTTTTCCACCAAATCTTTACACTGAAAAACTGTCTTTCCAAAAGGGTGTGAACTAAATTAACAACTGCTGATAGAAAAACTCGGTGCAGCTAGCACTCGCTTTAAGATGTCACGAGGTGCCTTGCACAATAGTTCACATCCTGTACACTTCAGAAGTTATAGAGTTCATAAATACTGTATTGCTCTACTGTTACGTTATATACTTACAGAAACTTTTTTTAAACATCATAAACATATTCTCACCAAGGTTAAATCCATTGCATAAAAAAGAATCATAAACACATTTGTTTACCTTCATATTCTGAATTAAGAATATTAAAACAATTTGGTATTAAACTGTCAGTGAGATTAAAAAGAAAAAAGTATTTAAAGTTTGCTCTACGAATGAGATGGCAATACTGTACTTAATTGTATTATTTTGCTAAATATAAACAAATCTAATGAAGTATTATTGGCATTTGACATTTATTTTATACTTCAGCCAGTTACAGCTACCCGTCACTGATGCTGTTGTCACCTTTTAGCTTCACATCTCTATTTATGTAACACATTTTATGAAGTCATTTATACACACAGCCTCTTACGTTTATTTACTTACCAACAGTATCACATGGTTCGTCTTTATGTACACAGAAATCCTTCCTAGAATTGGGGGAGAAAAGAAAAATGTTAAGCAAGCCAAACTGTCAGACTGGTAACAACTGTGTGACCTATTTACAAATATTTTGTATGGCTCAATGAATAATTACAGAACACCATTATCTCCACAAAGAGCATGGGGATGCAAAGGCTGGGATTACCCAGCACACTTTAACTTCAGTTTATTCTTAGAACGGATTTAGGAGTAGTCAGGTGGCAGAACATGTACCATATATTTAAATTGCATTGTATCTAATTTCTGGAGTTTTTCCCATGTAAGCATCTTGAAATGTCACAACTCTGAAGTTAGTCTTTCTTTCATTTGGAATAAAAATATCCTCAGTGCTTAATTTCAGGTCCAAAAGAAGCATTGTAATCCAGTACTTAGATCAGAGATAGAAGGGTTTTGTGCTAAAAAGTCAATGGTTAAAATGACTAATAGGACTGGAGAAGCCTTTCTGCTGGAGCATCCCATTCTAATGATGGAAGACTTAAAAAACAACTTCCTGGGAGAGGCGATCCTATCTCCAACACAGATTTTAGTACAGCCATAGCAGTATAAATAAGACTACTCAATTGCATGAAGTGGAATAAATATTTCATCTCCGTGTTAAACAACATCTGCTTGGGAATCATTTTAATTTCCCATCTATTTTACTTATTCTCAGAGACACATAAAGGTATAAGAGCAAAGGAAAAGCTTCTTTTTACTGGAGTGTTTATAACTCATGTTAATTTTTCATTTTAAGTAAAAATAGGGTTGCTGAGGTATGCACGAACTGGCAGGGGGGGAAACAACAGGGAACAAACAACAACTCTACACACACATATAGCATCTAAGCAAAATACAACCTAGTCAAATAAAGAAGTTTCTCTTCTTTAGCTGTACCACAGAGTAACAGTCTCTGTTTTTAGAGAAGGACCATATGGGCCAGAGAGATTTCATTTTTATACTGCCTATGAAGCTACATAGATATGCACATGGATTGATACAGATAAAGATGCATACACATATAAACACTAATTTTCCAGGAAAAAAATGCAAGAATTGTTTGATGCACAAGATTACAGAGTAGACTAGTGATACTTATCATTTCTACAAATGTAAGTACTCCAAGAGCTTTTTGTTTGGTTGGTTTTTTTTTTTTTTTGTTTCCCACAGACTATTCCCACAGAGTGATTTAGACCCAAAAGCAATCTCGAGAGGATGGCGAATTTCTGACACTTGTTAAAGGCCACACAGCCAGAGACATGGGGTTATATAACTTTTGATTCTCCAGTCACCATTGCCAGATAATTACAGAGTAGAAAAGTAAAACAACAGTGCTAGAAACAAAACTTGCAAATAAACTGATAAACTCTGGGAATCGACCTAGAAGAGCCCTGGAAATTGAGCCAAAGGTGGTGAACAAGAAACTATAATCAGATACAGAAGAAAGCTCTTTTATTTTTTCAAACCTGCAACAAATTGTATTGGGTTGTAACACAATTCTTTGTTTTGTGCTATGTTACACAAGGGACTTATTGTCTTGTTAAGCAACATGACAGAATGATTAGAAATATGGTACTTGTGGTGAAGCAAGAGAACATGTGTAAAGACAATCTAAGGACATAGTTTGCCTTCCATGCACACTCATACAACTACCATAAATAATAACTGATGTAACAAGTAAAAAAAAAAAAGAGCATACCTTCAAATCTACAAGAATACCATCTAACATTTAAAAACTGCCAATATCCAAGAGGCTTCTGCTTATGTAATAGCTTTGTTCTCATACACTTACTGAGCTGGTTTTGTTTTGTTTTTCCTTCTTGGCTGACTCTGACTATGGTTATGTGATGCATCCAGAGTCTCATTATGGGACTTGGGGGAAATGGTACTGCTATGATTTGGCAAGAGGGAGTACAATAAACGATTCTTAGTCCCTGATTTACATCGAAAGAATGTAATTCCTCCTTTAATTTCCAAGAATATGAATGCACTACATACATTTGAGACTAGGCTCCTTAGTAAAGATTTACAGCTCTAGCTAGACCTACCAATGACTCTCACAGAAATCATTCTCTAATTCCCACACGGTAACTTAAATATTCCATCATACTGTAATATATATAGACAGATATATATACACCTCCACACTTTATATATATATATGGAATTGGCATACTGAAACTACATGAAACAGAAGAGAGGATACAGACTCTTTCAAGCAAGAGAAGGTATAAAATAGAGCAATAAACCACACTACAAAGCCCTCAGGAAAGCCACTGAGATTATTTGCTTTTCTTTTCCTCCCGTATCTTAGCAAAATAGGGCAACGATATTAGCAATACCATACAGAAGTTTTGCGGCACAAGTTAGTAACCATGTCCAACACTGAAAGCAAGGAACTGGTTAAAGCACACTGAAGTCCCCTTCTAACCAGTACCCAGCCCACAACTTCCATTATTCTAAATGGTTACTTTGCATGCACATGGAAGGGAAAGCAGGTCCTTATTCAAGTGAGACAAAAGAGGAGCTTTCATGAAATTCAGGACTGATTTCCAAGCTTGAACGAGTTGGCTATCCCTAGAAAAGAATTCTAAGCAAGAATAGGTAACCACTAATCCATTGTTTCAGCAAATTATATTTAGTTAGTTCATTTTTAATTGACTACGTATAGCATTATGAAAGGCCTTCACAGCAAAGAAAGACTGTCTATCTGATTTCTATGTATAAAGTACCTTATTACATTCTCTAAAATAAATCCTGATGTGTAGATGGGAAGTATAACAGAAGACATCAAGAACAGCAGGGCAAGACTAAAGAAGAATCCAGACATATTTTTTATGAATAGTTTGCACCAATTTGTCATTTTAGATAAATTTAACACTTGTTTTAGGCTTACTGGTCAAAAGACCTATTTCTTGTCCAAACCAGTTTATCATTTCCTTCCATAAGCTAGATTGGACAAAAGAAGAAACAGAAGAGGACAGATAATGGATTTTACCAGTCTGCCAAATCTTCATTTCGGCTTTCACCCTACTTTCAGTTTCTTAACTTCTCTAATGTTCATCATTTTAAATAAAGCAGAGTAGGCTTGAAACTGCAGTCTAACCCCTGCTGTTGCCATTGATTCTACGGCTTACAAGTTTTTAAGATATATTTGAGGTTTATTGCCCAAGAAATAAGTTTTCTCAAATCATAAGGCTTTTATAAAGAATAGTTGCAATTAATGGCCCCTGTGGCAAATCACACTCTCATCATATTGTAAATGCCTTCATTTGCATCGTGCTAAGCGAATAATGACAACGCTGCAGATGTTCTTGTCTCTTCAAGTAACAAGACATTCTGAAATGGTTCCGACATATAAACTGGGCACATACAGACTAACTAATAAATGCACTTTAAAAAAATTAAATTAAAATCAATTTTGGAGTTAATGAACCCCAAGATAGATTACACATTTACTATTCAGTTGGGAATTTAAACTAATGGACAATTTTACCACTGTAAATGCTATTTCAGAAACTGTTCAGTATTTTGAGGGTAAACCTCAAATGAACCAGTATGCACTGGATGATATATTTTAGCAAATGAGGAAATACTGTATTTACATATTTTAAATAGTTGACAGATCATTTAGACTCTGCAGAATTGAACTGAAATTAAAAAGGATAACAGGCCTTCTTCTAAAGTTCACCTTTCAGCCAAACTAAAAAATAACAGCTCAGAAGTGTGGTAAGTGAACTAATAACTGAATTGAATGTGTAGCTAACATCTCAAAACAGATACAGAAATGTCAGGAAGCCAAGAAAGGTGTTTTTAAGTGGAGTCCAACAGAATCTAGTGTCAGCACTGGCATTTAACAATGATTTGGAAAAAGTAAGAGAGTACGACTGGTAAAGTTCGAAAAATAAATGAGTTCTGGTAGAATACAAACAGGAATGAAGACAAATCAATTTTTAAAGATGACGCATCTGAGTAACTTTTATTTTAATGTAGCCGAAACTGGACCCCGAAACTCAATCAGATACGGCAACAGCATAAAAACAACAACAACAAAAAGAAATGAGCATCTGGAAAAAGGCAGTAGAAGTGAACAGTATCCTTGGATAAAGATGCAGGAAAATATCAGACGTGGCACCAGTACAACCGTTCACACACTACTGTGTCCAATTTAGTGCTTATGCTTCAAAAAACAATTTGAAAAATGGGAAAAAGTCTGGAAAGAGCAAAGCGAATGATTACGTGTCTGGGAAACAGGCTTAAAAACCTCTCTAAATTAATCTAAGAGAAAGATGAGTTGTGACTTGATCACAGCCTGCAAGTATTTACATAGGGAGGAGCCTTCTAACTGCTCTGCAGCAGCAAAGGGTACAAAGAGAACCATGGCTGAAAGCTGAAGTAACAAAAATTAGAAATAAGATACAACTGTCCATTCTTAAAGTAAATAACTGTGACATTAGTCTACTTCAGAATACAGTTTATCTTCCTTTTAAATTTTTGTCTTGAGACTGTCTAGCTTTCTTATTCACCAGAAAAATAAAATGTAAAAATAACTGACCGAATTTAATGTTAGGGACTTGCCCTAGGTAATCAGAGATTTAAAATTCAGTTTAGGTCCATTTAATGCTACATAAAAGATCTGTGTAAGTGAATATATGTAGCTTGCCTACTAGAGCTCAAAACAACAAGCTGACAGAAACAGGTAAATTCATGCAGATTTTTCTCATATGTATTATTACAAGCTTCACATTATTACCACTTCACGGACTCAAACACTTTGCATTTAGAGAAGAAAAAACCATAACCCGCAGCATGTGATTACTTAAAATCAGTGGGATATTTAAAAAACATAAGATAAAAATACATGTCTTAAAATGAATGTGATAAATACAGGAGATCGTGGTATTTTAAACAAAGGACGCCTGTGATTCTAAGGTATGTTCTTTTCACGTTTCCATGCTTCCTTCTACATCTACAATCCTGTTAGTAAATAATTAATAGTAAGGACATGTGAGATTCTCACATACTCCCTTGACGTCTGCTGTTAATGTGAGAAGAAAATGCAGTAAACACCATAAAACTTTGCAAAAATATCAAGAGTTGGCAGCATTGAAATTACAGTGATGAAAAAACACCACTATGAAGGCGAAATTAAGAATTTAATCTCTCACGATGCAATTCCACAAACCCATTCTTCTAGACCTGAATTCCACTATGAGTTTAAGCACAGCAGTAGTAGCTTAATAACCCAATTTCTATCCCACTACATTTCAACAATTCTGGACTGCCAAACACTGCAACCTATTTGGGTGACCCTGTAATGTTAGTCTCTGCACAGGTCATTCACAGTCTTCCACCTCTGACTTTCTTGAGGAGATGATCTTTGTTTCAAACCGTTATAATCAGGAAGCTAGTAAAAAGCAAAGTCAGGAAAAGAAATGTACTTCTTGTGTACATTGGAAGGTAATAGCAGCACTTAATATTCTTGTCCAATTTTGGGTAGAGTTCTGGAGGATTGGAACAATTGGAAATGAAACAATGCTTAGCAAATCTAAGCACTGTTTATGTCATGGTCTACTTTTATAGAATGAGGTACTTTCTTACAGTGGAAGTGCAGCACTGTTTCAATTCTATATCATCCAGACCAAAGAGATTTCAGATACTACAGATGAATATGAATAAACAGCTGATGTACACTGTGAACATGGAATATCACTGTCTATCTAATGCATATCAGGAGAACCAGTGATATACTTTCTATCACAAGCACATGTGAAAATGGCAATTCTTAGAAGGAGAATACAGAACTTGATTTTTTTTTACATTATTTTCACATTTACTAAATTTTCTAAAACAACATTGTGACACAGATTGACCTATGCACTGGAAAAGCAGCACGATGCATAATTTTTAAGGAAAGGTAGATTCTGCCTCATTCTTTTATCCTTTTCTGTTGTTTTTTTTTTTTTTAAATACACATCAAAGCTTTAATTACCTTGTTTGCAATAGGGGCAGTATTAGAACTTAAAATATTGTCATAGAACAACTATGAATGCCATGGGCCTTTTCCTGACTTACTTTCAGTTACCTCACTCAGGTCAGACAACCTATGCAGACAGCAACTGGTAATATCATCTCAGCGGCCACCAAAATCAGGGCTAATCTCTGCGCGCTCACACTCTGTAACTTAAAAGGCAAGGAGGATGCTGATATACCATGGTACATCTTCCTCAGGGATAAGTACTTCCTGATATATATATCTCTCTAAAGTAACAGCACTAATTTATAACTGTGAATCAGATAGTTTTATCAAGAGAGTCCTTAAAACAATTTCTATCTTAATTCTCACATTCTCCTTATACCTAACCTCCCTGGGAATCATTTCTAAATACAGTATTCAAACCTTTTGTTTCTGTTTTCCTTTTACATTATGGCACCACATTTTAAACAGGACATTACTTCATCAGAATAAGTCAATTTAGAGGGGAACTAAACAGAAATTCACAGGCTGGAACAGGACTACAGTGAAGGGAAATGAACAAATTGGTAGCAGATTCCTGTGTATCAATACAGCCTATTTGGGCAGCAGAGAAAGTTCTGGGAAGAAGACAGTTCTGCGTTCTGAAAAAATAAGTCTTAAAAAGTACTTTTTTCATGAAAAGGTTATGATGGCTCTTTGACTGTTGAGTAACAGTCTCTCTTACACATTATGCTCTTCATAGTTAGGCATTAAACATTATCTCTGCAGAATACTCAATACTTCATCTCTAATTCTCTTGGTTACTAGACACAACTGGAATGTGAAAGCACAGGCAAGCTTTTTCAAAAGCACTCTTACTGTTCTATTATCATGCAAGATAAAAAAGGAGGTGTGGGTAAGTTTTAGGAGGTCTGCTACAGAATGTGTTAGGCAACCAGAACTTCACATTTTCACTTGAAAAATACCAAGCAGTTGGTATTCATCTGTCTAAGCGAAATTATTTTTCTCAATAGAACAGGTCTGCTGTCCAAAGCTGTTTGGAAACTGTGACAAAGGAGCTTGTTCTGTGTTTGCAAAACAGAATGAGACTCTGAATTAACAAAACACACAAGTGGAACCACACATGAGGTTAGCTATAGCATAAACCTGATGATGTGCAGAAGGAGCCTGGATTAGCAAAACACTCCCACAGTTAGCAAACCGCACTGGTTTGATTTATTGGCAGCTAAAGCAGCTCTGAGATGGGAGGTAGTATAGTCCAGAGAATATTACCACTATGTCCTGGTTTGAGGTAAAACAGAACCAATTTTCTGATTTGTAATTTTACTTTTTAGCTGGGCTTCTTCTAACTGACTAGTCTGAATTAACAGCACATTCTTCAGAAACTGTTCGCTCTCAGAGTGATAAGACCTGATTGTACCAAGGAATGGTACACACAGAGGCCCTTGCTTATACTTATTGCAGTAACAACCAAGGTCAGCTAACTTCAGTTTTTGCCTCGTTAGAGGGTCGGAAGCAGAGAAGTGTAGAGGGGTCGCACCTGCAGGGAGAAGCTGATGGGACAGGTGACCCAAAACTGACCAACAGGGTATTCCATCCCATCTGCATCATGCTCGGTATAAAAGCTAAGGGATCAAAGGGGCAAGGCGGCTCTGGCTCGTTTGTTCTTCAATGGCCGATGTCTGAGGAGGACCCTGTCTGTTCGTCTGCCTTTGATCCCGATCTGAGCATTCCTGACTCTAGTNCACTGAAAAAATAAAAATGTCAGAAGAACAGATCTTTAATTTCTGGCTCCAGCATTGACTTACTATCTGACATCCAACCAATCACATCCCTGCTCTCTACTTCAATTTCCTTAACACTGATCAGAGTGTTAAGGAAACTGACAGGTAAAAACTTGTAGGCAACACAAATCAGAATATCATTATTACAAAGCACATCAGAAAAGCAGGTCTTAACATATGATTAGACCTTCCAAAAGCTTTTTTACCATTTGGAAATGCTGCATGAAATTCAAAAAGCTCTCTCGCCAAACGCACTGGCTGCTAAAGATATCTCTAGACCACTGCCTCTTGACTGCTTAACTAACGCCTCACTTTGATCAGTTCAGAACCCTTCTGCCTCTTCCCATAAAGACTGGTTAGGGTGAAGATGGAAAAGCGAGAGGAAAGAGGTGTTACACGCTTTATTTCATAGTATCTTACTACTTATGAGTAGTACGCCTCAAAAACTGAAGAATGCAGCCCTAGACTCAGTCTCCTGGCAGTGCCTGAGATGCAGGCTTGAAGGGTTCAATGCTCCCTCAAGTTGCCAAAGTTCTGCTGTCTCCGCTGCTGAAATAAGAGAACCAGGGCATAGGCGAGAGGTCACTCAACAACCCCATGTTTCTAGCAACCAAGCAGTATGCAATCACTCAGTTATCCTTGGACAGTCACAAAGTACAGCTAGAGGTAAGAAGGTCTGTTCCCCTTCAGCTATGCTCATCAACCCCATGCCTTGTATGATACTCGGCCATCCTTTATGCCTCTTTCCTACTCATACTTTTCCTTCTCCACCTAGACTCTTCCCTTACCGACACACTCACTGCTATTAAAATCAGTTTTGGGTCTTAATCTGAAAAATTTCTTTCCAGTCTGTCATCCCAAGTATGTTTTCTGATGAGCTAATGGAAATTTCTTAGAGAGAACATTATTTCTCATGTCATCCGAGGTAGTTCAGAGAAGCCTGTGTGAAGGACTGCTGCTTAGCGAATGTATAAATGTGTAAAAAAACCCTCATCTTCCCCCTCAACGACCCAAAAATCCAGAAAACAGACAAAGACACCAAATAGAGGAGGATGGCACGGAGTAAGAATAGATAGGTGTGGGCTTTTCTAAGAAAAGGTAAGGGATCAAACAGCAACAAAACTGTCACCAGAGACAATTTGGACTTCATCATTTTGTGCTTCCAGTATGTGACTAGCTCTCCAAAACAGGGAAATTTAGGGAAGCATTTTTCTGCTCCAGAAAATTGAAATACATTATAGGTATTGGAGTAATCAGAATGTAAACTAATTTTCAAAAAATGAACATAGCTCCTAGTTAAAATTACCCTGAATAAATAACATAAAGCTACACATAAGTTGAAAGACTACACACAGCTTTAGGATACCCTGTCACCAACTAGCATGGAACAGCACAATTGTATTCCAATATATCCAATCACAGGTTTTTCTCTGGAAGGGAACTCTGAAGGTCATCCAGTCCAAGGTCCACCTCAAAAATGTCACCAAGCCCACCCCTAGACCAGTCAGACCCTCATTCTTTCCTTTTCTTTGGATAATTGCCTGTACGCTGTCTGAACATCAAAATGCATCCCTCTGTGCACCACTGACAGCCTAAACCATGACAGCATCTGCTTGGGAAGAAAAAGGTGAGCTGGAGGCATACTTCCTTCTAAATGTGTGAAATGCCTGATACTTAAGCGTTGTAAGGAACTGCAGATCTGGGATCTCACCCCTGTGGCTGCAGCGCAAATACTGTGTACACGATGTACCTCTAGCACACAATGAAACATACCAGTTCTAGATCCATTAGAGGTAAGTATAACTTAGTAATATGCCTGGTGTCACGCTGATCCAGCTGTGAATGGTCAAAATATGCTTTTGTGTTTTGAACGAAAAAGCTACAGGTCTGCATGTGCTGCTTCTTTTAAATGAAGGCACATGGAGAGAGACATCCAACCTATAATCTTAGCTACATAGCCAAAGAAGAAACAAGAGAGCGACCTGTTTGTCATTTCACATTTACCATCTGGGAACTACTGCTTTCTGAACCATCTTTACCACTACCTTTCAGTTCTGGACAAAGCCTCAAGTTGCACTCTTCCTCATTGCAAATGTAATCCTAACTGTGTTGGTCCTCTATCAGTTCCTTTGATTTATGTTCATATTATGCCACTGCCTATTTTTAATGCTCATCTTTTAGTATTTTACCTTGTGATCAGTATAGCTGCATCAACTGAAGACATGTCTTCTCCCCAGCTTGTTGACATTTCTAAGTGTATATCATTCTTCTTGCCAAATTCTTCATGTTGCCATTTACAAAAGCTTTCCAGCATTTTTTCCCCGTGATGTCCAATATACATATCTGCCTGGAAATAAAAAAAACCAATTAATTGTATTAAAATTATGATTCTGTAAATAGAATTAAGAACATTTTGTGACTGAGTTAGCAAAAAATATTCTCCTTTTTATGGCATAATATATTCACAACAGAATGACTTGAACTTCAGGAGTGGAGACCACCTTTTTCTCATGTTAAAGATATGGGTGAAGACAGTGTACTGAGAAGTGTACAGTGGATCTGTTCACCTGAACTCTTTTCTCATTCATTTGCTGGTTTTTCACTATCCATAGTGAAGAAAAGGTTAATGATGTGAAGATCCAGAGACTTCTCCACCTGCTGAGAGGACACTGAAGAAAGAAATACTTTCTTATTCACTAGAAAAATATAATATTTTTAAATTAGAAACATGGATAAGGGAATCCCTTTTTCTTATGAACTAACTAAAATATCAAAGGATTTCCAAAATATTTTCTTTAAAAAAAGAGAAATCAGGTTGACATTGTCCTGAAATATGATATACAAACCATAGGTTAATAGAAAGTCTCCATCAGGAGACTCGCGCAGTCAGGGGAAGTCTCTGGTGACTGGAAAAAGGGAAACATTGCACCCGTCTTTAAAAAGGGTAGAAAGGAGGATCCTGGAAACCACCAAGCTGTCAGCCTCACCTCTGTGCCTGGGAAGATCACGGAGCAGATCCTTCTAGAAGCTATGCTAAGGCACATGGAGGACAGGGAGGTGATTTGAGACAGCCAGCATGGCTTCACCAGGGGCAAGTCCTGCCTGACCCATCTAGTGGCCTTCTATGATGGAGTGACAATCACTGGACAAAGTAAGAGCTACAGATGTCATCTATATGGACTTCTGTAAGGCCTTTGACACAGTCCCCCACAACATCCTTCCTCTCTAAATTGAAGAGGTATGGATTTGATGGGTGGACTGTTTGGTGGATGAGGAATTGGATACGTGGTCACATCCAGGGGGTAATGGTCAATGGCTCAATGTCCAGATGGAGGTCGGTGACAAGTGGTGTCCCTCAGGGGTCTGTATAGAGACCAGCACTGTTCGATGTCTTCATCAGTGACATAGACAGTGGCATCAAGTGCACCCTCAGCACGTTTGCAGATGACACCAAGCTGAGTGGTGCGGTTGACATGCCTGAGGGACAGGATGCCATTCAGAGGAATGTCCACAAGCTCAAGAAGTGGGCCCATATGAACCTCATGAGGTTCAACAAAGCCAAGTGGAGGTTCCTGCACCTGAGGTGGGGCAGCCGCAGGTATCAATACAGGCTGGGGGATGAAGCGATGGAAAGCAGCTGTGCCAAGAAGGACTTGGGGGTGCTGGCTCAACATAAGCCTGCAATGTGCACTTGAAGCCCAGAAAGCCAACTGCGTCCTGGGCTGCATCGAAAGAAGCGTGTCAAGGGAGGTGATTCTGCCCCTCTGCTCCACTCTCGTGAGATGACACCTGGAGTACCGTGTCCAGCTATGGAGCCCTCAGCACAGGAAAGACATGGACCTGTTAGAGTGGGTCCAGAGGAGGGCCACAAAAATCATCAGAGGGCTGCAACACCTATCCTGTAAGGACAGGCTGAGAGAGTTGGGGTTGTTCAGCCTGGAGAAGAGAAGGCTCTGGGGCGACCTTACTGCAGCCTTCCAGTGCTTAAAGGGGGCCTACAGGAAAGATGGAGACAAATGTTTTTTGAGGCCTGTTGTGATAGGACAAGGGGTAACGGTAATGTCTTTAAACCAAAAGAGGAAAGATTGAGACTAGATATAAGGAAGAAATCTTTTACAATGCGGCTGGTGAAACACTGTAACAGGCTGCCCAGAGAGGTACTAGATGTCCCATCCCTGGCAACATTCAAGCTCAGGCTGGATGGAGCTCTGAGCAACCTCATCTAGTTAAAGATGTTCCTCCTCATTGCAGCGAAGGTTGGACTAGATGACCTTCAAAGGTCCCTTCCAATCCAAACTATTCTATTACTCTATATCAGCTGACTCATCTTTCTTTAGTAAGAAAAACAGCATTTGAGATAATTCCTGAAAGGTGCAATGAAAAGAATAGTGGTATATCATGGTGCCTTTTCTCCATCAAGGGACTGTCTGACAAAGAACATAAATTCTCCTTCTACTGTCCGCTACGTTTAAAGGAGATTATTTTTGTATTGAGCTACAGGAATGCAGAAGCAGATTTTCTTAAGAATTAGCTGATTTCCATAAGGAAACTTTGACTTCCAACTGCAAGCACAGAAAAATCTTAATATGTGCAGCACAAATTAGGAGACACTTCATCTTTACTGGGGCTGCCCAGCAGTGAAAATACCTAAATAACGCACAAAAGTTAAGTGAGAAAATTTGGCAGCCATTAAAGTCAGTGAATATTGCAAGCCTTCATGGAGCAGCAAGCTAAGTAGCACCACCCTCTACAGGATAAGATGAAGATAATATATACTTACTGGAGTCTCATGGAGGAGGACAAGCTTAGTGATCCGAAGATTTACTTGTAGTCCAAGGCTTTTGTGCTGGAAAAGGTTAAAAACCTAAGATAAAAAACAGTAAATAAAAACATGTGCTTGTATTGCACACAACACACTGTACACTACAAATAACAGAACCTCAAAGAACCTCCAAAATTTCTTAGATTCTACTGTAACTGCTTTAATTTGCCATAGTTTGAACAGAACATTAAGCTAATGTATTGTGTTGGTCTTCTGAACAGAAAACAGAGCTTAGGCAATATTCATTCTGGGAGCACAAAGAAGACCTTTTCCCCTCAGTGGCCATGACCACTTTATAAACTGTAGCCTGTTTCTCCAAATACTTACACATGCATATAATAATGTTCACATGAAAATTTCTATTCAATTAAATCCAGGATCGTGGCCCGAGTGGTCTGAGCCAGGACATGGCAATAACTCTTCCTATCTTTCAGAACAGTTAAAAGTGTTTGTTTATTTTTCAGCTTACACTCCTTCTTTAGAAAAATCTTTCCTTGTGCATTATAGATGCTAGTTTCACTGCTTTATGCACCAAATGAGCATGCCACAGCTCCAGATAGAGCTAGGAGGGGATGTAATTGTCCGAATGCATTACCCTTTGGTTTTTTTCAGCCACTAATGATCACACAGCCCTTCTCAGACAATGTCATCTCTTCATAACAAGCACAGATGATGAGAAATCATGCAGTACTCCAGCCTTCCCAACAACATCATGGGCTTCTAACCAAAAAAAAAATCATCTTGTTCAGCTCTCACTTTCTGGTTCCCCTGAAGATATAAGACCAGACAGTACAGACAAGTCTGCAGTGCCACAGTTTTATGCTGCAAAACATATGGAGTACGTGTTGACAACCTGCTGATGGTCACGTACTGACTGTCCCTTACAGGTGCTCAGAGTAATTAAAAGGACCAATGAAATCAGCCCGCAGTGCATGCATTGTTGAGAAAACACCAAAATTAATTTTAACTTTCCTACCATGTTTAAGATGGTCAGAATAAATCTTCTGGCAGCATCTGTTCCATGATACGAAACCATAGCTGGATCTGCAACCACAACAGTTTCTATATTGTACTCCTGAGGTAACTTGTAAGAGTATCGCTTTCCTCTTCCACTTTCTGATACTTTTTGATTCTTGGTTTTTCTTTTATCTGTAACATAAAACGTTGCTTGACGAATTCATCCTTCAAACCACCCCTACAGTGCTTTCACGATTTGCTACCTGATTCAGGATTTGCTAACCAGAGTTATTACGGTATAACTCTGATTACGTGGAATGTAATAGCTCTGAACTTTAATACACACTTATTTAGCACTGCGAACGCTAAGGCGCAGACTGAAGGCATGTACTACATATAAATGTTAGTTCACACCAAGAAAACAGGAATCTTATCCATCTGCTCAAATAAAGTCAATCAAATTCTTTGCATTCTTTCACCTAACATACTTATAAAAGAGTATTTGCCTGCTAGTTTGGTTTGTGGGACAAAACTAAATTCATGTTAGGTTTGACAGAAAAATAGTCTCGTTGAGACTGCAGAATTGTTAACTGCTGGTCTTCATAAATCACACAGAAAACATCTTGATGCAATTGTACCTTAGCATAAAAGACAGCAAATACAGATTTGCCCCAAATTGAGTATTAAGAAAATACATAGAACAATTCACGGCTTTGCAAAGGTGAAAGAGTATTTCAGATGAATGACAGAGAATGATACATAGGATATAGGTTTGTTGGAAACAAAAAAAAGTTTTACTAACATGACTTCAAAGTCAGTGCTGCTGTCATTTAAGCACCTAAAGTAAAACAACAAAACCAAACCCTCAAAACACACTTCTAAACCTACACAAAGCTCCAAATTGAAAACATGTTACATTTATAGTAAACTAGAGGTTATTGCTCTTGTTAATTTTTTCCCCTCCAAGAATACAACAAATGCCTATTACTACCACAGTACATATGGAAAAGAGAAGCAAATGACACAGACACAGTTCAAGCCAGAAGGTGGTCAGATATGCATACAGTGCATACTGCAGTTAGCAATGATATTTGAAATAATTTAATTTAAAACAAAACATAAAATGAAACTCCCTGTTCTAATAGCCAAATTCTGTTAGATACCCTTGAAAGGACATAAAACTTCTGGGACTGATCTCATTGAAGTCACTGAAATCAGGTGAAATTTTTTCCAGCTTCCACAGTGGAATATTGGGCTCTCTGTTTACAACAAAAGTGATGCTTGAGATGACAATTATAAACACACGTTCTGGAAACAATCAAATATTCAGAAACTTGGAGGAAATGTTTTGCAATGAATCAGTCTCATCTCTAATAGGAAAGTTCCTGCAGTTCATTTTATAACACATGACTACTCTCCAAAAAATAAGTCACTCTTCAGGAAAGTGTTAAAAATATGCCTTAAAAGTCAATGAACTCACAAATTAACTTCAAAAGATAAGATACCACTGGAAGATAGATCTGTGATTTAATATGAATGTATGTGTAACATTGATGTAACGTAAATATAATGTAGATGTATACTTTTCAATGTGAAAAGTATAAAGCATCCATGCTTAAAAAGGTTGTCTCTCTTTTTCTATAGACATTTGTTAAAGATTATGTATGTCATTTAGTCCATCCCACTACATTTGTGAAGTGCTTACTGATTGCTGTACAAGTGGTGACAATGTAAGACTTACTAACACTGATAAGCATACAAATTTCCTTAAAGAAAAAAAAGTAGATATTCTCCAGAAATTAATATTGGGTGTTTGACTGCCTAGAAGTAGAAACAACTTGCACATTCATAAGCTATCTAAAATTAATTTTCATTTCTCTCATTTTGATCCAAGACACTTGCTTAGCCTTATACATACAGCCAGCCTCTAGTTTTACTCGTGTTTGCTAACTGTGGATCTACAGCCTAGTTTATAAAACATTATGTGTGTTTTCATCACTCTTTTGAGAATAATTTTTAATGAAACTTCAGTGTCAGGATTTGTGCCAAAAACCCCCACACCCTATAAGCTATACAACTATGACTTACCATACAAGCATCTAATGCTGCTAGAGTAGGCTATAGATCTAAGTTTAAATAGCAAACTCATTTGGGTTAAATAAGATCTCTCATGAGCCATCTGGTCAATCTGCCTTCCTCCCAGGAGCAGTGATTGATTCCAGTGCAGTTTCCAGCAACACAGTTTATTCATTGTTCACTCCTTTGTAAAAAACAGCAGCTAGTGGTTGAAAACTTTAAATTTAATATTACCATCGCTGTTGAGAGAAGTCTGCTAACACACCTCTCTGAAAGTTTTAGCTAGCGGTGCATTTTTATTCAGAATTGACAGCAAGCAGCCCACAATAAAATACAGCACTGCACTAAACACTAAGGTCACCACAGTCCCATAAACTGTTGAAACCTCTGTCTTTCGGCATTGCAGTGGACTGCACAGCTCTGTAGACAAGCTGGATGCAAGGGGTAGCGCCCGTCATTTGCCCCAGATATCTGCCAGGTTAACAAACCAAAGGACAATCTGTTCTTAGCCAGCCAACCTTTCCCAAATTGCTGGCAGAATTCCCCACTACATGAGATCTCATCTATCTGAAAATTTTAGCTCTTCCCTAAGACCTTTAAGTAAATTGAATTAGTAAATTTGGTACCAGTGGTATTCAAACAACCACCATGATTACTGCCAAATACGAGGCAAAACAGGCTTTAAGCAAAAACACTTGTTTCTTTACATACTCATAAATAGGTAAAAATTACAAAGAATTGCTCATTATTGAAGGTACAGTATCTAAGAGTTAGAACTGCTACAAAAAAACATACCTACATCAATAATGCCTATGCTAACAAGAAAAAAGTCAGATTAACAGAAAAAAAGTTGGGATTAAAAATGCATACATTCATCTTAAAAACTTAACTACATTGGCAAATTAAAAAAATAAATGCTCCAGGAGGGTTCTGTGCAATAAGACTTCTATGTTTTGTGCAACTGTAGAAAATATGAGGATTCCACATCCATTTATTACTTAAACTCAGTTCACTGAAAGGAAAGCTAGAAATACTCCAGCACTCCAGCAAGTACCTTTGACATTCAATAGGCAATTAAGAGAAAATAACAAGAAGTGTTAACAAAACAATAAAAATCCCCTCCAAAAAAACTGAAAGAGCTGAAAATCCAGCTGCTGTAAATTCAGGTTGCCTGAGCCAACATTAAGAACAGGCTATGAGTACAGGACTCATGAACACTTACAACTCCTCAGGCACAAGAGCATTCCCTGAGTACATCCACATTGAGGACCAGCGTACAGAGCAATCACCATCACTCCCCAGGCTTTCTTTACCCAGGGAAAAGAAAATGGGTACCCTAGCCACATGGAAGTTGCAGTATTCTGGCTGGGTAGGGAATATTTAGGAGCTTAGGAAGCCACGAGCTATACCTCCACTGTAGTTTGGATACGGATTTAAATGTCTTAATGCAGAGTGAGAACTTGTTTCTGACCCAAGGAATGGAAACGAATAAATCAAGCACCACCAGTCTCCATCTAGTGCAATCTCATAGATCTAGGCCTATGACCAAGACTATGCATTTTATTTCATGATCATCGCATGGGAACAGGCTGTAGAGCAAGAACCAAGACAGCTCTCCCAGCTGACTGCCCAGTCTACATCCCATAAAGTCAAACTTCTGCTTTTCATCCAGTGAAACTAGCAGGCTTTTTTCTGCAAAATAGCATCGCTCTAAGAGGAGAAGCACAATCTGCTCATAAATAAGAACAGTATATTCTTTATCACCAGAACTGGTAAGTACAAGAGGAGGCTTCCAGTCCTCAGAAGGGACTCAAAATTCAGATCTACTGTATCCTGGATAAGAGCTCTCGCTCACTAGTCTGTGTGAAAAGGGGAAGATTTTATTTTGGGGTTTTTTTGTCCCCAAAGTGCCCCATGCCATTACCACGACTTAGGTTCACTGTACAAAGAACTTCAGCCTGGAACAAGTGCTTCATATCAGGTAGAAGGAAAAGAGCTTAGCTTTCCAACGTGGCCCTTTGCTCTAATAGTAACTGCTTCTCTCACACTTTATCTGTAATGCACTTGTGAACTGCTTGTTTTGAAAGGTTTCATGGACCATGTGCTAAAGAAAGCTGTGGATTGTTAGGTCTATTTATGTGCAACTGGCTCACAATGTGTAAATAAATCACACACACATTCAGCAAAAGGATATACATGCACACTCTCACAAATCTGCTTCTGTTGGTACAATTTGCTCCCTCCCCTAATTAGTAAGAAAAATACACCCCATTCACAAAAACGAAGTTCTTTGTTCTCTCCAAACAAGTTTGGCTGTGTAGGATCTTTCAATCCAGCCCACAACAGTAACGGACAACAAACAATACCTTCTTTGATTGCCTCTGTGAGTTCTGCATGAAAAGCTATTATTTCCAATAGCGATCCTTCAACACCTCCAGCACAAACATTCATTCCTTCTAATAATTACAATTCGTCAGTGGCAATACACATTTGCTTGATAGGTAGCCAGTCTTTGAAATATTTGGCTCAAAACCAGCAGCATGAATACCTGTCCCAGAGCACCTATTCTGACACACATGTACTGTAGAAGCAAGCCATCCTTTTGTAAGATAAGTCCGTATCGCTGAGAAGTTGCCATATTGCCAAGATAATAGTTTCTCAGTGTCACACAGCTACAACTCTACCAAAGGCAGCTGTGGATCACCCCAGAGTATCAGAGAGACCCATATACACATCTGCTTTGTTTTATTGACCTACACAGTTTAGGATTTGACTTAAAATTCTGAAATATTGCTGGAAAGGTTTATTTTTGTTGCTTTAATCCACCTCTAAGGCTGTGCGCCTACCATGAATGTTTTGATGATATTAGCTAACTGCATGTCACACCAGCAAATTGTCCCTAGCATACACAGAGCTTTTATGCATGTCACTTACTGCAACCCCTCTTACTAAAATAACCTGTAGCAGCAGAGTGAGGGACTGGTCTTGCTGGTACAACAGCGTCAGTTAGAAACTGCAGATATTTATACCCCCCTGGCAATAAGGTTATGCCAGCAGGTGCTAATCAGTTATGCACAGCTCGAGTTATTTTGAAATTTCAGTCTGGTAGTAGAGATAATGAAACTTATTTCAAGCAAATATTTGAATCTCTGTTGACAGACTGTTTGCACCAAGTCAGAGCCTTGGGCATAAGATTATTACAACAGAAAAAGCTAACTTTCCCATTTTAGAGCATAAGACAAAGTGAAAGGATGACTGGTAATGAACATGACACAAAAAATTGTCCTTACAGAAGAGTCTGCATCATTTTCATACACATCATGGTTTGCTATTTATCAGATGCCCCTCTCCCCTTTCCCAGTGCACACATCATGCGTGCTTTTAATTTTCTTTTTCTCACTCCCAAATGCATGCAGGCACACGTGCTCTAACTCACTTATCACTAATAAGGAAGAACAACCAGCTTTACTTTACTTTTGCTAATATAGAAAATTTCACTTTTACATAAGCAGTGGCAATGTAATACAATGCCTAGAAGAGAAATATAGAACCTGTTGAAGGAAGTTACATGTCATTTACTTAGTCCCTCTTAATAACTACAAAAAGAGCCTTGCTTTGCTAATTCATCTCTGATTTCAACCTGTGGATGGATGCCTAATGACAGAAACAATGTTTGCAAAATGGAAAAAAAAACCCAACCTGTCTTATTTATTCTGTAACCATATAAAACAGACAGAGCAGTATAAATGCTGAGGAAAAACCACCAGCCACAGAAAAGTTTAGGCTGGAAGGGATTTCCAGAGGGCAGCTAGGCCAACCTCCTGCTCCAGTCAGGGCAAGCATTGAAAAGAGATCAGCTCTCTCAGAGCTATCTCCATGTCCAGCTATGCTTTGTAAATGTCTGAGGGTGCGGACTCCACAGCCTCTCTATGAAACCTCTTCCAGTGCTAAGCATTCTTGCTGAGATTTTTTTTCCTTATGTCCAATTGAAATTTCCTTGAATGCAACTTGTCTTCCATCCTGTCATAGCATACCTCTAAGGAAAGTCTGGCTTGATCGTCTCTGTGCAGCCCCTTAGGCACTGGAATTCCACAGCTGCATCCTTCCTTTACCTTTCTTTATCTGTTTGAAATAACCCAGTTTCTTCTGCCTCACCCCAAATGTCATATAATCCAGGTCCCTAGCCATGTCAGTGCACCTCTGGTATTTCCTTCCACTTTGTCAGTATCTCACTTATACTAGGTTAGGAAACATGAAAAAAAAGTCCATAAATGTGCAGTCATTCCAGTTTATTTCCTGTCAAAAAAATAATTTCTCACAACAACATTAAAAACATCTCCAGCTCATCCTGAGGTCAAAAGACTGAGATGTCCTCTATTCTTTGAAGAATGATGAAGTAGGAACAACAGAACATCATCTTTCACAAAAGACATTTTTCCCCTTTCCATTGAAACTATTAAGTCATCACTATGTGCCAAATTTTTGTTGAAACCCTTCTACATCAACAACTTATTCTACCCGCCATTGAGGAAGATGCATTAGGATTGTTTCATACAGTTCTTTAAGTGTCAGTCATAGAACAACACCACACTTATAACCATTATTTCAATTCAGTGTCAGACCCATTTGGAAATTCAAGACTTGTTCCTATCCGAAACTGGGATGACCTGTGCTAATGTTTTAAAACAGAAAATTAAGCACTGCACGCAGTGAGTTATTAAGCAACTACGAAGACAGAGAGGGACAAGAAATGGGTTGTAATTATTAAGTTGAAGTAAAAAAATGACCTGAATATTTCTACTTTCAAATATAATTGGACATTAAGAGGCAGTGTCTGTTCCTCAATGGACACTTCCCTCTTTCGACAACTGGCAGCCTCAGCTTTACACCTCGAAGTCCACCATAAGTTACTGCTAGAATACTTCTAGAATAATGCTTTTGTTGGGGGTTGATTTAAGTATTATCTACATACCTTAAAAATATGTCTGCTACATTAGATCGTTTCAGTGAGATTTGCATATTACCTGTAACAACACCACAGTACTGATTCTGAGCAGCTGGCTTTTCAGTCATTTTCTCCTCTATGGACCTTTTTCGTCTGTACACCCTGTGTGCATGACCTGTCACAGCCAAAGTGCGATTGAGTGGCTCAATAAATATGAAGTCCTCATTAATCTGTATAAACCCCATCTGCAAAGGAAAACAAAAGGAACACATAAGATAAAAATTTAAGTAAGTATGAAACTGTGCGCAGTCCTGCAGAAGAAAAACCCCACAAAACTCCATTTAAGAAAACCCTTTTTTTTTAGTAACCTTACCAGCAAAGTGACTACTTCTATGTTTTACAAGCCTTTCTACTTAAGTGAACTAGAATAAATTTCATTTATTTCAATTAAATCTGTGTGGGTGGGTGGCTACATGCCAGTAGCAGATGCACGGTAAAAGATCTGGAATGTTAAAAGTTTGCTCTGGGAGACCCACAGGGTCATTTAAATATGTACAGCATGTACAGAAAAGCCTATACACTGATTTTATTACTCAGTGTATTGTAACATTTTTAGATAACTATATTTAATGAAGTAACAGGAATAATTTAGGGCATATGAACACATCCTGAACAGTTGTGAAGCTGGAAAAGACATTTTTTGATGCGCCTTTTACACTGCTTCAAATTAAAAAAAAAAAAGTATAAAAAAAGCGCAGCAATTCCTCCTTGGTTGCCAGCAGCTAGCACATGAAAACATTCTAATACAGCCATTTAGTTGGTTAGCTTCCCCTCTACCCCAACATATTTAGAGATATGTTTTGGTGATGGTTTTTGTCAGAGTTAGGTTGGTGGTTGGACTAGATGATCTGAAAGGTCCCTTCCAACCTAGGCAATTCTATGATTATATGATTCTATAAACATATGTAAAAAGCTAACACACCACATGCATATCTAATATTACAAGAGTGTAGGCAAAGTTAAAAAAAACCCCACACTATAAAATATATTTATATAAATACCATGCAAATCTAACTCAGATCAAATTATTAAGCTGCCAACACACACAAGTTCCTGTCAGGACTAAAGCTGGAGCAAGCAAGGGTTTGTGGGGGTTTTTCCTCCGAGAAAATGACCAACAGTTAACTTTCTCATTCTCTAAACTTAAAAACCTATTAAACAGTTTTGCTGCAAAATGAAAACAATCTGGTACTTCCGGCTGAGAGAAGCAAAGAGCTCGTCTGTATGTTTCCATGTAGTATGAAAGGAGAGAAATAGAAAAGAATTTTGTTTCTTCTAGAATTACGTAGATGCCATTATCACATTGGATATCCTGTCTGACATATGGATAAATCATCAAAAAGAAATTCCAATCCAAGCAAGAAAATAAAATTAAATTTTATAGGTCGGACAAAATACAATTTCCTTCAAACATAAATGGGCATTACTTTAAAAAGAAAAACAACACAATCTTTCCACACAATTCCATAAAATAAATGTGAATACATGTATTTAACTTTTCAATCAGCTACACTAGCTGCAGAATGCTGAACAGATGTTGAAAGGGCATCATTAACATTGTACAGAAACATAAAAGTAGCTGGGTTTGTTCGGCTGTTCCGTTTCCTTTTTTGCACTCAGATTTTAGGTCAGTTTATCTTCATCATGAACTTCTAAATGTTACACATCTAGAAGATTAGCTACTTACGTATTGCTAGGGACTATCCGTACACCCACCAGATACCAATTCCATGTATCTTGAATAATGTTGCTTTTACGTAACAATTAACTTTTCTAACATAAACTATAAATGACATTAAATGAAACCAGGGCTTTAAGATGCTCTTCTTCAGATAGCCAACTGGACATACTGAGAAACTGTGCTAGGACCACTGACAGCTCATGTTTTCTTTTAGCTCCTTCCATAAACTGAAGGTTAATCCACTGGTAGAGAACTCTGAAAATTGCCAGTCTCCTGAGTCAGAAGTTAAAGAGCTGAACACTGATGTAAAGTTTATTGACTAAAATTAACCTCAGCTAGACATATTCAAATGTGTGATTTTCAGACAAAACTGGATAACCAAATAATCTTTGTGATAATTTTGATTGCTTTTGGAAAAAAGTGACTATTTCTCCATCTCTTGATCGATTTTATAGGTAGAAGGGGGAAGATGAAGCCACCTCCATTGCAACCATGTACTTATTTTTTCATAATCATTAGAAGTGGAGTTAAGAAGATCTGCCATCAAACTAAACACAGAAATCAGAGAAAATCACAGCCATGCATTAAAGCACCACAGTTTCAACGTGCTTTCAGATATCAGATGCCACGGCCAAATACAGGCTTCAGACAGTTCAAATGGCAAAATCTCCTTGTCATGAAAATGCACAGCAAAACAAATATTTTAAAAAAAAAAGTAAAAAAAAATAATATGTATCTGGGGTAGAACTGTAAGCGAGTTCTGAGTAACTGATCCATCTCCCACCAGTTTCAGCTGAAAAGCTACCATGGCTCACAGCTGCAATTGAAAAGGCTACCAGGATGGTGGACTTCCCTCATGCAAAGGTAACATAACATGTCATTCTTCCCCCTGCACTCATGTATCCCTGCGTTTTCAAGTTTCTTGCCTGACATAAAACGAAACTTAAATGTAGCACACATCCATCTCAGTAGAACGTAAGCCCAGGACAACCTCATTTGGCACAAAAATCCTCAGACCTCCTAAGTAAGGATGAAATGGGTACTTGCTCTGGATTTTATTTAGTTTATGCAGTAGAGTGAGACCTTAAGTACAGGGCAGACTTTATCAAATGAGCATGTAAAGCATTACATGGGACTAAGTATGGACACTCTGAAATGGACTCACATCCACAACATGTATTTTAAAGTGGACACTTGCCCTCATAAATGAATGCTTTCCACAACATACATTCATATCATATCAAGACTTTTCACTTTCTTAGAAGAAACACAAAAAAGCCATGTTGAAAGAACAGCCCTGAATAAAAACTAATTTTTTGTCTTACCTAAAATAAAAATAGTTCACCTGTGAAATATGCTAATAAACACAAAAAGTAGTCAGATAAGAATTCTTTTGAAATACAAAAGATGGGTTTTTTTCTTACATCCAATTGGAATTATCATAGATCAGAGACAAATAAAGAAAAATACCTTAATATTCTGTGTAACTGCATCTGGTAAAAGACATAACAGAAACTGCTATGCCATCTTATTTCTAACATCTATATTAGAACATCCATGCTGCTTCTTTTTGCCCAGCATTTCTTTCCCAAAAGGACAACAATTTCTTTTTTTCCTATTTGTAGCATATATAAGGATTTGACATTGCCAGGTATCCCTATGAAAACCTGAAGTCAGTCTACTGTTTCTAATAAAGTTGTATCACCATGAGAAGTTACACAAACATAAAAGCGAAGTAAATTTGTGAAGACCACCTATGCATACAGCTACCAGATACTGGCTATAAGACAGAAAATGTCAAGATTGGCAAAGATTTCTTTTAACTCTTATACACCCTTCTTTGCATATCAATTCAAAGTTGTTATCATTCAAAGTTGAAACAATGCAGATTCTGAACATAATATTGTTTCTTGCAGAATTTATATGAATAAAGCAGCAAAGGAATGTTAGAAAAATGCATATGCTTTCCTAAGAACCAGAATTGAGAAGTAATAAAAGAAGAAAATATATTCCTCTTGCTAACATTAGCACAAAAAAACTGGGATGACAGAAGAATATCCACAAGCGTGTACTACAGTCAAAGATCAAGTCATTACCATTTTAATATCCCAAAGAAGAGATAGGGCTAAGATAATACTGTGTCGAAAAGGAGACTTTACATACCACAAGACAGTTGGGAAATAAGATTTTGCCAATATGTTGTGTTGTTTTCATCACAGAGCTTCACTGAAAAGCAATAATAAATGAAGAAGACATAACACAGACTTCAAAGAAATGTCAGAACATTAAGGCTTTTTTTGCTTTTTTAAACAGAGTAGTTTGCCGGCTCCCAAGGATGAGTCCCAGTGGTCTACAATTTATCATTAGTTGCTCATGTAGTAGCAGTTTCTAACCCTGTGGCTTGACATGTCAAAGCAAAATATTTCATTCACTAAACAATTCATCATTGTGGTGGGTTGACCTTGGCCAGCTGCCAGATGCCCACCCAGCTGCTTCCCTACTCCTCCTCCCCAACAGGACAGGGAGAGAATATAAGATTAAAAAAAAAGCTCATGGGTCAAGATAAGGACAGGGAGATCATTTAGCTATAACCATCATGGGCAAGTAAAACTTGACTTGAAGAAAGTTAAGTCAATTTATTGCCAATCAAAACAGATTTGGGTAATGACAATCAAAGACAAATGAAAACCACACCTTCCCCCTGCACCCTGAGCAGCACACATGGGGAATGGGGGGTATGGTCAGGACATAACAGTTTCTCTCTGTTGCTCCCTCATCTTCACACTTTACCCGTCCTCCCTCTCCACAGGCTGCAGTCCTTCAGGATAAGCTCGCTCCAGTGTAGACTCTCCACAGCCTGCAGCGTTCTTCAGGGCATGCACACCTGCTCTGGCCTGGTCCTCCCCATGGAGGACCACATGGAGGACCTGTAGTGGGGGATATCTGCTGTGGCGCCTGGAGCACCACCTCCTCCTCCTCTACCGTTGGCATTTGCAGGTATGTTTCTCTCACTTTTTTTCCCCACTCCTTATACTGCTGAGCACTGTTTTATCCTCTCCTTTTCCCAGGGGCATTGCCATTATGGCTGAGGGGCTCAACTGTGGCCTGCAGTGGGTCCGCTGGAGACGGCTGGAAGCGGCAGTGGCCAGCACAGGGCAGTCCCTGGTATCATCCCACAGAGGCCATCCATACAGAGTTATATACCTGTCCCCCTCTTGCAGGTTATTACTACCAGCTGCATGTTTACAGGCGTACCTAATAATGGTGTGTTCCCCTAAACAAGCAGTAGATTCAAAATTTCCTAATTCTAACCCAAAGTGAATTCCCACCATGTTACACCTTTCCTGTTTTCTCACTAGTCTTCTGTCTCTTCATCCTATTCCAGAGGCATCTTAAACTAGATTTCAGTAATAAATGGACATAGACTTGTCATGTCATAATCCTTATTAAAATTTTCCCTGCATTCTACTCTCCGCTGTCTTGTGAAGCAGACGCACAGAGCATGAAAGGACAGGCTGTACGAAACTGTACTTCTCCATGCTCCCACCATGCTGTCCAAGGCACGTAGCAATACTTGTCACAGTAAAAATGCATCCCTATCAGATGTAGAAAATGTACGTATATCACAACCATCAGCACCAAAATATTAATGTCATCTGCAGTATAAAAATGAAAGGTTTTCTTCAATGTACAGTGCAAAAGACAATTCTTGTTTACTAGTTCAGTACTTACTGGTTTTGGAACACATTCTGGTAACCTTTGTATTATTTGCAAAATGTCCCAGAACTGAAGATTTATTCTTGACTGAAGAGGCAAAATCTTTAATTTGCATATGTGTCCCACTCTGAAGAAGGTTTTCCTCCATAATTTTAAAATTTCAGACTAAATTTAGTATCATGATTCTAACAGTGCTATCAGGACCTGACTTCAGCTGAAACACAACAAAAATAAAAGTCTCCAGCTCTTACTACTGCATGTAACAAGGCAAGTTCTAACAACTTTTCAAACTGTGTAAATAACAGGGTAAGAACTTCCCATATTCTTGTTATTCAAACACACTACAGCTTTCCATCTTTAAGTACCTTCATTGCTGAAGACTGAAGAAACAATCCATAAGCGCCAGCAACTTCTGTCTTCAATTAACTGCATTTCCGGGCTTTGCACAGCATACACATTGTATTTCTCCTAGAGGTTTTCTCTATTTACCTGCGCACACCACCCTGCTGCACAGAGGTAGGAGAAGTCACAGCAGTGAGAGAGTCAGTATTATCTCTGTTGGATGGCTTTCAGCTGCTGACATAGCATTCAATCCATTCCTTTCTGGGATTTTTTTTTTTAATGGTAGGATTGCACCCTAAGGAAAGACACATATATGCACAACGCCATACCTTATAGTCCTGTTATGCAGAGACTACTGAGTTAAAAGCATGAGTTCAGGTATTGCCCCCCACATTTAAGATCTGTAGAAACAACTTTTCTGTGGCTTTTAAACTCTTCCAAACTCCGCTTCCAGTCTGTTTTAAGATACACACTACCTGAATCTCTAGGAAAATCATGTTTTATCAAAACTAGCTGATGTTGCACGTGCAAAAAGAGTTCTTATTTTTTTTTAGGTATGAATGAAGTCAAATAGTGAAGCACACAAAATTGAGATGGATTTGCATATTCTGACGCATCTCAACAGGTGCTATTATTCACATAATCTTACTCAACTGAGCAAGAATCTCTCAAGCTGACAGTGGAGAGTGAAGTGTAAGCTTATCATAGAAAGGACATAAATCCAAAGGAATCTCGTTTGTTGAAAAGAAAATGAAGGAGATCAATGGATAAAGGAACTATAGACATCAGGTCCAGCCAGAAGGTCTGTGGTTGTTACCAATCAAACTTCCATTTGCCTATTAATTCACTGCCAGCCAAACCCTAAGACGTTTGGCATTTCCTCCAGATTCCAAATTTCATGTTTCCTAGCCAGAAATACTTCCTTTTCTAGACCTAAGACTTCCTCTATAAACACATTATTAGAAATTACCGCTGCATTAGGTACAAGTGCTGCTTAAATTGCCAATATTCTAATATTTGCTATGATTTTTAAACTGTCTTCACAGCACAGGATGATATCTAAACAAAGTACAGTCTGCTTAAGAAGCGACCACAAACAATCATTGACTACATCCACAATAAAAACATTTTAATAAGGCTGTGCATGCAATAAATGATTTTGTAACACAAGTGTGAGATCTATCGCAACATGTTACCAGTTATTTCAGATGTTAGCTTTATTGAATGTAAGTACCTAAAATAGGTTTTAGCATTTGTGCCTTTACTGTTTGGAGACCACATCTGAAATATTTTCATTTCTCAAGAGATTTTTACAAGAGAAGTCTTTCAACAAAAATATGTAAATTGCACCATTTTTTCAGAATCTCCCCTTCTCAAACCTTGACATCCTGTTTCTCAAGGAAATTTTCCATCTGCCAAAGCTGTTCTCACCCTGTTTTGCCAGGCTGGCTGATTACCTGCACCACTCATAAAATTGCCGATGGACAATATTAAGAACACAATCACATCTATATTAAGTACCTATGAACAACTGGACGGGGTCAGAATAAAGGTTTACGCTGTACAGTATCCTCTCTCTGACAGTGTGTAATAGATGACAAGAAAGAACATAACAGCAAATCAAACATGTGGTTTGTATGCTGACAGCCTACAGCAAACTCCAGTAGAGAACTGGTACCAGTAGCTTTATGGTATGCATAAACTTTAACTGCAGTGGAAATAAAGAGAACAATTACAAGTCAAAAAGCACCAATAAAGAGTTATTTGCCATGCAGGAAGGATTCAAGTTCTAGACTATGAAAAAGGCTGACAAGATACAAAAGTAAAACTAGTTAGCTTTCTTTTATATATCAAGACCATTATAAAAATATATCAAATTATAATTATAAAAATATAAACAATTATATCAAGACCATTAATAACAATTATGATAAGAAAAATATGGAAAATAAACTATTAAGATCCTAAGGTACTGAAGGGTGGACAGGGGGTTATTTAGCCTTCCATGACTTATAGACTCCACTTTCTTTGACATTTATTTTAAAAAGCATCCTTTTTTTTTTTCCATTTTATAATGAGTAAGATACAAACACTATTCTTGTGAACTCTGCACTGCAAGTGCTTACAGATATTGTTGGTTAAGTCCAGTGCGGTCCTTCAGCAGACCAGAACTCAAAGAAGCCAAGAGGTTCATAGCTTTGGAAATGATTCAATGTCGTGAAATATTTACTAGTAATCTCACAATCCATAAAAGGTTGACAGCCTCCTAAGTATCACTTGAGAGCTGTGACAAATTTAACATACCTTGGAAACAAGGCAATTGAGACAATATGATATATAGTCCCATCTTTGAAACCTATAGGACTGTGAAATACCTGTTGGTTTTTATTCAAGTTTGAAGACATTCACTAGGACCTCAAGAAAGGCTGCTTTGATACAGCTACATTTTCCCCATTAAACTGAACTTTAACTTATATCTTACAGACTGAAGTCCCCTTGCACATCTCAATTCTTCCGTCCCACTCCACAAACACCTTTCTTACCAATATGCACCACATCCAGAACTGCTCAAAATAAAACCTCCACCCACAAAACCACCTACAATCTTAACCAGCAATACTTCTTCTTGCCTGACTCCACTGCCAAAGTGTGCCTCTCCCCATATGGCCAGCTGGACTGCCCGTATTTCTTGCAGGTAATGTGAAGCAAAAGAAATAATTTCTTTATATAAGGCACTGCCATTCAACTACTTATTGGCATCTTGTCTCTCGGCAAGGTAGAATTTCACAAAATCACACAGAATCACAGAATGACAAGGGTTGGAAGGGACCTCTGGAGATCATCTGGTCCAACCCCCCTGCCAGAGCAGGGTCACCTAGAGCAAGTTGCACACATCCAGGCGGGTTTTGAACGTCTCCAGGGATGGAGACTCCACCACCTCTCTGGGCAGGCTGTTCCAGTGCTCTGCCACCCTCAAAGTAAAGTTCCTTCTCATGTTTAGATGGAATTTCCTATGTTCAAGTTTGTGCCTGTTACCTCTTGTCCTGTCGCTGGGCACCACTGAAAAGATTTCCTTATTCTTCAACTGACATTGTAAGACAATGGATATTCAAGGTATGTTTTAGTCCAGAGGATGTAAATTACATCACTTGTAATCTTATCAGACATTCTCTAAAACAGTAACATGTTGCCAATTTAGTATCCACTTCTGTTTTTTTAATACCTTAAGAATATTTATTAATGGTCACATACATAAAACATCTCATGTTTATGAAACCCAACTGGAAACACATGAACCATCACTTGATTTTAAAATCAATTCAGTATAGCTGTACACTCTGAAGATTACCAGGGTACATTGAATAATACCATTTTAAGACATATCACGTTATATATGGCAAAATGCAACACGATGCAGGTATGACTCATTACTTCAAGTCCTTTATTTTTTTCATAAAACTGCTTTAGAAATCTACTAATACTACTTCAACTTTTCCCTATTATTTCTGTATTTTGCTTAAAAATTAAAAGTTCCAACTCACAGCTCCATAAGAAACCATGTATATTTTATTATATGTGCAGTTAAGTCATAACTTTAAAAAAAAAAATCCAGGATAGCAAATACTGCAGCACTGCCAAAATAAAGTTCCAACAGCAACATTAACTTTTGCTCAAACTGACATTCTATATTTTTAGCTCTGCAACATGAATGCTACGTTAACTTTTTTAAAAAACTTTACTTAGATGGAATAGTTTTTCAAGTAAAAACAGAATTCATCTCATTGAGGAGAAAGCTCTTCCTGCCAGACCTAGAAAAGATAACCTTCTATCTGGCCTACACAGGCTTCTATACCTTTCAGTTTCCGACTTACTGAAGAGTGGTGGAGAAGCGGCAAATTTACTTGGTGATAAGAATATCTCACCAGCAACATACTGTTTCACAGCTGTGCTCCAAACTCACTGCCTACAATCTTCCCATGATAGTTTCAGGTTCTGAATGCTAGTGATTCAGCTGTTAGTGACGTGCCACCTATCTTGTTGAAAGACTCGGGTGCTTCCAATGGCATTTGGCCGAAATACAGCTAAGCTAAGAAAAGGTATTTGAGTTTCAACTGGGAAGCTGGTGACAGGCTATATTCCCTGCAAGAATCCCACAGCTCTGCAAAAACCTACTCACTTGAATGAGAAGTTCACATTTCTTTTCCCTAGCTAAAAACCTGAGATTACAAGGCAAACCTCTACGATTAAACGTGTATCTCTAAACTGCAGACTGCACTTCTAAGACACACACACACAAAAAAAAAAAGCTACACAGGCTTATTTATACATTGGTCATTTACAGAGTATAAATACTCTTAAGTTACATGGCTAGCTTTTCACATTTGGGATGCATTTTTAATTTATGCAAAAGGTATCTGCAGAAATGTCTCAGTTCTGTTCAATGTATTCTTTGTGACGGACTTGGATTTTATTGGAAGTTTTACAAAAATAATTCAGTATAATTTGTATCATTAGGCTACGAAGTCCACGCCTTATAATGATCAGTAGTCACACCTCCGGGATAAAGACTCAGAAGTCAGAATTTTTGTAGGGCACGTTGGGAAATTCTCATGTCAAGCTGTATCCTGTCTGCACAGCTGCAACACAATGTCTTTACAGGTAGAGGATGTATTTTGCACACCTATCATAAGGTGATAAAACAACAAAAACAGATAGTATGAAATTAACATAAGAGTAGATAGTTGAAAACTGTGATTTTCCAAGCATTTCAGAAAAGCTTTTCAATGCTTATAGGTACTTCTCATAAATAACACTAAGCTTTAAACTGTTTCAATTAATTCCAGCTTTAAAGAAAGGAAGGGAAAAGCTGTAAAGGCACATGTATCAACAAAGGTCTATGTCAAAAACCTATGTGTAACTCTACAAAGTCATAATTTCCTTACCCATGTTTCACAGCTGTTCTGTGTTTCAGCGTTGTCACTTTTATCATAGGTCCCATGGTATCTGGGTTTACTATAAAAGTTCTCTGGTCTTTTGTTTTCTTCTGTCTTATGGAGCTTTCTAAATCCACAACAATCCATGCCAAAGATGAAAAGCTGAAGTATTCCCCATGATACAATACATGATTGTCATAATAAATGTGTAATAATAATATCACATTTATATTTCATGGACTTTATACCAAATGGGCTTTAGCCTACATGATGTATAGTTACGACTCTTTTTAATGAAGATATTACCTAAAAGTGTGTGTTATGAATTGGTACACAATTTGCAAGGGTGAACACAAGGGTACAAACACCTTTTTTATTAAAGACTAACACAAATTTCAGAGCAAGTACAAACTCTCTAGTTTCAGCACAGTATATTCATTTTTCATCATCACCATCTTAAAGAGATACTGTTTAAAAATCTGTAATTTTTGAAGAATAACATTAAAACGCTGAAGTAGTTACTACCTTTGCTTCTCTTGCCATTTTATAGTGTTCTGCAATGACTATACACACACAGAAACACACTCCTTACTCTCTGAAAAATCCACATAGATGCAGGGGAATAATTATGTTATTACACAGCAGCAACCACTACGCTACTCATGATTAAGCAGGTGTTCACTACACACAAAATTAAATTGCAAATAATATATGTAAAATTTATCAATTCTGATCACTCTCATTTCTTTCAAGTTCCTTTTTTAGACAAAATTACAAAATGTGATTTCCTAAACTTGTGATGGTGTTTTAAAATCAGATATTCAGTCATTGCCATCAGCAGTGAAACTCATGAACCTGACACAAGTCGCTCCAAGTGCCACAGCTTTCTGTGCAATGTAACAGGCTGGTCATCAGGTTCAAGGGACCACCTCTTCACATGCCAACTACTCTCTGTTCTTCTTATTAGAAATATCAACTGACTATATACTCTTGCAACAATACTGCCACGTCACTCATGGAGTTCACTTGTTCAGCTTGTGCTGCTGTTCCCAGAAAACTCTGTACATTTTCAACTACTGTACACTTGCCCTTTGATCTCCAGAAGAACTCAGTAGAACTGATAAACCAATTGTGAAATACTGAAATTTCGTGTTTATTGTGAATTTAACACTAAAACAAAGTCAACACCCCATGTGCTGCTTCCGATCTTACCTCCTGTTCACATAAAGCATCCAAGCTGGGATCTAGAACCGGCCAGGAGCTTTCCAGAAAAGAGGGGGGTTTCCTTTGAAAACACTGAATCATCAAAAAGAACATGCTCTTTATCATCAAAAGCACTGCCTTCTCTCCATATTAATATGAACAACAGTCACACCGAAAACAAGGCAAAATTTACTGGAACCCTGCCTCTCACAGTGCCAGCTAAATTTGTGAGAGTGGGACTTCAGAACAATCATACCAAGTTACACCAAAGGTAGACCTTCCATTGAAAGGCAGTCAGCTTCACAGGGAAAATGAAGTCGTTAAGAAGTGGGAAAGCACAGAACAACAGTCACACGCGATAGGATCATTAGCAGTAACATAATTCCTACCATTTGTTATTTCCAATTTGTTGTTTTAAGGTCATTCTTACATCTGACATTCTGTTTTTACAAAAATACCTTTTTTCATCTCAGTTTCCTAGATGTAACTAGTTTTGTCTGTTAGTCTTTGACGCCACTTACTTTTCCTGTATTGTAAGGCGTACAACATGTTACTAGATAGATACAGTAGTGAAAATTGTTTCTCTTAAGTAATGTGCCAGCACATTCATTACATCATGGAAGGTTCATTACAACATCGTGTATAAGCTCTCATAGATTCTCCTTTTTGAAAAAAACCCAAACTTTAAGAAGTTGTTTACTGAAATCAAGCATATGTTATTCTTTTCACAGATTTATTGCTTCAACAGCACATTGTAAATGCACTCCACTGTACATTCTTTTTTTGGCAGCAGATACCCAGATATATAGTTTAATTGTAGCTCGCTTTAGTCAAATTAGTTGTGTCAAAACACTGGAAGAGGCTCAATGCTTTAAAACATAGAACTCATCCCAAACCCTTTTAAGTCTTGCACTGAGAAGGCACAACATAACTTAAACATACAGAAAAAATCTTAAATCACTAGTGCACCATAACTCAAATTTCAAAATATTAAATGTTAAAAGGAGGCAAATAGGACACTGGTGTTGATTTAAACCCTATAGTTCTTAAGACGACTCTGGAACAACTGCAGAAACCTTTACAAACAATCACTACCCTACACGCACTGTCCCATGAACTAGATGTGTGTATGCTGTTCTTTTTCTCCAGAGAGACAAGTCTAATCTGTTCCAATTTGAGGTAGCTAAAGTATCTTTAATGGTAATTCATTAAAAAGTACTACCATAAGGCAATTCTAAGTGCTATTTTCAAACGCTTCAAACAGAAATGTAATAAATATGAATTACAAACTCCTCAAGCTAAATGTACCATTCCTGTTGCATGTTTTTCTGAAAAAAATAGATGGCAACCAAACCAACTGTGTCTAACTGCAGATAACTTATTCCCAATGTGTCACATGAAGATAATTCTGTTACCTAATGACTTGCATTATAGATGCTACCTCAGATAATTCAAAATTTTGGGGGTTGAAGAAGTATGACCAGACAAGGAATGTCATCTATGAGCCAGATAAAAAGATAAAAGAACAAGGATAACCAACAAGAGCTCCAGCAACTTTACTGAAGCCACAGAACGACGGAAATGGGGGGGATCTCATGGAGATACCAATCATTCATGTGAGCTCATTTTAGTGCCATCCAATCTATACACATAAAATATATGCATAAATTTATATTTATGAATAGTTATCAGACGGAACCTCATGAAATTCAGCAAGGATGAATGCCAAGTCCAGCCCCTGGGACAGATTCACCCATTGCACTGGTATGGACTTCCCATGGGTGGATGGATGGATGGATGGCAAGCAGATCTGCTAAAATGGACCTGATGGTCCTCATGGGCAGCAGGTGGAGCATATAATACAACAAAGGGATATATGCAAATAAAGAGAAAAAGCTTAATGAAAAATTTACATAATCCTACTGATGTGTACCATACATTCAGAAAGAAAGAAAATTTACTCAAATATCTTTGTCCAAAGTATGAAAAAAAAATCAACAGTGCTGCAATCCTGCATGAATAATAGAACATTTCTACCTACAAAATTTCTAAAAGAAGTAACAGCTCGTTCAGTTCAGGCTTCCTCAGTTTAGGATGAATAATTCATACTACTCTGTTCTTCCAGAATTTGTTTTTTTCTGGTAATAACAGCTGATCTATGCCACTGCCTACATCAACATCACCACCTCTCACGGAGGGGACATGTACTTGGCTGTGACGTTGTACTAAGTTGATACTGTCCTGATCTCTAAATTCTAGTCCAATTTTATTATTTACTTTTTCTCTGCCTTTGTTTTAAGTTTTGAATTCTAATCTTGCTCTGTCACTGACTTGCAATATATATTTGACCAAGATATTTATGCTTATGTATTCTTAACTAGCATTCAGCTTGGGGAGCGTATATCTATATGCTGAATACTAATAACCTGAGAAATTCAAAACTAGTTAAAATTTTGACATAAACCACAATTTAACGCCTATCTTTCAATTGCAACATCTACAAAACAAACAACTGCAGTTGCATGCAAACACACATACATGAAAAATGTTTGTCAGAAGCATAACTACTCTAAATGCCTCTTTTGTTCCTATTACCATGTTGCACAGCTAAAATTACTTTGTAAATAAATGTATTTTCTTGCTAAACTGGAGCTACCTAGGTTCCAAATACACATTCTCCACAGCCATACATCTATTAATCTATCAAGTGTTTAGGCTCTACATCCTTTAAACAAAGTGGGAAAAATGAGGACGGGAGAGAGAGAGACAATATAGAGATGATCTGGATTTTGAATTTACAGTACATGAAACTCCATTTTCTTTCACACACACAGTTTCCTGTTCACTCAAGAAAAGTACTCCACAGATAAATCTTTAAAATCATAAATTCAAAATTATTAACACCTAAAGATTTATACTTAGAAACCACAAACTAAGATATGCAGACTTACCACAGGCATGTTCTTATTTCTTCTCCTTATACAGCACTCTGGAAGTTTATGAGGTACAGAAAGCCTATTACTCTTAGCACAGGTAACTTTATTTTATAAAATTCTAAAATGAAATTAGCATTTCTGATCCAACTACAAGGCATTGTCGAAGTCAAATTTTACATTACATATGTGACAGTCAATTTAAAACCTATTTTCAAGACACACTGGGTTAAAGACACACTGAAAAAAATTATTTTTAAACTTAAATTCAAAAACTGTACTGTATGCATTTGCTCCAGGTAACTATGCAAGGACTGACTAATACCACTATTGGCAAGACAGACTTCATCAGTGGTACAGCTATTAAATGTGCAGAATACCCATAACTGCAAACCAAGCATACTCTGCAATCCTTAAGAAAACAAATATGATATTTTCAACTTTAGATGCCTAAACCAATATAGATTTTATGGCAACCATAACTATGTCACAAAAGAAAACATCACCTATTCTCCCAACCCGCCATGTAATAAACTGCTGCTCTCTCTCTGATCATTTCTCCACTCACTAGCTCCTACTCATTATCTCAGAAGGCTGAACTGATTAGTAAAACTAGTTAGATTCTGAATTATTCTTTTCTCTCTAGTAGTTTTGCTTCTATTACAGAAAAATAGCAGCTTTGAGGAAGGGCTATAAAGCCTTAAACGTTGTCTGATTATTCCAATGATGTAAGATGAATTAATAAAATAGGTATCTTTTGCTCAGAAACCTTGCCTAACTTTAAGTATTTATTATTTTTTCAGACATTAGGACCATCCTGTGTCTCTTTCAAAACCACTGTGTTTATGTCAACTATGATTAAGTCCTGATACTGTGGTAAGAGTGTAACCGTATAATTGTTAAGATCAGAAGAGACTTTCTCAATTTTACAACATTAAAAGGGAAGACAAATGAGTTTTTGTTATGGAAAAATCATTTCATGGATGTCAGCCTCAAAACCTTTCATCTGCTCTGGTCAATATATGGTCAATAAAGCGAGATACAGTATTCCACCCTCTCTGTCTAAAAACCTAAGCAGATACAGATCTGACTTCATACCAATTTAGATCAATGGTACTACTCTGATAGTAAATATAAAGTTATGTTATATGATCAAGATTCTGATTTTATGGTGTCTAGACAAATTCACTGCCTATATCTTTATGTTACAAAATTAATTTATTAAAAAAATAATAATTAATAAATGCAGCTAAAGCTCATACAGAGAAGGAAAATAGAAGGCAATATCTGCGCGAAATTAATGAACTGGCCACCTAGCTTATTCCTCTTCACTTACATGAAAAAAACCTATTAATCAGAAACTAATTAAAATGGAATTTATTATTCTACTAAGAGAACACATAAACCTTCTGTACTTACAACTCTAACTGTTCAACTACAACCAGAATCTTTGGGGTTTTTTTTGAAGAAGTTCTTTTGGCAGTCTCCCAGCATTTTGGCCTTCAGTTTTCATATTTTGATCTGCCCTTATGTAGGCCAGAGAATTACTTTTTTATTTTTATGAGTTCTCATTTTCCTGTAGGCCTATGTTTCAAGAAGCTGGAAGACATACTAACAAAACAGCAACTCGCAAGGGCCACACTTTCAGTTTGGTTCATCAAAAACACAATGGTCAGAGCTGACCATGACTCAAGCACAGTTTCCAAATGAACTAGAGGAAGTAACTGCCATTACAAAAGGAAGCATTAACCAACTACCAAGGTTGCGAAATCAAAGGAAAAAATTCAAAGATACCAAAAGCTTGAGTCCTACGGACAAAGGTCTTCATTTTGTCCTCCACACAATCATACATTAAACTGGTATTTTATGTGGCTGCATGACTTCAAGTCCATTGTTGGTGTATGCACTGACTGACTAATGAATGAAGATGCTTCCTGTCTGTTGCCTGAAATGTTCTGGAAAGCCTTATTTTATTTTGCTTCAAAAAGTATGTTGGAGCAACATGCTCAACCAACCACAGATGACTAATATAGACCAATAAAATAAACTACAGTCAAACTGAAAACTAAGATACAATTATACTTGAACAGCTCTTTACTTGCACAATTTAAAGCAAAACTGGCATAAAAATCCATTTTTAAAACAGCCACCTGACCTGTAAATTACTTCTATTATGTTGTCATAACTGAGTGATGCACAATGTCAACAATCTCTTGGGTTTGCTCATCAAGTATATGCTATATGAAATGGAACACCACCAATGATTTACCAAAAAAAAAAATCACTACCCCAACCATATCCCCTTTCTAGAACAAATACAACAGCTTCTCTAAAGGAAGCCAGGATTTAAAAAAATACATTCTATAAAAGTAAAGTGAAAAATTCTTTACAATGAACTGGTTTAGTGATATTCCAGATCATTTCTTATATAACAACTTTTTGGTAATTATTAATATTGTATAAGAAAGTCCCTTTGCATAGCTAATCTAGTTTTCTAGCATTTCTAGTCCTAGAAAAAGCAACACCTATGGAAAAATATCACCTATGGAAAAAATCCTCACAGTTAAAGACTCAGTGCTTGTAAAGATGTGTTTCTCTAGAGCATTTTGGTGTAATATAAGTAACTTTACCACCTCTTGTGGTAAGACTGAAAACCACTCTTTTCGAGTATGAACCAAGCTGCTGTACCTTTAGATAATGATACTGCATTAACCCCATTTCTTCAGTACAAGTCCACATTTAATCTCGTAAGAATCTGAAATACTATTTTATGCAGGCAAAAATATAATAGTACACAAAGGATGAGCTCAAAGCATTCGACACTGGATCCCATGCGGGAGATGTAAATGGAAAATAACAGCAACTGTGTCTGTAACCTACATCAGGTAAAACACCTAGACTAGTATCAAAAAGACCAACCCAAGAGATCTGAGTTTAAACTGATTCATCCGTGTAAAACACTCAAACAGTGCATACCAATGAGCTACCATTGTTGAAACCCATGTGCTTTCATTGTAGCCACAGAGGGATGTGGCACAGCTCCAAAACCCGCCCATGATTGCCCATGGAGAAATTTAATCTCTGCTAATCCTTATTGAAATATCTATCCATGACTCCATTATTTCGGTTTTCTTCTGAGAGAGGGGCTGAATGGAATTCAAAGACTATTTAATTCAAGGCAACACTCCATGAAACTCAGTTTAGTTCAAATCTAAAATTTGCCAAAACTACTAACTGGAAAACAGTAATTCAAGAAAGGAAAATAAATTATATTTATGGGCATAAAACTATGATTCAACAAATCAAGTTAGTACATCTATAAAATAAAGTTATGGTTAAGACTTTTTATAACTCTATCTAGAGTTACATTAATCCAAAACTGGTGGTTTTAAGAGAAATAAATAAGACTCTCACAATTTATTATCATTTTAGATTGACATTGCTTAAATACGTTAAAAATATATAGAAGTCATACACTTCTGTGACTCCACTCCTAACTGAAATTCATATCTCATTTTTTCTCCAAACTATGCATAGTTTTTTTGCTTTTAACTTCTAAGCCCAGATTCTCCTTTCCCTTTTTGGGGAAAAAAAAATATTAATTTACCTTTCGTTGTACATAGAAACTAAAGTTCTGCCACCCTCATGAAAGAAGGAAGAGCATCTAATTATTTTTCAAGAACTATTATTTTAACTATAAGGAAAAAAAACACAGATTTTGGAAGAAGGCTTTTTTCCTTTTTTTAAAAGCTAGAGAGCTTGATTTTATGTGCTTAAGAATACAAATGGTGAGCAGAATAGAGCTCTTGAACCAAGTAGCATCAGTCTGACTGGACACTTTTAAGTAAATATGTTTATATGAAACAAGCAAAAGATCAATCACCAAAAATGAAATAAGAAAGGAAGGAATTATTTCCTTCCATTGTTTCCAATGCAAATAATTTAGTATTAGAAGCAAAAAAACCACAAATGGATACAGAAGAAATTTTTGTTATTACACTTCCTTAGATAGGTTACTACAGAAGAAACAGGTGATCAGACAGAAAAAGGGAAACATGCTAGGACTATCAGCCAGAAACTGTAAAGCTACATTTTTTATGTGTGTCCCTTTTAGTCTATAAACCCTCTTCTAGTTTTAACTACCTCACTCCCCTCATACATTACTTACTAAATGTTTCCGGTGGCGTCTATTTATGTCACGGAGGGACAAAAGAGACTGGGGATCTACCTAGGCATAAAATCACCTAAGCAACTTCCCATCCCCTAACTTGCAACAAGCTTGTAAATTCTCAGGAGATTAAAAAAATTGCTTATGTTAGAAGAGTTTCACGCGGAGCTTACAACAGAAGCATAGATCCAGACAGCTTTATGCTCAGAAACTATTTTTACAAAGCAAATTAGGCAAAACCACAATTAAATATTAAGTCCTAACGATATGTCTACAAACCTGTCTTTATGTTCCCTGCACATACTAAGAACAAGAACTCACCCTTCACCCACAGCTGTGTCCTAGAATAACAAGCATTCAGCTTTTTTTTGTCTCCTACTGCGTCCCTTTTTTCCTCCTGTCTCTCATCTTCAGAAGAAAAAGCAAAGCACTTCATACAAGAAGCCCCTGAAGCAAAGTTACACCGAGTTTTCAAGTCTGATCTCCAGGCTAACCAGTGTTCTCACTGACAAAAAGAGCACTGAGAAGTTTAACCTTATCTGAAGCACTGTTTAACATTTCATATAAAAGATGGCATTAATAAAATGGCTCTAGCTATTACTTGGGCACTTCCCCCAGCCAGCACCCCCTTAAACCCAGAGGGATGTAACAGGACATATACTCTGTACTGCATCATAAAATGTTGTCCCCAGCTGAATTAACATCACATGCAGAAATATACGTATTTTCCTTAACATACTGCTATCTAAATAAGCTTGACCTGACTTGACCTAGTTAAAACTTCTGACATCTAATGAGAACTTAAGGTAGCACAGCTGAGATCATAAAACAAGCATATGCAATTGTTGGAGGATAATCACACAGAAACTAAATCACTTCACAAGTCAGTTTTGGGCACATTTCTACATTTTTGGATGTAAAACTCATTCAGAAAATAATTCTGACTGAAGTACTGGTCAATCCAAGAAAAACATTCACAGCACAGACTTCCAAAAAATTTTACTTCTATTCACTTACGTGCAGATGCATGTATTATTAGCAACTAATGTTATGATATCGATTTATCGTTCTGAATACATTGTTCTGCCATTAACACTAGATATGTTATTCATTCTTTCCCTTCTAAATATTTATTTGCTTATTTTATGCCATTATTAGAAGCAATAGAAATAACCAAGAAGACCAGATTGTCCAGGCAGTGACAGGTTAACAACAAAAGGTTGACTGAACTGCTAACGCACAACAGATGTACATCTGATTTTAAATATAATATAGATATTTTGGGCTATTGGTTTATAAAAGTTTGACCAACTATGGTCTGGATATGCAATATAACACACACATGCACGTGCTTGGCATATTTCACACTATTTCCATTACGTTGCTGCTCGTGCTAAACAAGGTGCAACCAACCAAGCCTCATGCGATGTCCCCAAAGTCATCAGCGAGAGACCTGAGCAAACTAACGAAAGGCACATGCTCTACAGAAGAACTTCTGCAAACATCTCATTCTCCCTCAAAACCCAAATGGCTTTGACTCATCCCTTTCTACCCTGGTAGATCTCTCTATCACACAGCAGAGAGATGTGCATCATTTACGTGCTACCTCTACCTGACCGTCAATTTTCACAGATGACTCCTTGAATATCATCACCTACCATCAACCCCACAATGACTCCCACACCTGATGCTTTCTGTTGCTTCCTCCCCATTATCCAGCTCCCCTATTTTTATGGTATTACATCTTGGAAATCACAGATACGCCTATTCTTTCCCCTGTCACAATCTGTTATTAACTACCAAAAAAACACTCCATTCTTGCAGGTCCAAGAAATCTTTTACAAAGAAAGACAAAGAACAGTGCTTTTAAAATAAAATTACAAGGGTTGCAACACGGACAACATTTGTTTCTGTTAAAAATCCTGGTTCATTTGCTATAGAAGAAACAATCGGCACATATAATGACATATTAATAAAAGTCAGGGATACAAGACTTGGAGAAAATGCGAATTTCACTAACCTTAACTGTTGTAGCTGGGAGAGCCTCAGTGCTCTGTCTTTTCTTTTTAAAGCAGTTACCTTCAAATCAGGGGATCAAAACTTTACTATTTAATTAATACAAAAACTTTACTAATTAATAGACTTACCCAGTTTTTCTGATTTACCATCTCACTTTTGTATCTTGCACAATAAACTTGATAACTTTATACTTATTAATAAGAGAGCAAAGCTGCTTTCTGTTCAGGGCTGACACTTCCCCTTATGCCCTCCCTCACCCACTTATTTCTACTGATGACAAATTTTACATTGCCCATTTAAAGAGGTTTAAAATACAAATAAGGCATACGTTAAAGTCAACAAAGCAAAACTTGGTGAACTTGTGACCTCTCAGAAAGCAATACTCACAGAGTACCGTCTTTCATGTATTTATTTCTGTCCCTCAGCAAAATTTCATTTATTTAACAAACTTGCAATGCAACAGTAGGCAGACTGTGCACTAACTAGTTTAGAATTCTAAATAGGCAACTGAAAAAGCCTCCAAAAAATCCACCTGTGATTTCCCACATCTTTCTGTTTTGAGTTAGCCCTAGTTTTTAAAAGGAGGGGATCCAAACACATATTTTACTGCTTGTATTTGTCCTTTCTTTCATTTAAGAATCCCAGGAAGCTGGGTGTATATAAGGAGGGACTGTGTACTTCATTTCATCCTGGCAGCCTTTAAGGATAATCCTATTTAATTTTGTAATCCTCCTCCTGCAATGTCAAACTTTAGCCTGTATGTATCAAATGGACCATGAATATTGCTAACAATCGTTTTTCTTTCTCCTTTTATCAAAAATTGTTGCTGATCTCTGCTTACCCTCAGCACAAAAGAAACCATAATTGTCTCCAATTTCTTTTGGAAAAGCACTTGGTGTGGAAGTTACTCAATATCAATGTGTAACTGCAACATCACTGAAGTGGGGACGCAGGGGTACTGGTTTTGGCTGACAAGAGGCTTGGTATTTAACCCATTTCCGTCTCATACTGTATGGTTCAGGATGTGTAATGGGGTAGTCGCCCTCCAGCTTGATTGAAGCAGGAAGTCTATTAAGAAGCCTCAGAGCCTTACACCAGGAGATCACAACCTGTAAAAGCACAGCTTCCCAGGGCAATTTATGAAGCCCGTGAGTTGCTCCTGACCACCTGCTCCAAAAGCCCCAAAAAAGCAGGGATGCTCACAAAAGCAAGGATTTGCGTTGCTTGCGCACTGCACAGCAAATTTCAGGCTCACTATTCACACCCAATGCAAACAACCTACGTACTCCCAATCAGTGTGATCCCATGCCAGGAAAGGAGTTGCAGCAGGTTAAGTATCGCATTGCCAGTGAAAGAATCCGTACAGCCAACAGGCAGAAGTTTAGTATGGCTCTCCAAAACTGTCCAAGCTGTCCAAAAATTCAAGTATAGTCAGACACCAGTCTCATTGCAGGATGTGTAACTAAGAACGATGTTCGTTGGGAGTTTTCCCATATAAAAACGTCAAAACACTGTGGTTTAAATCCTTCTCTAGGAGGAAAGATGTCAAAACAAGGATGGAGCCTCTTCTCAGGCTGAATCCTATCCTCAAAAGTGACTGTGTGTAGAGCTTTAGAATATATATTTTTATTTTATTACTATTGTTCTGTTAATATTTCATTCTGCTTGTTCTGAGAAAACCTGTAAAGTCAAGACTATCCTTGATGGATAGGTACAAAATAAAAAATTCTAGTTTTGTAGAAGCTCTATTATGTGTCCTGAATTTTAAGGGTCATGTGAATTTAGAACACCCTACAAAATCTAAAATATTTTGAATCCATCATGTGCCATTCCCTTACTATTAGTTAATAGCACTCATCTTCAATAGACAGTTTGCGTCAGAAATAAAAAAAACACACATTTCCTGTAACGGTGCTTCAGGTTTTTTTCAAATCTTGCTTAAGTAGCATGCAAGCATTCCATTAGCCAAAGAAGGCACACAGTTTTTTTCACATACTAATTTATTTCAGTTTTATTGTAAAGGTAGGACATTACCATCAGAAGGATTTGTTAAAATGCTGTTGTCCAATGATGTTTGGCACTTCTCTGCATGACACAGAACAACTGACATCCACTCTTCTGCCAACGCTCGCAGCATTGCTTTGGATAGTGCTCTTTAAATGCATGTGTAACAGCTAGAGTAAATCTGTGACTACTTGTCTATAAACTACTGATCAGATTTTTACATATCTGCTTGTTAACAGCAATGAGGCCTAAGAAAAGCACCATATACTTCTCTAGAGAAAGCTCTTCCCTGGATCGGATTGGAGATTTGTCAAGACTTGTTCCCTCTCAAGTCACTGGGAAAATGCACATTAATTTTCATTGCAAATAGTATTTGACACTGACTCTTCAGGGATTTAGAGGACTATAAATATGCTATTGACCATTTCACATTCTTCAGAGCCAGTGAAAATACAGAACCACACAGACGAATTTCAAAGCTCCTCTCCAGTAAATGCACCCAGCTGTCAATGCTGGCTGTTAAGGCGGATCTCCACACGTGTTCTGTTAGACACCCTGCTAAGTGCTGTGACGAACAGCGTAGCTGCATGGAGCTACATTCTCCTGTCCATCCTCTTGTGTATACATTTGCTGCTGTTTGCACTTCCTAACAGTCTAAACATACCACATTGCTTTAGGTATAAGAAGACGCTTTATCTACCTAGCTGTTCTCTATTTATTGCAGACTGCTTCAGTTAAAAAGAAAAAAAAACGCTGGGAAAATCCCTGCCTGTCACCACATAGCCATAGAGTGCTACCTAAGCAATTCAGTGCTGAGAAAAAAACCCAACATTAAATGCCTCTCTTTCTGAAATGAAAGGAGTAGGGGATAAAGCACACATTTGCTGTGTTTACAGCTCTCTTCCGGGAAATGCAGTGAAACTACTTCAACTTCAATGCTAGCAGCAGAGCAGATCATTGGTAAAGAACCAGTAGCCAGATTTCTTAATTGTAAGTCCACGGTAAGTTTCTCCTACAGCACGCTTTAAAAGAACTACAAGGTGTAAGTTATATATATGTTTACCAGTCACAAATAAAACTGTTCAACAACATTTTACATGCTTTTTTTCTTATTTCAAATATTACCGCAAAACACGGGCAAGCAGTAGAAACAACCACTTAAATAATACATGGTCCAGCTCTGCAATTCATCGCTTTGAGCAGAGCAGTCTCACCGGCATCAGCAAGACTGCTTACATCCTGGTATTTGGCTAACGATGAACACCAAGTAGGCAGTCAGCATACAGATTGAGAATTCTTGGAAACCTCTCCTTATTCATCTTCCCACTGCACTAGTGCAGAATCCCAAAACATACTCAGAGCAAACCCCATTGAGCTACAAAAGGATGTAAGAATCCACAAGGGTTTTACCAAGGAGTTGGATACGGCTGTCACCATTGATCATGTGAAATCTGAGATTACACCAAGCTCACAGTGATGGAGATTCTAGATGGTCCATGTATATCTCCAGTCTTCAGTTTGATTACAAAATACCTATTGAGTTATCTTTCCTTCATTTGACAAGATAGGTTGCCAAATGAAGCCAATACTGGCAGTCAGAATTCAGTTAGTAATTATCTGGGAGTACAGCTCTCATTTTTCACTTGTATATTCCATGGTTAACATGGTGTGTTAACGAACCCCATTATTATCACCCCCACACACTGGCTTTTGACAAACAGCTCAAGAAAAAATATACTATTGAAGCTCTCAAGAACTGTGAAATAAGATACATGGGGAAGCTTTAATGTTGTGCTGTACGTTACATGCTTTCCCCAACTGCAACCAGTGAACTATTCAAACAGCATCTACATCCCACTTCAAGGCAATAAGATGCCTAACGTCTGCAACAATATTCTTTTGTCTTTCTGCTTGTAGAAGGAGCAGTCAAGACTTCTACACGGACATTTTTTCGATTTCCTGAATGTCACTGGTATGTCAGACGTCTCCAAGTCTTGAGAAGTTGGAATGAAAACCAACATCCTAACTTGGATGGCACAACTATTTCATGCAAGGCCTCTCCTTCATTTTATTGAAGATCCGGTACCTTTTCACAGTACTAGCCCTACAGCATCAGCCACACACATGTACTGCCATGTATGACCCTTCCCTGCACATGATGGTTGGAGTCGATGATCTGAAAGGTCCCTTCCAACCTAGACAATCCTATGATTCTGTGATGGCCAAACCTCTTCAATTGGTCTTTACACTTCTTCACCCTTCCTCCTGTATGGCAAAATCACTGTTGTCTGTCAGACTACAGTTACCTTCCCTGGTGAATAAAGAGATTCACTAAAAAGCTACTGTCTGAAGAGCAGAATGGTAGAAGTTTTGTTGTTAGACAGAGATGCTGTATTTCACACTGAAGAGAAAAACTGCAGAGTGGAAATCTAATCTGCATATTAAAGGACTTACAGCCCACTTGTTTGGCTTTCCAAAGTGTATGCAACCTAGTAACCCTAACCCAAAGTCTGCACAGTTTTGAAATGAGAGTGTATCTAAGACATTTATAGCACATTTTCTCCAAAATTTCTTTACATTTAAAATGAAAAAATAAATTGGAATTGAGCAACTAGAAAGATTTATTTGTAGGTTCAAGTTTCAATGGATTTTTACATCTTTAAAGAAAACATAGTTTGAAATATTGCTTGGCTCTTTTTGCAGGGCAAGACCTAGAGGATATAGGGTGGAATATGCAATGTATGTATGATGTTTTTTCAAGACTCTTGGAAACAGAGCAACTTACATATGTGACAGAGCCCAAGCAATGACTGAATACAGAATGACAAATAACTTAAGATTTGTTATGACAACTTTGACATAATAGCACTGTGCAATTTTTTTTTTACTATGTGCCTGATGCAGCAACACTCTCAGGAAGAACAGCTGCTTAACTATTTCACTGCAAACAAGACTATGCAGTTGAGGATCATGACAACACCAGTCAACATCAACAACAGTTTCCAATTTTATTTGAGATACATGGAATAGTTTATATTTCAGTTGCATCCTTCTGAATGGGGAACGTGATCTGGGCACATGCATGCGTAGACAGCCGGTAGGCTGGGAGTAAGCTGGTACTCCTAGGAAAAGTCTGACTAAACCAAAAATTACTACTGGGGCTCCTAGGGAACTGGGGCCTATTTAAACAGTGAATTTCAATTTATAAATCAAGTCAAAGGAATTACAGATATGCAACCTTTGAGTGACAATTCTCTCTACCAATTTCTTTGCAAATATTTTCTCTAACCTGATTTTACCCATACGCCATGTAGAAGGAAGTAAAATTCTAACAAGGAACACAGAAGTCAAATGCTTTTCCAGAACATAAAAATCCTTTACCTGATTGCTTTCAAACCAACTTCAGTTGACTTTCAATATTTTTCTCCACAATTAATTCTGCTACCATGCTTTGGAAAATCTGACAAAATGTCAATAATTAGATGCCAACCAGTCAATAATGAGATGCCAAGAGTTGTGTGAAACTTGGCAGCTTCACCTTGCAAGAGTGCAGGCAAATATTTTATTTGGTGTCAATCCACATATGTTCCCTCTCCACCACTTTCAGTTTGGGTTTTGACTTTTGAGTAAGTCCAAACAGACAAATGAATAAGCAGTCCAAATTTCCACATTTTACCTAGTTTAACTTCGTGACCATGCAAATAAAAACCAGACAGACATACCTTCATGAATCAACAATGGAACGAGTTAGATGCTCAAATCCGGAAAGAAATACAAGAAAACACCTGTTGTGACTGTGGTGATTTACACCCATCTAGCCACCCAAAAAACCCAGGGTCATGATGATGTTAACTCTCCCTAGCGCCATTACTGTTTGCATTCTATATTTTGTAATGTGCTGCAGGCGTTTGAATTTATGATGCTATATAAAAGCCCAAAATCAGAATAAAAGTAGTAATAACTGGTTTTGGTTTAAATCCTGTCAGCATTTTACATCATCCCAGCTGCTCTCTACCCTTTCCATCCACCCCCAAGTATCTTGGAACCGCAGCTCACCAGATCACCACTACTGTTGTCAGTTTGCCCAATTCTGGTTCCTTACCTGGTAAAAAGCATGACTGATCTGAGAGAAATTATAGCAGGTGAAATTTGTTTTAAATGAGGGGGGTATGCTACAGAAGTAATAACCATTCAAAAGGTCTGACTGCATTAACATTTCTGATGACAACATACTCATTGTGTACTTCTATGGAGGAACTTAAAAGGAAAAAGAGGTATGGAGTCCCAAATCCAACTACAGGTTCCACATGCGGGAAGTTGTGAGGTAGAGAAAAAAGGCCAAAGAAATTAGAGAAAAGGAATAACAAAGATGAGAAAGCAGGCATAAAATATTGGTAGAAGTAGGAAAGACAGAACAGTCTGAAAACTGAGATCTAGAGGATAAGTAAGATAACACAGATGAGAAAGATAACTTTAGAATCTAGGATGGGAATGATGAACAAATGGATTACAGAAGGACTGAAGGAGAGATATCATACAGTGAAAAGGAAGGAGGGTGAGCATGGAGGTAACTAATTACAGTCACACACTGAAAACCAAGATAAAACTAGGGATGGAGATGAGAAAAGTTGATGAAAGAATGACTTAAGAATAAAAAGGAGATCCACAAAAGAAAGGTATGGGACTGGGGAACAAAAGTGTATCTGGAAATGGGACAAAGAACACCAAAACTTTACAGGACAAAGGCACAAGTAGGATTTGAGAAAAATTATGAGTGGGATAATAAAAGCATGAATGGCAAAATGGTTAAAAATAAGGATAAGTACAGAGGTAAGACCCAAAAGGATATGAAAGGCAGGCTATGGAAGACCTCAGGAAAGGGACAGGAGTGAAAAGCAGCAGATGAAGCTGACACTTGGATGGAGACCCTCGTGCTACCCCTGCATGCAAGGTCATCTTACCAATCCACCACAGGTACTGAAGGAGGCGAAGGAGCCCGGGTAGCGGAGGACAGCACCACTGTAGTAACAAGCTCTCTCAGGTTGTGACTGTGCAGCACCAGGTGGGCTTTTGCCTTCACCCCCGAGCCGCTCTTCCACGGCAAAACCAGGAGCCAGGAAGCGGCTGTCCCTCTTGAGCAGCAGGTAGAGCTCCTGAGCAAAAGCCGGGATCCTCAGCAGCACCTCATCTCCATCTTCTGCTGGAGGTGGTGGTGGTGGGGATGGTGGTGGTGGCAACTGAGACGCAGCACCAGACCCCTGGGGCAGGGGGGACCAGTGGCAAAACTCCTGAGACTCATACTCATCCTCGGTGTCCTCTTCTTCTGCCGCCTGCCCCACAGCCTGCGCCTGACCCTCCACTGAGGAGGAGACTGAACGCACCTCCCGGGAACTGCCGGCCACAGGGCTAGGTGTGACGGGATTGCTGAGGGTGCTGCTCCGGTTCCCACAGCTGGGGTCAGCACTGCAGCCCCCACCACCACCGCTGCCACCCGCCGGCTCCTGATGGCCCCTGCTCCACAGCGCAGGGAAGACGATCTCCCACTCCTCAGTTTCTTCTGAGGCATGGAGACCTGCGGGAAGGCCAGCAGATGCTTTAAGTGAGTGAAGCACCCAGCTGCACACAGCGCTTGCTAGAAACCTACCCTATGCCCTCCGCAACATGCTCCCCCTGGCCCCCAGCCCATCAAGCATCCCACCCAAAATACAAAGGGCTCCATTTGGCCCTTTCATCCTGTCCTTACACACGGCAGATGGGCCAGCCCCTAGAGGTCTCTGTACCAGTTCAGGGGTCTGGGACACGCCACCATCCTGGTAAACACTGAGAGAGAGCTGGAGCTCAATCTGGGCAGAAGTTGTGTTTGTACCAGTAGCTGGGGATGTTCTTCATGACCACCACCTCTATGCAAGTCGAGTTGCACAAACCTTTCATCATTTAGACAAAGTGGCAACTTTTTCACACCACTAAAAAGAAAATGTTATTTTAGCAGGGAAAACCTGAACAAAAAATTTGAAAATTTCAACTTTGTTCTCAGCCTGTTTTGCAAGTCCCACTATGATTTCAAGAGTGTAGCGAAACACACACACACCTCACGGCCGCACATTTGCGAGCGTAAGAACAAGTGGCAGATGCATGCATACGCTGTAGCGTCATTTATCACTATAATCAAACAGAACTATAATCACCACTTAGCGATGTCTGCGTATTACACGCACCATACCACAACTTAACCAAGATTCCCCACGCGCCAGCATTACGTTTATAAACATGGGAGCCCACACGACCTCCACCAGCCTGCAACAGAAAGCAGTTCTAGTAACACATTCGTCCCAGACACGCCGAGATGACAGGGCAGCGCATGAAAATCAGTGTCCCGCACCGACGGGCGCGCTGCCGTGCAGCGATCAGGCAGTACCTGATCACCCGCCGGCTACAGACGACGGGCTCGGCTGTTCAACGGGCAGGTACTGGCTACCAGCGGGGCACGGCGGCCGCCCCGGCGCTCGGCCCCGGCCCGCGGAAGGCGCGCACTTACCTGCGGCCAGCCCGCTTGACAGCACGCACAGCTGGTAGAAAACGCAGCAGACGCGGCTCAGGCGCATCCTCCCGCCCATCCCCAGCGGCTCCGCGTCCGCGGGACGCCGGCAGGCAGGCAGGACGGACAGGGAGGGCCGTGCCGAGCTGTGCCGTGCCGTGCCAAGCCGGGCCGGGCCGGGAGCGCCGCGGAGAGCAGCCACCTGGGCGCCCGCGGAGCAGCCGCAGGCGAGGGCGAAGCGGGGGCAGCGCAGGGTGCGCAGCCCAANCCGCGGGCACCTTGCGCGGGCACGGAGACCGGGAGACCGCGCTTCGCACGCGTCCCGGCTGGGCGGGCGCGCAGGGGGGCGCCCCGCGGTGCCGCGTCCCCGCAGCAGGACGGGCTCCCCTCGACCCCCTCGTCCTTCCGCGCAGCTTTTGCCTGGGGTTCAGGGAGCAGCAGAGATTGACCATTTCTGCCCGGTTTTGTGTGGCTTAGGTTGTTCTAAACTCCTCTTGCCCCCACTGCGCAGCTCCCCATCATTTTCTACCCCGCCCTTGTCAGCAGAGGAGTGGTTAAATGAGGAGTCGTGCACGAACTTTGAATGCTCGTCTAAGCATCAGCATAAACGGGCAGAAGCAACAGGTAAACGCCTCCCCCAGAAGCCTGATTTCTTATCGTAACTTCGGTAGTTTTACCGACTGTTGTTGGTGTCAAAGGTGACTACTGTGCCTCAGGGGAAAGCAGGGCAATCTAGTGCGGAGAGGAAAGCCATCTGTGCTGTTAAGGGTAAGCTATGAAGTTGCGAGAGTTCTCTCTAAAAGTTGTATAAAATGAGAAGCAAAACAAACAAACAAAAATCACATGTTAGGGCTCCAAATAAAAAACACGTTTAGACTCCACAGAAGCCAAATGCAGCTGGGGTTTGCCCTCTGCTGCGTTCAATAGCTGCTTGAAACCTGTGCTGCATGGGTATGTATTCTCAACTGCCTCCAAACAGTATTTTTGATTAGTTGTTTGGTTTTATAGCAAAAAGTTACCACACAGTGGTCCTTTTTTTTTTTTTTTTTTTTTTTTTTTTTTTTTTTTTTTTTTTTTGGCATCTGAGCCAACCTGAGCTACGCAAAATCAGAGGGACTTAGGAAAAACAAGATGACAGATTTACATCTGGCAGTTCAGGAAAAGGGGAGTTTTCCAGAGGCTGCAAAGTAGTATTTGCCTGATAATTAGGTTACCTTAAAAAATGCATTTAAAGTGAAGCATTGTTTCCCAAGTAAATAACAACATGCACAGTAATTTGCAGTAGAATTAGTTAGTAGGCCCAATACTGCAGCCTTTCCACAGCCAAAACTCTCAACTATTAGGAAATGCTAGAAGATGTGGTTTATAAGCTTCTGTGCAAACGCTAGATACAAATTCTGACTATTTTTTTTAACAACTCAGAATACATAGACAAGGTGCAAAAATACCCAGAGAAAATCTTTACTTACAGTGTGTACAGTTACATCCCAAAAGATATAAACAGACAACCAGCAGGAAAAAGGAAAAAAGACATGGCGTGCGCATTTGCTTGTTTTAAAACTGTGAATTGCTGTAACTGTTTTCAATCTGCTGAAGTTAAGCTAGTCCCTTTGGACCAAATTCTGCTTCTCTTATTCACACGTATAATCTTCCTAAAAAGACAGAAGAACTGCTTTTGTCAGTAAGGTAAGCAGAACTTGGCCTTTTCAACACAAACTGCAGGGGGTAAAGAGACTGTAAGAAGCCAATTGAGAAAGACTTTAATATGTTTGACTTTATCACCAGCCAAAAAAGGAGGAACATTTCAAATAAGTCTCCACATACGAATTCAAGGCAAGCTAAAGTCAATGTGGAGCTGCAACAAATTTCTTTAGCTCATTTTATGTTTTCTTTTTATCGTTTCAATAGTTAAACTAAAAATATAGGGGGAAGTTCTCTATGTTTAACTTTGGGGAAAATACACTATAAAATAGAGCCCCTACTGGTGTTCATTAGTTTTAACAAAGAGTCTGGTCATAGGTTAATACTGGTAGACGGTATTGTAGCCCACCACATGCTAACTGTCGTCACTGTGAAACCAGTGCAGAGAAGTCTATGTCTAAAAGAATAAGAATTAAAAAAAAACAAAACAATGCTTTCATACAGCAGTTATTTTGCAGAGGGAATAATATTGTATCCACATGTACTGCACAAAAGGCTTTATTTCCTTAATCACAAAGCCACCAAAATTCTTTGCAAAATAGTTTTTATTTTACAGAACATACTGCACACGGGATAGTATTAGCTATGCCTTCATAAAATTGGAAGAAATAGTATCTTCAAACTCAATATAGGGTAAAATGAAAAGAAGCAGTTTGCTCCAGTAGATTCCTAAAACTGTGCTTCCTGTCTGAAAGTTCTAAGCCTTCTGGTATTCTAAGGGACTCGTGCAGAATCACAAATGCACTACGTAAAGAACGTGTTGATTTGTAAAGTATAACAATGATCCAGACCACTTCACTGACATGAGAAAAAAATTACAGAAAATGAGGTAAAGAATGTGTCCTCATCAGTCCTTCCTGATTGAGATAAATCAGCTTAATTTTGTTGAAATCAATAGAGGTTTGGCAATTCCCTCTCTTTTAGTCCTCCCTGATGTTAAATATACAGAATTGTGCCATCAGTCCTTGAGGGGCTGGCAGGGCAAGGGCTCTCTCAGGCCACACCACAGGCTGACTTCTCATTTCAAGATCATTCATGATGGTGCCCCAATCACTGGTGACATGCCATAGGCATGAAGATGTGTATGTTTCTTTTCAGCCTCCACATCGCTCACCACTATGGTTTCATCTAAATCTGTGTTGTAGTTACTGTCTTACCATACGTGAGCAACCGCAGGATTTTCCCCCCATCATAAACTGAATCTGTTTCAGCAATTTCATTCTGTGGGTTCAGATAAGTATGAACAAATCACGCTGTTGAATTTGAAATGTCAACTTCTAGCAATATAGACACCGCCATCACTCAGGGACTTTCCTTGGTTTATTTTTTCTTTTTACTTAATCATCTAAGTGTAAAAGCTATCAAGTTCATACATACAAAAGTGATTTAAAATTACCTCAGCTTTACAATATATACAACATTGCCTCAAGTAATTGTTGCCAAAAACCCCCAAACCTTTAATCCACTTCACAGGGAAATAGTTGTTAATTATTTGTACATACGCTTTATATATATATGATTGATGATATCATTGATTTTTTTTAAATCTTTGAGTACGTTTGTTTCAAATTTTTACAACTTAACAAAATATGCTAGATGAATGGAAAAAATCTATTCTGTTATGAATGGTGCTTACTACCTTGAGGCCACATATCCTATGACAGTTGAGATTAGAAACAGAAACTCACATCTTCCTGTTTCTAGGGTGCTTTGCAAATGTTATCTCAGTATAAATAAACTTGTTTAAAGGCAGATTGAAGTATTTTATTGGGGTTTTTTTAGCTGCAAGATCTTTGTGAACCAATTCAAATTTTCTCCACTTAAGTGTGAATGAAATGAGTTTTTTTCCATTTTAGAAAATGCTGTGTTCCCTATCCCTTCAACTGAACAGTGAATTTCCACTGCCTGTTAGCTCACAGACTCTGAATGTATAGTCTGTAATTCTATACTGTTATTTACATGCTCAAAGTGAAGGGTTTATTTAAAATGTATGTATTTAAGACCACTTCAAACAACTTCTCTTTAGCAGATCTTGCTTCAGAGCAAATCTCACAGTTACATCTAAACTCAATAGTACAATCAGATGACCTGTGGAGTAAGATGTGTGTCGAGCTATTGTGAACTTAATACCTCTGCTGGTTTGGAGTACAAAAAATTTAAAAGTGCAACGCAAAGCTCATAGCAGCTCAATGTTGTTATGCTACACCACCAGTTTTTATGATCCTTTTGAGTTCAGGTAATTCAGTGAAATTTACTCCGAAGTCACAGTTGTTACCTTGTGAGTTAGTTCACGAAGTTATAATAGGAAATTGATTGAGAACTTTGTGGATGGTACCTGTAGGTAAAAATATGCGTTCAACACACTATTTGTATAGAATGTTTGCCAAAGTCACCATTTAACCAGAATTTACTTTCACAATTCTTCTATTATACCCTTTTCATTTGGCCACTTTTTTTTTTTCTCAGAAAAATTGATACTTGGCAATTGTTGACAATTTGACAGAAAGCTGAATCTGTACAATGGAAAGTAGCAGAGTGCTCTACTCAAGTTGAAGCCATTTAAAAGAGAGCAAGGCTCTCTCTGTGAACCGGAGTCCCACACAATTTGCCAAGCTAACGTCTCCCACAAAGAGGAGCTTTCTCAAATTTCTAAACCGGAAATCATCTATCAAGCAAATATATCACTTGATCAGTTATGGGGAAAAGGCTAATCCAGAATGACTAACAAGTAGTTGCCATTTTTGGAAAACCTTAAAAGAACAAGACTTCAAATTTGAAACCTGCAAATCACCTGTTGGAGAAAAAAAAAAAAAAGTGCTAATGTGGGAGAAAGCTTCTGAGGCAGAAATCGGATCTCTCACTTTTGAACATAAAAAGTAAGTTAAACCAGCACAAGAAGCAACATAATAGGTCTTTAAAAAAACCCTGAACACAGATTCCCTCCCCCAACTTTAAAACTCTGCCTGTGGGTAGTGACTCGGTAAGGTTTCTTTTGTACATAAAGGATTTCAAAGCTCTGCCTGATTTCTGCCAATACAAAAGCAAATCCATCAAAATTCTGAGCTGCTCTTCACATTCAGACAACTTAAGAAGAAAGTCTATTTGCTGAATTTTCAAGAGCATTAAAAGAACATCCTTCTGAGTTTCTTCCTAATTAAGAAGGTGGCAAAGGACAGCTTAATTTGCATTTCAGGAGATAGCTGAGAGTTGTGAATACATAAACATCCAAACAAATGCAGAGATCTATCTAAAAACTTATATCTCTAACCAGAGAAAAGGCAAAAAATAACAATTCAGGGCCTTGTGTGGCATTGTGAATCTCTGATAACAATTATTTCCGTTGACAGTAAAAACGTACTTGCTTTGATTCTGAAAAAAATTACTTTGTTTAAAGAATTAGGTGAAAGAATGGTAGAAAAAAATGGCATATGCATAATAAACAAAAATTTGGAAACAGTAACAGTTTAGTCTATCCTTTAGACTTTTGTCCTTTGTAATTTCAAAACTTCATTATTCAAAAGGTAAAGCAGATAAAGGCACTAGTTTTTAAGAACTTTTGAGATTGCCTTTTGAGTCAGATCTTCAGTAAGAATTAAGGTTCCAACACTTCCATGGTTTATACGCATGCCCAAATTTCGAAGAGTAATCCTTTTGAGGTCAATGTGTACAATCTTAAAGTTGTTGTTTTATAGGTGCTATTGAAATCTTGTTCCAATCTTTATAAAACTCTGCCTGTACTCAACAGCATGTACAATTTACCATCGAAAACAGTGTATCACTATTGCTGCCATAGGGTGTAGAAAAGATGCTGTAGCACAGACTACTTATGGAAAATGCATTCACATTATTAATTAACACTGCATGGTTCTTCTTGACAGTTACATTTTAAAATAATACAATAAGCTTGTCTTAAAATAGTCATGTCTTCAAAATAAAAATACTGTTTACAACTGTATTATAATTTGTAAATGTATATGAGAACATGGAAACATTAACTACTGGGAAAAAAGCAGTAATGGAAAATATCCTTAAAATAGCATGATGGACATGAATTCTTATAGTGGAGGGAAGTGTCTCTCTGAAATAAAGATAATGAAACTGACTCCTCTGCCAAACTGTAAGAGCAGATTAGAAGATCAAACAAATTTTGCATCAAAATTGGTGGAAAATTAGAGTTCTGCTTCGTGTTGGAAAATGATCCCATTTGTGACCGTAGCATTTGTATTTTAAAAAAATCTAGCCTATTCTAATTTATATCAGAAACAAATTCAGGCAACTGCCTAGGCTCCTTCATCCTGTCCCTAACCACATGTCCCCACATTAAAAGGCGGTGGGGACAGCAGGCAGGAACACAAGCTGTACAAGGAAGGAAAGCATTATTAACTGACACAGAGAAAAAGAAGACAAGAGGCAGGAGGATGGATCCAGGATCAGGAGAATTCACTATGAAGGTAACTGAAAGCTGATCAAGATCACAAAGTCAAGGAAAACAAGAGAGGATAAAGAGAAGATAATGGGATACCACTTCAAAAGCTGCAAGTAAATCAAAGGAAGTGGTCCATGCACCAAGGTTCGTTTCCTTGCTGTTTTGTAATGTGAGGCACATAACTAACCTTACTTTCTGAAACACATCTTTCTTTCCATATAGATTTAAAGAAAGCATGTTGAATGAAGATAATCACTGATTTCTTGACATCCTTCAACATGTCACCTGGTTGCAAGCACTGAAGATGTCATGAAGCCTTATAGAAATGAAGTTAACTAGTCTCCAAGTTATTATTCATTTAAGTGACATTGCGGATATCCTGTTTGCACTTTCCCCTGCCGCAGGAGAGAAAGACTTCATTATATCTACCAGATAAAAAACAAACATTGTAGAAATTATTTATTTTTTCCTATCTAAAGGATTTATTCATAAGAACTGCTGTGTGGGTAGCCTGCAGAACAGGCTGCCTTGCTCTTTTAGCCTCTGTAACTGGGAAACCCATTAAGACCACATGAGTTGTCAAAGCATACAGTATGTTACATACCGTATGAGTACTGTCCACAGGCACTCACTTTGATGGCAGGCCAATGGCAAACAGTGGCACCAGGAGACTAGCTGAAATACAGAGAAGTCAAGGTGACAGCACATAGAACAGAGGCTGCACAAGACCTGTGTTAAACAGGCAAAAAGCCAAGGACACGTGGCTAAAGGGTTTCCAATCTACTCTCTAGTAGTCTTTTGCATGAATTGAGGTGGAAAAAAAAATACTAGTGTCATATGAGATGTTCCCAGTTTTGCTCCTTAATTCTGAATCTCCACCTCCCTCTCCCTCTCATTATGCTGAGACAGGTAAGAATAAAAGTGCAAAAGTTGGTGTACTTAATTGAGGTCAGGCAGTAGAAATAAACAAATTGTCAAGCTGCACAATGGTGATCATGTTCCTGGACAAAGCCAGGAAGCGTCAGTCAACAGAAAGCTCAAAGATCTCCTTTGCAGAGGAGACATTAGTTCCTGTTTGCAGAGCACCCTGAAGATTAAAAGTGCTGTTTATCATTACTGTCCAAAAAGCTCTGTTGTTCAGTAAAATGCAAACTATGATGTATTGTCAGAAAACCTTGGGATTATTTACAAATACTTTTTCTAAACCAGCTGATGTATATCTGGCATCCATGATTGCTCCTGCTTTTTCTGCTAGCGTAAGAGCTTGTAGACCAAGGATTTTACCTCCATACCTAGATCGCAGTATAAGTCTGTTTCATGGCCAATATGAAGGAAACAGATCTCTGCATATTCAAAGTACTATACGGTATGACACCTGGGACAGGTTGTATAAACATATCACTAAAAAACAGAAGAAATGGCTATCCTGCCAAGAAAAGGCTAGCAGTTGATAATAAGAAATAGATGGAGGAACTTTCCTATCAATAGGAATATTTCCCACAGGACATCACAGTAGTGGCTTGTTACAAATCCAGTGACGTGGTACCTAACCCTAACTTTTAAAGATCCTACTGTCATAGCCTTTTACAGTTTTCAGTACTTACAATCTACTTACATGCCTGAAAGATAAGAAAGGATATTTTTGTCTTCATTTTTGGTGAAACAAAGAACCCAGACACAATCTAGTGATCTGTTCAAAGCTACACAAGGAGAAAGTAGTAAAAGCTGAGTTTGAAGTCACATCTATGATTCTATGATCTCTCACTTCCCAAGCTGGTGTCTTAGATGCCAGACTCAGTTATTTTGATATTTATGTTAGGTAAAGAAGATAATGTTAATCCAAGTTGTTATACATTCAGTCGTTTCCTGAAAAAGTAAGATTATTAGCACATTTCCCCTCCCATCTTTTACCTCAATTTTGATGTGAAGAAAAGGAGAGGAACAGGCCCTAGAAGTGTATCAATAGGGGTGGCTGACTTGACAAGGCTGGTATCAGCATGACAGTTTTTCAGAGATAATGTCTAGCAACAGAAGGTACTCCCATATGTTTCTGGTGTTTATTTCACTGCTGCTCACTTCAGCCAGTACTGATTTAGGCTTTGATTTGGATTCTCAGTTGCGTATCACCAACAACATTTTAAGCTGTCCAGCCACATGTTTTTTCAGTGAAATACCGTTATCCCAAAATTTAGAGTCCCACTTCCCCTTCATGAGGCATGTCTCTCCATGAAGATGTCCAGCTCCTCCTCCATGGAAGAGATTTTTGTGAGGATTGCACCCATGAAGTGGAAATAAGTTCACCCATAGAGCAATCATAATTCTGACTCACAGAGACCTGATTTCTATGCAGCATTTCCTCACTCTGTTTTCTTTCCAGAAATCCTCCTACCAGCCAGAGTTTTCGAACACACTTACAAGAAGAATGAAGCCTTGCAACCAGTACAGTCAATTCTGACTGTTAGCTGGTTTCCCAGTAGTTAAACATTCAAGGAAGTGTAAAAATGTGGGAAGATGCTCAAAGAAAGACTTAGATGTGTTTCCCTTTTTCTTTCCTAAGGAAGCTGATCTCAAGTAAACCCAAGAAATAGCAATTCATCATGACAGTAGGGAGAGACAGCATAAGCATATCAGAGAGCTTCCCTCTCCCTCAGCTCTCCACACCATGTAATTCTGAAAAATATGTTTGGGCAGGCCATTTATCCACTTTCCTGACCAAGAAACAGTTGTAATGACAGTGTCCCATCTGACAGTTGTTCATCAAATCAGTCAGGAGATTTAAAACCTCAATGATGAAAAATCCCCGCGCTCCAGTTATTCCAACATTAAACTATCATAACTGTTAGAAAGCCTGTTTTTCCTTAGGTCTAATCTAATTATTTTTTTGTTCCACTTTCAACCTGTTACTTTGCTACCTGTAGATAGGAAGAAAATTTGTTTCCTTTTCTCTTTTCAGCAGCAGCCTACCAAACATTTATGATTGCTCTTTGAGGTCTTCAGGCTCTAGACCCAACACATTTTTTCAGTATTTTCCCACTGGTTATGTTTTCAGATTCATGTTTTCTAGACCCCTGATGGGCACTGTTGTTCTCCCCTGGACTCTCAAACTGGCCCACATCTTTCTGGAAATGCAGTTACCCAAAACAGGTTATTTCTGAAGCCTTACTTCTTCTCAGTAGGTAGGAGCAAAAATTAACTCTCTAGGTTCTGAAGGCCTTAGTGCAGTCTGTAATGCCTCTAGGCATGTTTTAGACTTTTCTTTGTGTTTGAAATCAGAATAAGGGTTTTCTGTTTATAGAGTAAGAACTAACAAGGTTTTGGAATTACAGATAAAACAGTGGTTTTTAAGCATCCCAGTTAGACTTTTCAAGCTTCTTACACCAAAATAATGGTCCAATAGGACATGAACTCAGTTAGATGGCTTACGCTTAGAAGCAGAGACGTGGAGCAAACTAAGTTGTTTATAAATAGACTCAGAAGATGGCATTATAGGTAGAATATAATCTTTTAAATATAAGTATTACGCCTATATCTGGCCTGTGCTCTTTTTTCAAAAATGGAATATACTTTTTCATCTTGCAGTTACCTAGGGAAGGTAAGTATTTGCAGAACACAAGTCAGAGGATGTCGGGGGTTTTTTGCCTCGGGAAACCTGTGTTTGGTATCTGCATATTGGTGCCAAAGCAACACCTCCAGTTTCCTTCATAACGTAGCAAGATTTCTTTGTACATTACTTATCCCGTCATTCATCAGTCTGCAGATATTAGGAGAAAGGCTTCCTTTGATCTTCGGATATAAAGACATCTTTTCTGGAAAAGTTTCTCAGATGTTAAAAGGAGCCAAAGAAGTAATTTTTGCAAAGCAGTGAAGAAACCTGTGTGGGGGTGGGGAGGCAGAGGCTTGATAATACAACCTGTGAGTTAACAAATTCAAGTTATTACAGATTAAAATGAAGAGTGTGATGCCTTGCCTGGTTAAATAGCTTCCTTCTTTGTAACCAGGTGTTCCAGCATAAATGGCTTCTTATGACTTCAGCTACAGCTATGGGGGTTGTGAAGGCAAAAACTCACACAGGTAGGACTCTTACCATTTAATCAAAACCTTAAATGCAGGTTGCTCAGAAGAAACCTGAGTCCAGAAACCTGCAATCAGGCTTAGGTTAGCGCTGGCAAGTAAGATAAATACGGTTGTTTATAGTACCCATGCACCATGGTAGCAATCACTGATATTTCACAGTCTATATAAAAGCATAATTGATATTATCTGTTTTCCACTTGATATTTACGTAAAGGTAGATTGATTTTGATTCCTTTTTGACATGAGGATGTGAAGGTTAGAGTACTTTAAGAAACATAGATTTTTTTACATGCTAGGAGGACCATATAGTTTATATTCTCCTTTAGTATGACTTCTAGAGAAAAAAGAGATGAAGGCACAGCAAAAGCAAACAGGAATATGGTTTGATTGCAGGAAATTATGTGGAAATTGGCCAAATAAGAAAGCTCTTCCTCTAACTGTCCCTCATGACCTATGAAAGGGCCATCTCAGTAGTGGAAATGCACTAAATGAGCAAGCTGTTCCTTCTCTTCTTTCTTTTGGCCTATGAAAAAGCTAGCGAGAAGGACCACTGCCTCATTCAAAAAAAACATACTTAGAGGGCAGAATCTTCCTCCCTTTTTAGGCACTGAAAGCATATTGTAGTAAACTGTTCAGTCCTTAGTATGCAGGAGATCAGCTGAATTTGTTGAACCAGCAGGAATGTGCAGTTCAGATCTGGCTGGCAATAGAGTGTCATCTTGCCCATATTAACACATCATAATTTTTTCCTACTTACTTTTCTTCCTTTCTTAAATACTTGCCAGTATCCAAAATCAAGTGTCTCTTCTGTTAAGAAGTGTGATTCATAAATATAAGCAACACTGATGAATGAACAAGGAGACAACTAAAAAAGGAAAAAAAAATAGAAAATAAGAAAAAAGGACAGAAAACATCCTTTTCCTTTTAATGGTTATAAATACTGCAAGGTTCCTGTGGTGGCTCTCTGAAATACCAGCTCTCGGCTTAGAAGCCTGCTGAAGTTTTGCTCCTGCTTTAGTAACCCACAGAGCTTTGCAAAAGGCATACTGTTTTAAGGCATTTAAGGCATTATGTCAAACTTTTGCATGCTCCCTTCTAAAGCAGAGTCTATATTAAAAAAGAAACATCCATCCAAATAAAATTAATCCCACTTCCATCTTTCAGATGATTAATTTAAAATCCCTAGCATCTGTCAGTAGGCTACATTGTTTGTTTTCCTAATATCCATTAGCAGTTTATATCATTTAAGAAAAACAAGCGCTATCATCGTTTTTATACAAATGAATATGCCAGTCATAGTAGATCAGCAGTAGATACTAAGTTCTAGGGCTCTTGGGGCTTGATCTTGAGAAAAAGTCCTTTATCTTTGACTGAGTATTCAAATATAAATTGTGTGTTTTAATAGTTCAGTGGAGAGAGTCATATATTAATGAGACTGCTCAGTTTCTGTTCCTCAAAGCTTCATGGTGACATTGGTCAAAAGTGGTCATGTTACCTTTTATTACCCTTTTATTTTTTGGTTGATTTCTTCCTACACCATCAATAGAAGATTTTGTTAGAAATGTATCTATCTAATTTATTTAATTAAGAAAAATAAATGTATTTCTGTAGTACATAAGGTAAAGCAGCAAGAAAATGGTGATTGCAAGAAAATCTGCTGCATCATATCAAATATATTTATCAATACAAATCATAAAGGGGATATGTATAATGAAGATAAGTAAAAAAACTTCTATGAAGAAAGCAAATGCTATCAATTAAAGAGTGTTGCAGTCAAGTTTCAGGGTGAGATTAAGGCATCTTCAACTCAGTAAAAAATGAAATTAAATCAATTAAGTCTGTTTTCTCTAAAAACAACTTTCATAGACTGAACTCGCTTTTCATGTACTTTCCCAATTTACCAATTACAAACCTCTTAAGAACCACTCCCAATTTTATACACAGTGAAAAAGAATGATTTGTCTTTTTTGGTGGTAATGTAGTTGTCATCGTCTTTTTTAAGCATGTTTGACATGTTCACAAGAAGGTACAGGTGACTACAAATTTCAAAGCTCTTTTCAGGTATCTTTTCAAGATAAAAGTGTTTTTTCTGCACTGTTAGGTCTGTGATGAAAATAATATTCCTGCATCATATAGATCTCTTTCAAAATCAGTTTAATTCCCAGAATATCCAGCCTTAACTTCTGAAAAAGCATCTATATAAAGTGATTTATTCTAAGAAAACAAAGAGAAAAGCAGTTGTAGAACCACTTCAGATAAACACACTGGGTAAAATGACTGGGAATAACTAAACTCTGCTAGAGGGAGCTCTGCAGCTACAGATTTACTGAAACAAGAGTAAATTCTTTACAAGAATTTACAGTCTACTTACTGTTGTAGAGAAAGTTAGTTGAAATATGGAGCTAGCAGCTTACATGTTAATAATAGCTAGAGTAGACAAAGCAAGCAGCTTAAACGTTAATAGACTAGACAAACCCTATAGATCATGGCATATGAACTGTAACAATCATAGAATCATAGAATGCTTCAGGTTAGAAGGGGCCTTAAAGATCATCTAGTTCCAACCCCCTGCCATAGGCAGGGACACATTACAAGATGAAGAATAGCTAACTACACAATCGTCTGAATCCAGCCTAGGAAGATGTGTTATTGTCTAAGAAAATGGCCACTTAGTAACTGCTTAGTAATGAAACAGGAAACAAATCAAACCAATAAAAAAGCAAGAAGACCCCAGATCTTAATATCGGTCCAAACTATCACATGATGGCTGGGGAACTTAGATTGTAAGGTTATGGTTGCTCAGGGATTTCTTTGTTCAGGGTTCTTCTTCAGAGGCACCCAGCTTGAGCTATAGCAATAGCATTGTGTAAAAGACTGGCCAACACTTAGAGGAGCAGGGGTATGGCCCTGCAAAGGAGCCTTCAAATTAAAGAAATTGTCTATGCTCCAAAAAATTTTAGAAGATAAAAAACCTCAGAAAATGGATTATTGGTATGTAGGAGATAATTGGGCATATGACCACCATGAAGAGGGTGGTCAAAAATGAGCATGAAAGCCTGAAGGAAGAACTTCAGCTGCAGCAATTGTGAGTAACTTAACTGAGGCGTCTGCAGAGTTGGTCTCTGCACCACCCTGTACTCCTCCCTCTGTATCGCTTGTTGCTTTTGCTGGGCTTTACGCTGTGGTTTTTAATGTTATTCCTAATCTTGCAATGCAGACAGTGGCGGTGGCATGTGGGGTGTGGGGGTGCATGTGGGGGTAATATGTTCCTCCTCCACCTCCAGTGTTAATTTTAATAATAAATTGACAGCAAGTGTGTTTGTGAACCAAGCTGCCTCTGACATCTGCAGCTGTTTTAAGGATTGCATGCTGGGGTGGCAAGGAGAAAATGTGAAAGATGCTGTATTTCCTGGAGGTTTTATACTTGTACATTATGTAGATGATTTGTTATTTGCCAGCAAGATATACAAAGATTGCTTAGAAGATGCTATTTATCTATGTACCGCTTTAGCAGAGAAAGGTCACTATACATCTCTTTCTAAGCTTTTGCTGTGTCAGCAGAAAGTAAAATATTTAGAATTTATATTAACAGAAGGACAAAGATTAATAGACCTAGAACAGGTCCAAGCTATTGTAGAAATGCCTCGACTTGTACAAAAGAAACAACTGTGAGGATAATTAGGCACAGTAAGGTACTGCAGACCCTGGATATCGGGGCTGGGGGAGTTAAGTAAGCCATGCACAGAAGCTACCAAGGCAGAGGAAGTGGAGCCTATACGTTGGGGTCCAGAGAGAGAAAAGGCTTTCCAAGCTATAAAAGGAACTTAACTTCTCCTCCGACACTGGGATTGCCATATTACTCCAAGTCCTTTGAACTAGTTGTGCATGAGAAAAAAGGATTAACCAGTGGAGTCCTTATTCAAAAGCTAGATCCACATCGCTGTCCCATGGCTTATTACTCAACTCAACTGAACCCTGTAGCAGCATGGATTAATTCCTGTCTTAAAGCAATAGCAGCCACAGCAATTGTCATAAATAGGAGCAGACCATTAGTTCTGAGTTACCCAACAGCTGTGTATGTCCCACGTGAAGTAGAACTGATTCTTAAAAACATGCTACACAAGCATTGTCCCCACAAAACCCACATCATTATGAATTATCAATTTGAAATGTGGATATTATTACTTTAAAAAGATGTAATGTTTTGAATCCTTCAGCTTTATTGCCTGATCCCTCCAATGGCGAGCTGCATCATGATTGTGCTCAGGTAGTGTTTCACTCCAGCTGCCTACAGGAATATTTGCAAGATCAGCCTCTAGAGAACTCTAATCCAGCCCTTTTCACTGATGGATATTCATATTACGTGGATAGAAAATGGCACATGGGCGGTGCAGTGGTGAGAAGCTTAAAGGTACTAGAAGCAGAACCTCTGCAACCCTTGGTGAGTGCCCAAGGGGCTGAATTAACTGCATTAACAAAAGCAGCCTGGTGGAGACATAATCAATGGGTAACTATTTATGCTAATTCTAAATTGACACCATCCCCCACAGCATTCTCCTGGAGAAGCTGGCAAATCGTGGCATAGACAAGTGTACTCTTCGCTGGGTTAAAAACTGGCTGGATGGCTGTGCCCAGAGAGTTGTGATTAATGGGGTGAAATCCTCTTGGCGGCTGGTCACCAGTGGTGTCCCTCAGGGCTCAGTTTTGGGGCCAGTTTTGTTTAATATCTTTACCAATGATCTGGATGAGGGAATTGAGTGCACCCTCAGTAAGTTTGCAGACGACACCAAACTAGGTAGGAGTGTTGGCCTGCTTGAGGATGAGAAGGCTCTACAGAGGGACCTGGGGAGACTGGATCGATGGGCCAAGGCCAATTGTATGAGGTTTAATACGGCCAAGTACCGGGTCCTGCATTTCGGTCACAACAACCCCAAGCAATGCTACAGGCTTGGGGAAGAGTGGCTAGAAAGCTGCCTGGCAGAAAAGGACCTGGGGGTGCTGGTGGACAACCAGCTTAACATGAGCCAGCAGTGTGCCCAGGTGGCCAAGAAGGCCAACAGCATTCTGGCTTGTATCAGGAATAGCGTGGCCAGCAGGAGTAGGGAAGTGATCGTGCCTCTGTACTCGGCACTGGTGAGGCCTCACCTCGAGTACTGTGTTCAGTTCTGGGCCCCTCTGTACAAGAGGGACATTGAAGTGATGGAGCGGGTCCAGAGGAGAGCTACCAAGCTGGTGAGGGGTCTGGAGACCAAGCCATCTGAGGAGAGGCTGAGGGAACTGAGCATGTTTAGTTGGAGAAGAGGAGGCTGAGGGGAGACCTCATTGCCCTCTACAACTACCTGAAAGGAGGTTGCAGAGAGGTGGGTGTTGGCCTCTTCTCCCAGGTGAATAATGACAGGACCAGAGGAAATGGTCTGAAGTTTCTGCAGGGGAGGTCTAGATTGGATATTTGGAAGAAATACTTTACTGAAAGAGTGGTCAGGCACTGGAACAGCCTGCCCAGGGAGGTGGTTGAGTCACCATCCCTAGAGGTATTTAAGAAACCTGTAGATTTGGCACTTCAGGGCGTGCTCTAGTGCCAGAGATTGTAGGGGTTTTTTTGTGTGTGTGTATGGTTGGACTCGATGATCTCAAAGGTCCCTTCCAACCATGAAGATTCTATGATGCTATGATTCTAAATAAACTTTTGGAGTGTATCATGCAACAGCTATGCTATGGAAAGAACAAGAGTTCCTTACCTTGGTGGAAAAGAATATTTCTAATGGAACAGAAATCCAAATGCTGTTGAAAGCTATTAAGCTTCCAAGGGAAATCGCTGTAGTACACTGTCCAGCTCATACCAGAGGCTCCAACAAAATTGAAAGAAATAATTAAATGACTCGAAGCTGTAGTCAGAAAGGTTTGAAATGGCCTGAAGTTTTAGGAATAGTACTATGGGACATTGAGATATTGGAAATACCCCTCACCAACCTCTAGGCTTGTCATCAACAGGAATAGTGTTTGGCAGACACTTAGCTATACACAGGACCCTAGTCCCCACTAGGACCAGCCTCTTAGATGGAGATGAACAAACTACCAAATTTGTATTGGAAATACAAAAACATCTACAAAAAAGTTTCAAAATTAAAAGGAATCATGCTCAGTGGTACCAACCCGCCCCTCCAGAGATACAGGTATATGATTTGCAGCATGGAGATAGAGTTTTAATGAAAGTATTTTCCCATAAATCTAAACTGGCACCTAGTTGGGAGAGTCTGTATACTGTCTTATTAAGTTCTTACTTTGCTGTAAAGGTTACAGGGAAGGAAGCCTGGATCCACCGTTCACATGTTAAATGGTTACCTGAGGATTATTCAGTAGATGAACAATGACCGGTGATGGAGGAACCTACCACAAGTGCTACTTTGGAAACTGAAGCCATTTGAATTTCCAAAGAATGAAGGAGTTCTGTATTCATGTCATTTTTGTTTCTTTTCCAGAGCTACTTGGATGTGGGACTCCCCAGATGCCTGGTTAAGTGAACCGTCTGAGACTGTTAATAAGGAATTTTACCCCTCTTGGTATATATGGCACCATTGTAGGAGAGATTGTGGAAATTTCACAGGTGAAGTTACTAACATTGCCTGTGCTTATTACACAAGAAAAGGGAATATCTAAATTTCTACAGCCCCATTACAAGTGCAGAGAAAACCTCTATTTTAACTTGTCGCAAACCATAGTCCAAATTGCTAAGAAAACTTGGAGATGTACTCACCTTTCAAGTCACTCAGCATCATGCATTCCTGTGTTAGGGATCCCTACACCAAACAACGTATCATGGACTACCTAATGGACAAATACCACTATCAAGACCATATTGATTCACGACAATGGGAGGTGGCAATGCCAGAAGCAAAGAACAAATAACACAACATGTGTAAGACGTCAGACCCTGCCCAGTCAACTTAAGGTCTTATACAATAGTACTACCCTTGTGGGCAACTTTAATGATTGTAACCAAACAATGAAAATAGGAATAGCGGGAATACTTGGGGAGTTTTCCAATATACCCTGGTCTGTACCTGAGGGAAGAGGGTGGGTTTGGATATGTGGTAAGAGAGCGCACAAAATATTACCAGGAGATTGGTCGGGAACTTGCACCTTAGGAGCTGTTACTCCTAATACTTCTGTATTCGCAAATTTGACTATGGACTCAGGATCATGGTTACGAACATTTGTTCGTAGGACCAAACATAGTAATCTGCTAGTACAAAGGCTGACCGCTTTCCACTGCTTCGCTAAATGGTTTCTTCCCTGGTTGGAAGTGAGTGAATTAGAAAAGGCCTTAGTTAATATTTCAGCAGCAACAGAAATTCTTGGCAATAATACTGCTGATGCAATTACAGCATTACAAGAAGAGATTTCACAACTATCCAAATTACACTGCAAAACAGAATGGCATTAGATACTTCGTTAGCTTCACAAGGGGGAGTATGTATAATTATTACCAGTTGTTGCATGTACATTGACCAGAGTGGAAGAATTTCAGCCGATGTCCAGAAGATGTGACAACAAGTAAAATTAATGTATGAAGTACAACTGAACAATACTTCAGCAGGATTCCAAGAAGTATGGTCTTGGCTTAACCTCCTGGGTATCAGATTTAGGAACTTGGGCAAAACAAATTCTTTATGGGTTATTAATTTTTATAATAATCTTTGTAATACTCTTTGTTTATATTCAAAGTTGTAACATTTGCTGTGTTCAACTGTCCTCACACCTTAGAGGTTATAAATATTTTTCTCCCATATTATAACAGGATTGTTAATAAAAACAAAGGGAGGACTGTTGTAGACAAAGTTAGTCGAAATATGGAGCTAGCAGCTTAAACATTAATAATATCTAGAGTAGATGAAGTGAGCATCTTAAACATTAATAGCTAGACTAGACAAACCCTATAGATTGTGGCATATAAACTGTAACAACCATATTACAAGATGAAAAATAGCTGACTACAGGATCGTCTGAAACCAACCTAGAAGGATGTGGTATTGTCTAAGAAGATGGCCACTTAGCAACCGCTTAGTAATGAAACAGCAAACAAATCAAACTAATGAAAATGCAAGAAGACCCCAAACCTTAATATTACTATTGGTCCAAACTATCACATGAGGGGTGGGGAATTTAGAGTGTAAGGCAACAATTGCCCAGGGATTTCTTTGTTCACAGTCCCTCTTCAGAGGCACCCAGCTTGAGCTTTATATTATATTATATATAAAAAGGCCTTTAATCTCTTTTTGTCTTATTGATTCAGCAGAAACCTAAAGTTGAACCCTGTTATGGTGGCTGGCATGGATAATTCCAATAACATTACACAGAATTATGATAAAGTAACCTGAACTTGAAGTGGCATACATATATTGTATGTAAGCCCAAGAACAACATCTAGGTTACTGATGGTCTGTAAAACATTAGGTTTTGCTTCAGACATTATTTTTGTTATCAAATTAGAGTCTGTGTTTAACAGCAGTATCTCTAAATGGTGGTTCTGTTATGGATGCAAGAACATGAATAATGTTATATGATAAGGAATAAACTATAAACTTTCTTTCCTATTTTCATAACTCAATGTAGACAGAGAACATGCTGTTGCACAAGAAATGCAGTGAAAAGCCTGATCCTGTGTTAGGCAAAACATCTATTGGCTTTAGGGTACCACCAAACAAAACATACAGGCTTTGAAAAGGTTACAATTTCTACTCATGTGCTTTAAGCTGATCAAGAATTCAACTCCTTTTGCTGAATTAGTCCCATAAATTACAGTCAAATTATCTCAGTTCACTTTATCTGCTCATTCCTCGATAGGTAAGTCTACCTTCTTACCCAATGTTCACTTTGCTGCCTCCATACAGCTGTGCTGCCACGACCTCTCAGCGTCTGCTTTGCATTAACGTGTCTGGCATTGCTAGTAGTCAAGGCACCACAAAAATTTTCTTGTGTGAAATGGACCCAGTGCAAAACCTGTGTGGAGCAAGAAAATATTCTGACATTTTACCTGTGCTAAATGTTCTAGGCACTATAACTGTTCTGCGAGCAGAACTGAAACCTACTAGTTAAGGTTTATTTCAGAGGACTGTACTCTACAATGCAGTGCTATGCACAGAGATGCCCTCTAAATGAAGGAAAGTACAGAGTTATGAAGTGTGTGGTGAGAGAAAAACCAAGAGTTTCTTTATTACTGCTTTTGCTTTAATAAAAACATGTTATCTATTAGTCATTGCAGAGACAGAGTTTATCTCATTACTAACTTCCAGCTGTATCTCCCTCCCATATACATCTTACTGAGCAGAAGATAGAGCTCAGTGTTAAAAAACAAGGAAGAAAAGCTGACTACTACAAGGTAATTAGTGACATGCTTCAACTCCCTATGCTATGCTTACAAGAAAATTTTAGTATAATACTTCATTAAATACAAGCTGGCAAATGGTTCCAGCAGGAGCTTATTGCCATGAATTAGGGAGTGTATAAGCAGTTATAAAGTAAATAAAAGTAGGGCGCGATTGATTGCCCCCGCCTTAAAATGGTAAAATACAGACATTCTAATTTAGAAATTATTTAAATAGGGTATTTTTGCAAAGAATTTGTTGTTAAAAATATCATAGCAAAAGATCAAAATAACCAGCTAAAACAATGGCCTCTTGAATCCAAGCATCTTAACAGATGGTTTCTATTTAACTTCTATTGCTTCTTCAAGAAGAATTGCTTTAATGTCTGCTACAGTTTTATTATTATTATTATTATTTTGAGAACATACCTATAGTATTTTAGACATATAATATAAGGGCAAAACTATGCCAAAAATCTGACAGAAGCATTTCTGAGAGGCTTAACTTCTGTTCTTTTTTTCAGCTGCTGATTCAGGTCACGTTTTCATTTACTTTCTGCTACTGTTGGACTTGATGAACGATTCTGTTCAACAGGAGGCTCTTTCATCATAGTTCAGTTTCTCGTCAGTGTTTCCTGATGCTTTTCTTCATCAGCAGCACATTTGAAAAAAAAGCACTTAAAAATATTTTGTTTCCTTGGCTTTAAAAAAGCACAGCTATTTGGGACTTGCAAGAAGGCATCCAGCAGCCCTCATGGAAATTTGTTGACATAGAGTTTGGTCTTGATCCCGGACAAGAAAACTCTCATGACTTTAAATCTTTTGTAAGCATAAAATCTAACTATGTAATATACTTATCTTGTGTTATTTCACAGGAAACGCATTCCAAAATGACTAAGTGATGTAAGTCAGTATTGGTACATTGTATTCCAGGACAATATACCATTTCTTCTTCTAGAATAAATGTTACGCAAAAGCAAAAACAGACAGAAATATGACAGATTTCGCTATATTCAGAAGACCTGTGAAAACAGTAGGCGGGGGGGAAATTTAGCACACAGAGCACTCTTTGATTTCCCCTATTTTGCTGTTAGACTGAGATTAAGAATGATAACAAGGGTTTTCTAGTATCTATGAGTGACGTATATTCCAGGTATTTGCTGGAACAAACTGTGTATAAACTTCCTCAAGGTGTATTTGATAGGGTGTTCTCTGCATTCCTATGATTTCTCATATCTTTCAGATTCAGCATTAGGAAACATTATGGTGATTTGTTTATTCTCCTTAGCAGATTCTGTAGTCATAAGCCAAAGAGTTATGCTTATCCACATAGGCGGGCATTTTATTAACCTGTGACAGTGATTAAGACTGGTTCTTCCAAATGACCTTCAATTTCAATTGCTTGTAGAAATGGTACGTGCAATCTTTTTAGTAAATTTCTCGCTCAATTTAATAGCCACCAAACAAGCAGAAAAGACTGTAGACTATAATTTTAAAATAAACAATGAGTGTAGTAGTTCCACAAAGAGCACAAAATTTACTACCAAGAAAAATATTCACCTGTTTCTATAATGATCTCACCTAATCTAATCTAACTGAAAGCAAATATAATGATCTCACCAAACGTCTGCCTCCAAAAACACCATGGTTACTACTAGCATTGCCTTTTTTGGAAATACTAGACGATGCTCATGTGAGAGGAACCCAAACTGAATTTCACTAGCAACTATTATTCTGGTTTTCCCAACCTCAGGGTTATGCAATCAAGAACAGGGAATAAATGTGCTAACACAGTGCAAGCATATTTTCGTGAGCCATCCTCTGGAGGGAAGTGAGGCATTTGCTGGAGAGGTCAGGTTCTCAAGCACTATAAGGGTAGTTATAAATCTTTTCCTCATCATCATTCTTTTGTCTTCTTATGTATTTATGTTTTACTCTATGTTCTTCTAACCTTCTGTCTCTGTTCCCCTCCTGCTACAAGGTGGGGGCCTCAGCCATGGCTTAGTAAGGCTGCAGAGCAGTTTCATCATCTCTCCTTTACTCTCCCTAGAAACTAGTCAGAGCAACTTCCCTGCATCCAGCACCAGAATGATTAAAGAAAGCATTTAATATGGAATCTGACAATGCTATCTTTTAACCTGTTTGGTTAACCTTTAGCATGGGTAGAGGTACACTCTCTTCCTACAACACACATGGATACAATGTGGGCATGTGCTCAATAGCAAACAGAAATTGTGTATGGTCTCAGCGCTTACAACTGTATGTGAAACTAGAATGCTGGAGCACATGGCAGTCAGGATTCACTTTTTTGTGGTAGAGATATGTCTGGATTAGTTGAATAGGATCATGGCATTGAAGGATAACACAGTAAGATCACAATCACTGTCTATTACAGACAATACAGACAAGTACAACGGTATGGAGGAAAGAAATAATACAAAAAAACCCCAAAATAAAACAAACAATCTTTGTGCTAAGGGTACTTAAAAGACAGAGATAAAAGCCCCACAATGTGACATTAGAACATCAGTAATTTTCTGATTCCGCTGAAAGGCTGAGAGACTTGGGTCTTTTTAGTCTGGAAAAAAGACGGCTGAGGGGGGATCTTATCAATGCTTATAAATACTTAAAGGGTGGGTGTCAGGAGGATGGGGCCAGGCTCTTTTCAGTGGTGCCCGGCAAAAGCACAAGAGGTAATGGGCACAAACTTGAACATAGGAAGTTCCATCTAAACATGAGAAGGAACTTCTTTACTTTGAGGGTGTCAGAGCACTGGAACAGGCTGCCCAGAGAGGTGGTGGTGTCTCCTTCTCTGGAGACATTCAAAACCCACCTGGATGCGTTCCTGTGCAACCTGCTCTAGGTGACCCTGCTCTGGCAGGGGGGTTGGACTAGATGATCTCCAGAGGTCCCTTCCAACCCTACCATTCTGTGATTCTGTGATTAGAGTCACTCAGCTCAGCATGAGACCTTAAAAATATCAGAGAGATAATGCATAATCTTAAGCATGAAAACAAAATAGCCAAAGGGTATCTTAAAAAACCCATGGAAATTCAACCCGATCAAGAAAAAACAAGAGAACATATGTTCTGTCAGGGACAATGCAAGACTGAATTTATGGAAGCTATAAAGTCTAAAGGAATTTTAAAATATTATTTAGAGAAAAAAAACCCAACCCTGATGGAAGAGTCAGGAGGCCAGAGAACTGAAATAGAAAATTAGATTGGTAGTAATATTTAGAAATAACATAGCAGGTAGAATGACCACTACGGAAAACTGCTGCTAGCCCTCTAGCTGTGAAGATTGTTCTGCTTCTATATGGCCATGCAGGTGGTAGAATTTTTCATTAACTTCTGCAGCTGTGGGACCAAGCACTGATTTTCACTATCCAAAAGCCTAGGCCATCCATGGGACAAAACTTACGGAAGTAGTACTGAAGGAAAGAGACAAAATTGTTTTACTAAACAAAATAAACCAAAAAAATATGGCTGAGATCGAGACTATGAACAAGATTATTTTTTATGCCCACACCACAGTTCTATACTTCTATGTACTTGGACATCTAGTAAGATTATCAGGATATCTCATGGCCTTGGAGCTATCTATTTATTTATTTACTTACTTAATTACAGTGGGTCAACTAAAGTCAAATAGACTGTATATTTTATCTCAGTGACCAATTAATTACAGTTCTGTTCTGGAAGATCTTTCTCTATCCCTTCCCATGAGAGTATCATTCTTTTCATTCACTGTTACCACCTGGGAACTAATATTCTAATATTGCATTATATTTCACCACATTTACCTTAAATTATAACCTTAGTTCTCAGTTTTACAACAGCAAGTGACTAGGATGGGTTATAATATGCTCTTAGATCAGCCACGTTCATACGTCAATGTATAGGTGAATTCTGGCACTTGCTGGTGTCCTTTCAAAACCAATTTATGCAGGAGAAATGTGGGCTTGGGCTTTTGCTTCCCCCCCCCCTTACTTGTTTCAAATGGGTTCTTATATCAGAAATGAAGTTATCTCTATTTCCCATACCAAAGTTGTTCTGCTTTACACAGTGGTCTTGCTTTTTGTTTGGTGACAATAAATGCTGACATTTTTCAACCTCTAGTGACATGGTTAGAAAGATTCAGTTTTCATTTAGTCAACCACTATACAGAATGAGCAGTGAACATAATGTGTTCATTCACAATCTGAGGAGAGGCATACCAAGAAGTTTGCATTTTGCTGAGTACGAACTGAGGATTTCAGCTGTGGGGTGCCAGGAACAATCTAGAGGTATGGCTTAATTGCACAGAAACATATTTGTGTGAATTGCCATTTTTCCCCTTCAATCATAACAAGTTTTTGAATTTGTGCCATGAAAGTTAGAGTGGACTCAATGTCCAGTTTTGTTCTGGACATATATTTGAAACTTGCATTAGATCATGTTCAACGAAAACAAGGATACCAGGAACAATTTAAAATCCACTGAGATTATGAATATTTTTCCCCAGGCACACCCCCTTACAATACTTCAGTAGGTTTTAGTAAGTGATTGTGAAAGGCATCTGGACCAGACAGATACACACGCACAAACAAAAATACCATCCTACTATTCAGTCAAGAGGAAGAAATGGGATCTTTACCTTTGAGTGTACAGAGTAATTTGTAATAGATTGAGAGGATCCCTGTGTTAACGGACTGATAGAGGCACCAAAGACAACCTAGGTCATAGGCTTGAAATGCAGCTCCTGGGAGGTTACAAAGGGCAGAGTCCTGCACCAGGTTCCTCTGGTTCCCCCAGGAATTTGGGAACACTGCCCAAGCATATGGACAAACCCATAGGCCTGTCAGTAAAAGGAATGTCTGTACTCCATATGGACACACCTACACACAAACACAGCGTCTGGGTTCTTCTTCCTCAACTGATGAATGTGTTGGATAACTAAAATTAACGAGGATGACTTGGGGTTCCCAGGGAGGAAAAATCAGAGGAATATCAGGCAAGAAATTGAAACAGAAGGCTGTAAGGAAGAGGAGTGGTATGGAGATTTGTCTTCTTTGGCAAACAGAAGAGGCCTCTGTGAACACTATGAGGAGTGAATAAGGGAATAGGAAGAAAATAAAGAAACAGTCATTCTAGTAAAAAAGAAAAATTGTAATAACAACTGAGGCAAGCAGACCTAATACTAGAAGATGTCAAATAAATGAACGTCAAGTAAATGCACTGGAACAGCAGGATTTGCTCAAAAAGGGGATACATACAACAACAAAGACAGATGCTGGAAAGTATGCTTAGTGGCAAACCCACTCATGCAGCAGCTGGACTGCATGCAGGCAGCACTAATCCCATACAGAAAGGACTGGACCGTCCCTGAGTATTACACTTGAAAATTTATGTCAAAGGACTAGGCCCTTTGGTGTCACTATAGGCACAGCACAGACGGGACATTGATCATTTGTAACCCAAATGAGAGGCACATCAGAGGGCAAGAAATATCAGTTCTCTTTGTCAGTTCTGCCAGGATTATCCTAGTAATGATGACAATTTACCATAGTTGAATTAGAGTTCCTTTTGTGAAAAACAAGTTTCTTAAGGATTTCACATATACTGATTAGCATCTTCACAGAAGACTATGAAAAACCTTTCATTCAAAAAGACTTTGCTTCCAATTTCTTAGGAATATACAGTCCATCTAAGCTTGACTACTGAAGGCATTCTCATCTGCCAGAGTAGCCCTTCCGAGGGCAGCTGTCTTTGAGTCACATAAGAACCAATGGTATTAAGGAGATAGAAGTTTAAAAACCAAACCCAAAATATAAATCCAACCTTTGTATTACATCTAGAAACGAAGTGAAAGCCAAACATTGCAGAAGTTTTCTTTCTGAGAAACTCTTGCTAATAGTCCCTGTAATCCAGTCAGCTGAGAGCTCTGGGACAGAGACCCCAGTTACAACCCCCCAAACAGAAGGTAGGACAACACCATTAGCTTTTCTGAGTTTTACGAGGTCAATTCTGCTGATTTTTATTCCCCATGTACTTACCTGCACACATGCCCTGAACAAAAGAGACCAAGATGACTACTGGTAGTGTACCTAGAAAATTGCAATGTAAAGCTGAGTAATAGATACAAACACTGCTATTTTATCACCATAACATATTGTCTTGAAGTAGGAGTAGAAATAGGAGTAGAAGACCCAGAAGATTGTTGTTAGCCTGTAAATAAGTTAAATAATTAAAAAAATACTCCAATTTTGATTTATCTCTATCATGTTGGTCTATAAAAGGGGTTATAACCCCTTTTGTTCAATTAGCATCAATGGCTAGAGTTTACACTCTTTATTGTCATTTATTGTGAGCTGGCAAAAAAAACCATTAAAGATCAGTGCAGTATTGTGCCACAAAACATAAAACATGAGAAAAACAAGGATTTAGATTTTTTTGCTCTGACTACATATGCTGCCATAAAAGGATTGTTTGATAGCAAGTTGGTAATTGGAGAATTTGACAGTGCACAAAGAAACGAGAACTAAAGCAAGTTTTCACCAGTTTTAACTACAAATGAAGTGGTATCTCGCTTTCTCCCAGTGATTTCATTGATCAAAAGCAACTTGTGTGTTTGGCTTATTTATCGGTTTGGAACTCCCACACTGCTTCTAGAGTCTCACCAAGAGATACTGTTGACCAAAACTCAAGCCAAAAAAACATTTGTCCTTTTTGAAGCCAGCCTTTTTCTGTGCAAGCCAAAAGTCAAGTCTAAGTTTTAGTGAGTTTATCCAAGTATAACAAAAATTCCTCATCATGAAACACTCAACCAACCCCAAGAGTAGACAATTACTTGGAACTACTCACTGACTGAGATGTTACAGATGTCATGGAAAAGAAAGCTCATATATTTTTTCTTGAACAGTCGTGGCATAAAACACAGTCTTTACTAGCATGTTTGTCACTGACACTCTAGTTATCTCCTGTGATACTTTAGGGCATTGCTATGCTAAGTCTTGAAAAGGATTATCTGGCAGCATTGCACCTATAGCCGTGACCACATTGGTTTAACAATGACTTAATAGGCAGCAAACCAGATCTTCTTCAGAGCTATTTATAGCCAGTCTGGATCAGCAAATGGTCTAGATTATAACAAGGAAATCCTTAATCATAATGCATTAGGGTGATTTCTACTTGGAGTTTATATAGAATATGGACTGTGTGTACTGCACTGTTGCTATCTCCAGTCATGTATCAAAAGCAAGATCCAGAGAAAGACTCACTAAATATGTAGGGTCCATAATCACTGTAATTATTCCTTTCATTGCTATTTACAGAAACTATGAATTTTTGAAGCTGTTCTGAGGATTCGGTGTTCGTGCGGGTACTGCAATTGCCCAGGTAAGTAAGCTTCTTCACACTTGATCAAGTAGAACTATTTTACTTAGCTAAATGACATTATTTAAATATTTAATTAAAAATAACATAATGCTATTTATTTGAATAGGAAATTGAAAAACCCTAAAATAAATACCTCCAGTAACTTGCCGGAACAAGGGAAGTTCATCAGTCATTTCATTTGTCCAGGATTTCACTCATGGTATGTGCCATGCAACTGCAGTTTTAAGTAGTTCTAAAAATGGCATCATAAATTAACAGCAAAATGCTATGAATATCTGATGGCAATTCCAAAAGGCTGAGGATATCTCATGGTTAATAATTTAGGTAAAGTATGCGATTGGGGTAGTGAAGTTAGTCTACTTACAATGTACCACTGGTTTACAAGTGATGGCCATGTCTGAGATTAAAGTGAATGTTAATGTTCAAAAACTGTACCTGAAACTATAATGTTAGATTAAACCACTGGACTACTAATTGCAATGAACCCAAAACCCTAATATTAAATGAGATACAGTGTGTGTGGAGAGGTACCAAAATTAACAGACTGTGTTGGGCTTAGCAGTTTGGGCTTGGCATCAGAATTGCTGGAGAATCCCAGCAGGAAAAGAAGCAGCAGCAGCTCAAAAAGTGATCATAGCAGAGATTGTAATGCAACCTGTGTTTGATGAATCTTTGGTCAGGTTAATAAGCAGGAGAAAGTGACCCAGTTGGACATTAATGTGTTTAAATTTTAATTTTGTCATTTTGAGTGTACAACTGAGGTACATTAATTCTACCATGTGCAAAAAAGATGTCGCAGTGCAATAATCACGGACCCTACAGAATACCTTCAGAATCTACAACCTTCTGTTGGATCCTGTTGTCAAGCTTACATAAACTCAATGAAAATGCACATGACTCTAATGAACTCTTCATTCCACAAAGGTGAGAATTTCTTACCATACTATAACAGTTGGTTAGGCTTATATACAAGTAATTCACACATGGATTATAAAAGTACTTCAGACTTCAACAGGAATTGCCTGTGGAGTCTACCCGGAGGGTTGGAGCCTCAGAATGTGATAGAGAAATGCTGAAGTATCTGCTGCTTCTATTTTCTTTTTTTTTAAATCTGGAAACCATCCCAGATTGCTTTTCCATGCCCAAAATGTCAGCACCTGTCTTTGTTTACACTTTGACAGCTATGTCTTAAAAGGCAAATATTTTAATAAGTACCGCATGTGTGACAGAAGTTATGGCCAGACTGTACTGGTTTTTGGCTGGGATAGAGTTAATGTTCTTCATAGTAGCTTGTATGGTGCTATGTTTTGGATTTGTGATGAAAACAGCATTGATAACACACTGATGCTTTTTAGTTATTGCTGAGCAGTGCTTATACAGTATCAAGGCCTTTTCTGCTCCTCACGCTGCCCTGCCAGCGAGTAGGCTGGGGCTGCACAAGAATTTTGGGGAAGATGCAGCTGACACAACTGAACCCAGCTACCCAAAGGGATGTCCGATACTGCCTGTTGGGGCTAAACCATGACACAGGCCCAGGAAAAATGCAAGCACCTTAAGATATCCTTAAATACACAGGTCTTAGGGATATGCTAGTACAAGTCCCCTGATTAAGATTGCTGTGTCTGCAAAACTGGTACCTTCACGTTTTGTCCTTTAACCCACACTTTCAAAAAACTCAGCTGATTATAGGTGTTGTCCCACATCCCTGGAAGTCTACCTGTGGTTCTTCCTTCAAACACTAAGATATCATTGACTAACTGAGATCCTGGTGAAAATTCCTCACTCAACCTTACTGATTTTTCTGTTTTAGATTCTGTATTTTTACACAGAGACTTTCAGATTAGAAATTATTTCTCATCTTTTTGCAGTATCTTTTATTATGAGGAAGAAATTTTACAAGATTATTTGCAAGGAGGAAATACAAATTCAATGACTATACTGTTTATAATAGGCAAGAACAGGCCTACACCCTGAAAAGCACAGGACTAGGAGGGTCATAATGCAGCACTGAACCCTGCTATCTGTTCAGCATGCCAAGTAATCTCATCCACAAATGGACTACGAACCATCACTCATTTTAGTACTCTATTTTCCCATCACTGTTCCTACTTCTATAGCACCACTAATAGAAATATTTAGCTTATAGATACTGATGATTTATATCTATTTGCTTGTGTGTCATTACCATTATTGGCCTTAATAGCTGTAATTTCTTCTCATTTGGAAGAATTCTGACAAAGCAATTAAACCCATTTATTATTTTCTTGTAAAACACTTGCTATTCAATTTGTCAAAAAAACCCTTATCACCTATTTTACTTCACATATATCTTCCTTACAGGTGGGATCTCACTCTGCATAGTAGAAAAGCAACAGTATTTCTTGATCTCTACTGGAAACAACTTTACTTAGTAAAGCTTGGGATAGCATCTGCTGCAATCACAATGGTATACCATCACATTCCTATGATTAATAATCCAATGAGCTTTACGCCTTTCTTTTTTCTGCTTCCAAAAGGTTAGCCTCCACTTTAGAGAGGAAAACTTGTTTTATAGTTCATAAACATGTAGCACATGAATCACGTGCACACAAAAAAACACGTTAGATTTTCACTCTGTGCTAAAGACCTTCCTCTGAGCTATACCATAGGGGAAGGCTTTGCAGGATTCTGCAGTTAAGATTATTCCGACTTGGGGGCAGTAAATTAGTAAAATTCTGTTTCTGTCTTTAACATAATAATTTCTAGTTCCATACTCTCATATGTCTAGCCATCCTGCCTTTGCCTATGAATTCAATTTTACCATCATTCTAGAAAGGTAAAATACTAATTTAATTTTGGCATATGCCTCTGTTGTCCTCTACATTTCAGTTCCGTCTTCGCTGCTTAGTGCCACCACTTTCATGCTATTTTTGTTTGCATGACTCAAGAAACTTTGTCGTTGGATTCAAATTTCTGTGCAAGATCTTCCAATTCTTTTTGGCTCCATACAAATGTGTGAATTCTGGGACTATGGTACTCGTGAAACCACTGTATTTGTTCAGAAGCAAATAGCCTTGATAAAGGGTTATGTGTGAATACTCATTTGTTATTATATTTTTTGTATTTTATTAAGATGTTTAAAATGTTGTAGAGTTACTTTATGTACATAAAGAGGCATGGTGCAAAATGGTGAATATTTTTCTAAAGGGTAAACACGTCCTTTAACGTAGGTGGAAGTTGAGAGATAAGGTTGCTCAGTCTACAAACAGTATCTTTGACTATTACCCTTCATTGTGCAAATACATAAAAGAGCCAAGGGTTCTGCTTCGTGATGATCCAGAGTTCACAGTGAGCTGGGTGACTAAATCGGAACAAAATCCCCTCACTATCCTGAAAGGGACAGGAAAAAATACCAGCACTACTGACGAAAATGTGGTTCAAAATGGTAGGCAAATTCAGTCTGGAGACAAGACCACTAGCAGGATGTGACTGCCTTCTGAGAAAACAAAACTGGCAGACTTCCTGGTATTTTCTTGAACAATCTTCCTTTCAACAGAGAAACATTGATAGCAATTTAGATCAAGTAAGAATCACAATATTTGACCTGATACATCTTGCTATTTTCCTTTTTTTTTTTTTTAATGGAAACAGAGAGTGAGACAGGTAGCTGGTGATTTGCACCTCTTGCATACACTGCACTTCTGTATAGGGATAGGATTTTCAGGGAATATTGATGGGTGCCTTACACTGTCCAAGAAAGATACTCCCTTGGCCAATCTTGAGGGAAAGGTAAGCGTTCAAATAGTTGGGAAAAGCTAGCAATGGGGATGATCTAATAGAGGAGTTCATCGTGGAAGCTCAGGCAGTTGTTTTCTAAACCAACACCCTTTTTCAGTTTGGACGCAAGCAGTAATGGATATCTTCTAAGTCAACTGTGAGCACCTAAAGCTGTGTGGGCTAAAGTACAGCTCACAAGGTCTGTTGAAGCCAAGGTCAGCAGACGCTCCCAAAAATACTAAATGAAATTTTGGTTTTGGGTCCCAATAGATTTACAAGGTTAGAAAGTTTTTTTGTATTGCTTTTTTTCCTTAGAAGCTAATGAGCTCTTCAAAGACAAAAATCTGTTTATTCCCATTGGCAACTAATAACCCCAATGAAATAGATATGTGTTTTCCACTGGGTTTTATACCATTTGCTCTAGCATTTATATTACTGGCTTGTGCAAAGGAAAGAAATAGTAGCTTGAGCTCATAATATGTTGGGCAAAATATCAAGAAGATTAGGCCACATGGTAGAGCAAAGTCTGATGGAAAACATACATTTACTGCAGAGAAATAGTTATGCGAGAATCTAAGAAATTTTACTGCAAAACAGTGTCTGCCTTGTATTGTGGTCTCTTACTTCCTCTCTTTCTATAAGATTTTCTTAGCAGGAAACTGGGCCTTAGCAAAAAGGAACTGAATAGCAGATTACTTTAAAAAAGATTGAGAGACTTAGTGTAGGAAATAGAGAAGGGGAAAAATGGTAACAAAGAAAATCTAGATCAATTTTTATTAGCAAAAATTTTTATCCTTTTCTGTTCCATAAAGTGATGGCTGCTACAAATACTAAGCAAACTACAGATGTTGAAGGAGACCATCAAATGTACTTTGCAATGTTTATGATATTTATTATTATGACCTCATTGGAGATTGACTCTAATAGTAATTATGCTCTGCAGCTGCTAGTCCACTGACAGCCTCCTTCACTTCCATAGGGAATAAGGAAAATGCTCCCACATCACATCCACGAAAAACAAGCTACATGTTAGACAAACTGTTCCTTCACACATTGCAAGGCTGCAGACTTCCTCTGCCCTCCTCAGCAAATAGTTGTAACCCAAAACACAGCTGCTTTCTGCAAGGCTGAGCAGCCCAACACTTACCACTTTTCCCTTAGCCAGAACTGCACTGATGGCACCCCTTTTTTCACAGTCATCACCCTCAGGAGCACGCTGCAAGGGAGGCTGAGCTCACGGTGAGGGTGGCTGTGCAGGGGACAGCCTTTACTTTCAAGGTTTGCTAAGCTGGTGTCAGCACCTGCCTGCTGCAGAGCTCTCCCTCACAAGCACTGCTTCACCCCACACACCATCTTCCTCTTAAATACATATTGGCACACTAGGGATGGTTAAGCCCATCCTAAAGCCTTAAGGATTTGAATATTTGCTTTGGATCTTACTTGTTCAAAGCTTGCAACTCTGACAGTAGCAGTTAGTTATGGTTCTTCCACCGACTTGCCTTCTATTTTTGTTGTAACAAGATATAGACAGAAGTGCATTTTTCTGCCCTAAGACTAAGAAAGGTTGCTGGTCGTTCTGCCTCTCAGACTGCACTGGGATGTAACTCTAAAAGCAGGGCTGCCTCCCTGCTGCAGACTTCACCTCCTGAATTAATTTTCCAGTTCTATCGTAGGTGGGATCATTTGCTGCATAGTTACTTTGGTGAAATATTTACTAATTTTTGAAAACCCTACCACATGTATGGTCCCTGTTGTAACATCTTTATCTTTTTTTCTTCATCTTTGGGTTCTTCTCACCACAGTCTCAGCAAAACACAAGCATCTCCCGGAATGGTTAAGATGCAGCCAACTACTGAAATTTTAACCTTTTAAGCACTGCATAAACAGATGTCAGTACTCTCTTGTCAGCTTCTGAGTTCTTCCAGCTTCCTTTTGGCTCTCGCCATCACAGCAGCCTTTCCCCTCCTCCACATCGTTGCCCTTACAGGACTGGTTTACCTCCCACAGCTTCTTTTAAATTAAGAAATCAATCCCTCACAGACATTTTCCCCACCCAGTTCAAGTCCTGTCCCCGGTCCTCTCCTCACCCCTGTGTCTTCCTCAGCTCCCTTGTTCTTATCATACTCAGCTGTAAAGGGATCAGTATAGGAAGGAAGACTTTTGTATGTATGGCACTGGAAAAGTGAGACTCTGATAGTAATAACAGTAAAGCCACTTGATATGTGTATTGAAAAGATCCTTATATGTACAGATATTTCTATGAAGTTGTTCAACAGGGTTATGCTCTCTTTCATACTTGCCAAAAAAACAGACATTTGTCATTCTTAGCAACCAAGCAGACCGTGAGTATGAAGAGATGTTAAAAAACAAAAAAAGAAAGAAAAGCCCTGCCACAAAACAACTTATTTTTTTTTCCATTCGAAAATGAAAAAAACACGTAAAACATGCTGCTATGAAACAAAAACAATACATGCAATGTTAATTTCAAGCATATATAAACTTTTTACAAGATATGTGTGTAACATGGAAATGATTAATGACAGTCATTGTGTAGCTTTATTGTTAAGATTTACCAGACAAGCTAATCTAATTTTTCTGACATGAACAAAATAAATACCAGCAGAGCGTAATACGTCCATTTGAGCATTTACTATATGCTAAACACTTTATTTCTGCTTCACTTAAAATGAAATAGAATTATCACTTACAGTGCTAGATGCCATGCTAAAACACAAACAATTTCCCTTCTCGATAACTGCTTATGCTTTTTGTAGAAAATTCATAGGATTAAATCCTGGTCTATCAATTGATTTCGTTGTGCTGAATCACACCATGTCATAAGGAAGAACGGCGTTTGGCATATGCGTGGGGTAAAGAAACTGTAAACTCTTTAATTGCTTAGAGCTGCAACAGAGCACCAAGTATGATGGGGAAATGTAGAGAGTATGCAACTCCATAATAAGCCTCAAGATTTTAAAGCCCATGTAAGCAAGTAGGCATCTGTCAGCCCAAAATTCAAAAAGGGCTAGCTTGCAACAGCAGCAAATAGGTTTATTTGTGGGACCAGTCCCACAGTCCAGTGAAGGTAAAAGGAATCTTGTGCTCTGTCTTCATGATCATTTTATTGCTTTTCACATTTTCAGTTGTACAGATATTGACAGATTAATCTTCACCTTATCTGCAGAAGGTGCAATCCTCCATGCTCTTTCAGAAGCATCAGATTGAAGCTGTTTACACTTACACTGCATTTGGGTCTTCAGGTCCCAGGGTGCCGCCGAAGATCCCAAAGCTCCCAGCCCAGCCACCTTGCAGTACCATTTCCCTTGCAAGTGGTATAAACCCAAGCCAAGTTGAAGCTACTAAAAATCCTTGTGAAAGGTGACTTCCAGGACCTTCCCAGAAGAATGGCAAGCCTTACTTATCTGCCAGCTATCTGGTGTAGAGTGCCACCACAAGAAGGAGGTGGAGGATGCTGAGCCCCATCCCTGTGCTGGGGGAGGTGAGGAACACGGCACGTGGTCCTTTACATGCCCTCCTCCATTTTTGTGCCTTTCTCACCATCTTCTGTTGTCTTTCTGTGTATCAGCCTGTTTCAGAATACTATGTCATGCTCCAGTTACCTACTTCTTTGTCAGCTTTTCAGAGGCATCTGAAAATCCTGACCTGTATTACATCCAGTCTCAGCTGCTAAGAAGAGCTCTTACCCTCTTAATGCTTTACGAACAACACCCTATCTGGGACTTTCCGTGAGATGCATAGATTAAAAAACCAATTAGCGCTCACCACGCTTATGGTTCTTTACTTCAGCTGGATGTGAGGAATAGCCTGTTGTCTAGCAGCATGAACATGCATGAGGAGGCTGTTACAAACAGCCCTCAGCGGACACTCATGGAACACAAACTTTAAACAGACAGCAGCACGAGCCTGCCACGGAGGAGACAGCACATGTAAGTCTTCAGTGTCAATAGCTGTGGGCTGGACAGACATGACATACATACATGGATCAGTAAATTCAAAACATTTGGTGTATTTAAAATGGCGTGGGTCACTCATTCAGGAAAGAGAGAATCCCGCAATCCCTGGCAGGAAAGCAATTAAATAAACCAGACAAAGAGGTGGCCATATTGTTTTTGTGTTGGGTGATATAGACATATGGTTCCCTTTTGTGCAAGTCTGACTAGAGAAATTATTTTCAAATTGAATTCAATCTTCAACTGTGACAGTAGCTGCATTTTAGTTTTAGATATGGTGCTTTAGGTAAAGCCTGCAGAATCCTGAACGAAAACCAGTCTAATCATCATTATCTCTTCCCTCTTTTTAAAATTCCTGAATTCTATTTTCCTAATAAATTCAACCCCTTGATAGGTCTTCAAATTTTTTTTCCCAAATTGCAGGATTGATGTTCACCCAGCTGCAGAGCAGCAACGAGATCAAGTGACACATGAAAAGCAAGAACACCCAGAAGTTACAGCTGATGTTCTTAACTATTCGGTTACTCCTGAGGAAATGAAGTAAACCTGTTTCACAAATTTAAACATAATCTGAAAAAGTGACAGTGTGTTCAGTATACTCCAAAAATCTTTGTGTTTATAGATCTAATAAACACCTTATATGAAAATACATTAATTTACTATGTTATGCCTGCAAAAGTTCACTTGTTCTTTATCAGTGATCTATTTGTCCCCTAAGGATTTTGTGAAGTTTCGGGTGGTTTTTTTTTTAGTAAAAGTTTCCACAGTATTGTCAAGGGGAACATACAGCATAGATACTTATCCTGAACGCAACAAGTGAAACATCGTTACTGGAGTGTTTATAAGCTGGTTGCATTTCATTAAAGAGCCCCACAGAGTGGAAACAACTGAGAAGACAACGGGTAACTGGGAAGCAAGACAAGATTTCTTAACAAAGCAGCTCTCATTCTGTGAATAGCCACATCTCATGAGCAAAGGATGTGAGCACATATTGTGGTTCCCCAGCTGTCAGGGAAGATGAGCGCAGAAGCAGAACAAACCAATTCAGTCCAGACAGCCCAAGACAGAGCAACACCAAACCCAGTGGTAGCACAATTGAATTTTTTGAGTCAGATTTTTATGAGGCACAACATTGCTGATACTTGTAGGAAAACTACTCTGAGGAGCAGCATTTACCAATAGTTCATGAGGATTATTATGGACACAGCTCTGTTGGTGATATTACGCTAATGTAGTAGACTTTCAGACTCTGCTAAACACAAATAATATGGCATATTTTGTGTATTTAAGGAAAGATGTTTGAATGCAGAGCAACGCATAAAATGTATCAGATATACTTTTGATGTATCTGTGATGTGTCTCAGTGACTTGGATCTGTGTAGTCCCCCTCAGGCACAGGCACTACTTTTGCTACAGATCTTTAAGAGATCTCTTTGCTTCACTAGAGGCATTATTCCTTCTATCACTGGTACTTAAGACATTCTTGTACAAATTGGCAGGTTCCCATTGCCCCTTCTGTTCATTTTTGCAGGATGCTGGGATGATAAAATGTACAGAATCACATTATTGTAGAGGTTGGAGGGGAACTTCGGAGATTAGCTAGTCCAACCCCCCTGCCAAAGCAGGTTCACCTAGAGCAGGCTGGACAGGAACCCATCCAGGCAGGTTTTGAATATCTCCAATTTTGAACCTGGAGAAACCCAGGGAAACCCACTACAGGCTATTACTGTTTTTTTTCCCCTGTAAGATATATACTATCTTTTTCTGTATGGGAAAGACCTTCAGATACTGTACCATATTGATTATTCTGTTTGGCCTTTTTCGTTTCTTTCTACTTCTATAATTCTTCATTTCCTTTGACATCAGTTTTAAATATTACAGACTCACTGCATTCAGTTTTCTGTTAAATATGACAGCTGTACTTGGTTGATAGTGCAAAGTATGAATGAATCCACATGATTTTTCTAAAGGTACTTTGTTAATCCGAGATAGTTTTCCTGTTGGATTGGGATGAGTCATTTTATACCTAACCCTAACTTCAGTACCTGAAGTCACTGTCATTGGGCTGTGCATTATACATTGCTGCTATGATAGATATACCACATCTTGAAAAATAGGGTGCAAAATCATCTCTGTTTTCTAGAAAACTTACCTTTGGAAAATGAGATTTGTGGGCTTTTGGGGAAGATCTAGGGACTGTAGGTTTACTGTGGGTGTGGACTGTAGGTTTGCTCTGGGTATGGCTCCCACCTACCGCCAGTCAGTGTACCAGTTTTTGTCTGCTTAGCTTTGGGGCTTGTCAGTTTTAGCTCGGACTGCAAAACCAGATCATTTTGCTTGATTTTCCCTTCATTTATGGCATATGCAGGAAACTATGACAGTTTCTTCTAAATATTTTGCCAAATATTATTTATGAATGTTCTACAAATCTCTCTAACTATTTCAGTCTTACCAAGGCCTGGGCCAGGCCAAAATTACAGTCTGTAACTGAATTGCAGCTGAGGAATTAGATTCTTACATAATTTTACTTGTCTTCTATATTTTTACACGTCTTCTTCCTTTCCTATAGAAGGCAATATTCGTACATAAGGTAAATACCTACTCACATCTTCCTGTTGCACCAGAGAACTACTAAACACAATAAATGTTTTAGTACAAAACAGTTTAAAAAATAAAGCCACTGTCTGAAAATCTTAGTTTGTACTGATACCCATTTATTTTAAGTACAGAATGAGGTACTCCTCAGCAATCTGATTTTGCAGATTTGCATGCTCCAGTATTTTGGTTCTAGTGGCCTCGCATCTACATGTGAGAAATCTCCACAACATGTCATATTATCCTCCAAAGTAAAGAGTTTTTAAAAAATCTCCGAGTATAGAGTATATTCTCTAAGAACATATATCCTTTATATGCAACTATATCTTAATTCAAAACATTTCATTTTAGCAAAGTAACATGTATGGTAACTTTGTTCTCGATTATTGGGATCTCGATTTCAAAAGGGAGAGAAATATCAGATAAAATTTTTGCAATCTCACTTCCCCCAAATTTCCAACATCATGTCTAATGATAGTTAAAAAGTGATGGAATTTTGTAGCCTACCACTGAAAATATTAGGATTTAATTAGGTTAATTCTAAATCACTTAGGTAGCAGATATTGTGACTTCTGTGTGGAAACAAGGCAGTAACTCATCTTGTTCTTAGATAAGGCTCTAGCTATACTTACAGAAAATATTCATTTTAGTGATACCCAGATAAGGTGCCTGAGCAACCTAAAGTCTTTGCTGTGAATGACTGTGTTTACATGGGTTTTAGCTAGCAAATCATCTTGTTCTTTTGCACTCTCAACCAATACAAGCCATGCCGCTTTAGCATGGCATCATTCCTAAAATATTATACAGTGCTTCACAGCAGGGCTTATTAGCTTGGGCTCTGTGATATCCTAATGGCAGTTAAATGGCTCTTGTTGGCTCAGACTCTGGGGAGGAGCTTGCTTATGTCTGTTGTAGCATACCATTTAGTAATTCCTCATGTAGTAAACTTATTAATTAAGTTAATTAATTAATTAAGCCTGCATGGCTGGTCTTTATTTATTTTATTATTGAGATGAGAAATAGAGTGGAATGATAGGTAGCAGAGTATTTTGCCTCTTCTTTAACCTGAATATAACTAAGCTGAACTTTTAATATTTTTTAGGATAGTTGCAGATCCTGACTTTTTTTCATGTTTGAACTAATATTTATGTCTTTTGCTGGTGCCTGCACAATAATTCTTTTCTGTTGTGAACTCCTCACTCTCACTTCTGTGTGGATCTTTGCAATTGCAATTGTTGTCCCTGGAGCTCCTCACTGTTGTGGCCTCTCAGATTGGCTTCTCTGGGGGTCCAAGCTGAAATGGTCCAAGGAAACCAATCTGTTTAACTCTGCACTGAAGGAGAGTTCATAAAATTGATTATTTCATGGTAGGTGGAAAGTCTACAGACAGAGCTCAGCAGCTGCTTAAGCAATAGTCAATAAGCTTCATTATGCTAATCATTCTTGAGCCTTCCCCAGAGTTTTACCATCATCACATTCACAAGTCTCTTTCAAGCTGTTTTTTAGTTATATCAGAAAATTTTATCCTTTCTGTTAATGAATTTTCCGATTTATCTTTTTCCTCTGTCTTCATTATTAAAAAAATTGCTTTTTTCCATGTTTGGGTATATTTCTTCGCATCAGATGGCTTTTCTAGAAATCGTGGTAGTTTTGTGCTGAAAGAGAGGGAAAAAATCAGTAAGTTTCTAAATCAGGTTGTTTTATGGAAAAGACTGGCATGTTTCCATCTTGGTAGCTCTAAAATTATGCAGCGGTAATTACAGATTAAATTCACCTGGATTCACAGAACCTTATTTAAATCCTTTCTAAATCTGACAGAAGATGTGCTTAAATATTGCAAAATGCGATCATGCAAGCCTCTGCACTGACATTTAATTTAACTATACAGAGTGCAACCTCTGGAGAAATTACACAATTCTGATTTCTAATAATTTTTTCCTTTTGTTGAGATACTTTGTGTCCAATTTTCTGCCTTCTAGTCAGGAGAGTCTGAATTACAAAAGAAATGGTGAACAGCCAACTGCTCTCATTGCGATGTGTGCCACATTGCGATTTGAACATGAGAAGTTGTGGTGACCTTGCCATTATATGAAAAGAATACACAAAGTTATTTAAGCTGTCAACCTAGCTGTAGTTGAAGAGGGTCCACCAGATACTCAGGACTCATATGCTAATTATAAAATAAGTTTCCAGGAAACTATTCCTTCATGCCTCTATTACACTCGTCTGTCATTTGCTAAGTCTCTGAAATATTCCAGACTTGACCTTGTCCCTGTTTTCTGTTTCTGTTTCTCTCTATTACTTTTCTACTGGCAGCTTTCATATACCACGTGACGTTTTGTACCTCATTGAAAAGTCAGGGTGTTTCATAAGTAAAGTTTCCTGGATTGTAGCATCCTTATTACTTTAAATTAGACCTTACAGAGCAGCTCTTCAAGTTAAATCATACAGTAATTCATAACCCAAGATTTAAAAAAAAAAATCCCTTCAATTAGTGTGGTAAAAGGAAGGATTCTCCTGTAAACTATGTATAACCAGGGCAGTAAAACTGTGGAAAGTGCCTGCAGTAGTGCAATTACTTCCTACTTCAGTTTGCAAGTCAACATTTTACAAAATGAAAGAAAACAGAGCTCACACATTATAAATTAGCCTCATTGTGACACAGATGAGAATTCATCAAACAAAATATCTATTCTTGAATTTTTGTATTTTTTTATATAGCATTCAAAATGTGGGCAGTAAAAAGAATGAAATAAAATCCTTCAAAGGATGATTCAAAGCAGGGATATCTCTTTTCATGTATTAGAAAGGGAGCTTCTCAGTGTTAGTTTGCCTAGAAGTGGGTGCGGGGATAAATTTAAGGCTTGCCATCAGTGTGAGGTGGTTTTGACAGCCGTAAGTCTGTTCTTTTGGGTTGTACTAAAATGTCACATTCTCATAGCCCTACAAAGTTTTGTTGCTTTTATGAACACAGAAGTGGTCATTTACTCAGCTTGGAGGGGAATTAGTGACAAAACCGTCTGTAGTAGAAAAACCTAATGTGTTTTTTAGCATTGGGATTAAGAATTATCATTTAATTTCTTTCTTCGAATTTTTTTCTCCTTCTATAAAGTATTTCTCACAATTTATGCTTCATACCAGATAATTTTTGTCAAATTTTTTTCATATCTTGAGCTAAGGATTTTTAAACATTCTTGCAAAAATTTTTTAAAAAATTATTTAAAATTATTCCTTGCTCCAATCTTTCATTTTTTGTGCCTAGTGCTCAGAAAATAAATGCAGTAAATACATTTAAAATACATCGGTTTATAAAATTGAAAACCTTCAAATTCATCATGCAGCTATAAATTATATATTTTTATGTATGTATTTTTTATGAACACTGCCTTTTCAATTTTGAGGATTAAAAAGAACAAAATTATGGACCATAGATTAAAGAGCAAAATATTGGAAACTGCACAGGGAAGCTATAATCTACCTTCTCCATTTCTTTTATTATTAATAGAGTTATTGGTCACATGCTGCCAACATGAACAGGAAAAGAAGTTCTCTGCTCCAAGGACCTGATCCTGCATACTGTTGTATGTGACTGTACACAAGCATATATAACCAGCATATATTTTCTGTTTGCCTGTTGACTAAGACCTGTAAAATTGTAGTTTATTCAATAAAAGTTCACACCTATAGCAAAGGTAATTCTGATAGACTAATTGGGGTATATATTTTTTGAGTACTAGCTTGTACTAGTATCTATTTAAAAAATCCATATAAACTGAATGGCAAGTATATTCATGTATATCAGATTGTAGGTTTGTACATCTGTCTAATAAAACAACCATTTTCAAGTAGTCCTACAACTACTTATTTCAACTGTTTAGATAATGTGGGTTTTCTTTTGAAAATCACTTGGTTTTGCTAGTTTGTTAACTTCTTGAATTTAGATTTCTTTGTATGATTTCTACATTTTTCTAATGTTACCTCTCTGCCACTGGATACTTTTCCTTCTAGAGTCCTATCATTTTAACAAAAAAATGGATTAACCTTATAGCCAGTCAGTTGGTGGCTATTCATCTTTATCTTGCTATTCCAAACTGTGAAGACTACACAACTTTGATTATGTTATTTGTTTGGGGGTTTTTTGTTATTGCCCCATGGGCTATCTGGGCCTGCATAAAATATATTTATCCATAAGAACTGATGAAGTATAGCATTTCAGCATCTTTAAATAATTCCTGTCATTTTTCTACAATTTCAGAGAAGTCCAGTGTAGTTCTGTCTGTGGAATTTGGCCTAAATAATGTTATTTATTCTTCAATACTCTGTTGCACAGGTACGTAGGAAGCTGGAAGAATATTTTCTTGCATTTTGTAAAGAAAATCTAAAAATAAATGATATTTAGCTGGTACAGCAGTCAAATCTTACGTTCCTGAATAAAGTTTTGAGGTCAAAGATTCAGTTTCCACAAGCCATAACAACTTGCCTACCAGAATTTGAAAGTGAATGCTGCATATTCTATCCTTTAAACAAAACCTCATAAAAAGAATAGTGGACAATGAGACAAAATAAGCATTTCATATAAAGTAGGAGTATAAAAGCAGAGAAAAGTAGCTCTGTCATACAAGAAACTTGAGTATTTCATAATGATTTTCTTTCAAGATGTCCTGCTTAAACAACATAGTCCTAAAATACATAACTGTATTAATTCTTCTTAGTTTTCATATTTAGATAAATCTTGGTCTTTCAAAAACTTTTTTTTTTTCCCCTGTAAATTTTCCACCTGTGGAACGTTGCCTGCATTTGATCTTACAATGACCTTTCATTTGCTGAAACCCTTAGTCACGCATTAATCACTTCTTATCTGGACTATTGCTATTCCCTCTTTATAATTTTATAAATCCTTATTATCTCAACTTCAGGGGACTCAAGTATCATAGCCAGACAGTTCTGTCTATCCAGTAAATATTTCTATATCAGCATCATCTTCCAGACCATTCCCTAGCTTTCCACTTAGACTGCCCTTCTAATCAACCTCAAAATGGTGTTTTTTCAAAATGTTTGATAAATTAGTGAGAAGAGATTTTCTGGGTTATTTTAACTGGCAGTATTATTCAACCATTGTGTTCAATGAGATAAAATTCACCTTTGACAGTAAAACCTAATCACACAAAGTACTATACATTTCATAATTTAAAATGAGAGGAAAAGTCCTAAAGGTATCATATCACATGAAACCCTCTGTTTGCTGCCACATTATTATCTCGCTCTTCTGTCAGCTGAATTGACTGATACTGTGCAGAGTGGGTTATATCCCAGAAACCCCAGTTCAAGGCATGATATCCTGCCATACTGCAGTGAAAGACAAGAGTGACCACAGTATCTAGTAGCTTCTACGCAATGATTATGCCAATGGTAGGAACAAATCGGATGCAAACATCCTTATCGTCGTACATAAGCCAGGCAGACCTCACAACAAATCTTCACTTGCCCTCTGCCTCAGCATTCAGCTACAGAATGACTCTTGCTGGGCTGTGAGTAAAGGCTAAAAAAGAGTTGTTTTCAGCATCCTCGTTAGTCCCTGGACAATTATGGAGCCAGTACCTCTGACTTTGACTGCACGTGGAAGAAGCTGCTGCATGCTCCCTGACTGATACCAGTATGACTTTACCTCCTAGTAAATTCGGCAAAGATCTTCAGCACTCAGGTTCCTGCAGAATATGGCCCTGCATCTCTTGAAAACAACATGGTTTCAACAGAAACTCTTGGTGACAACTGCCCAAAGTATTTTTAATTCAACTGTCTGACTGACTACCTGAAGCAGAAGTTGCCAGGACAAAATATAATACATTTTAGCTCATGAATAAACATTAGGGGGAACTGACAATTAAAAAAAAAAGTCTCGGTGAAGCTCCCTCACCCCTTTCCTCTCCTTCTTGCCATCCTTTCAGTGTCACTGTCATTGGTCTGCCATTTCCCCTCCTGTTTTTTATGCCATGTGATAACAGTGGTAACAAGTTTGAGCTCTACCCAGTCCTTCTTGGCTCATGATCATAGAAAACCTCCGGGAAGGGGGGAAAATATGACTCCCAAAGATTGGCATTACCACTTTACAGACACTCTGAGCAAAACCATGAGCCAGAAACCACAGGCCACTGAAAGGCATTGCAAAGTGAAAATTGGGGTGATTGTCTTCTGCATCATTTTAAGTAAAACACTCGTTTCCTCTGACGTGGTCACTGAGCTGCAGTTTTGTTTACATAGGATTCTTTGAAGTGCTCCCTGCTATTCTCTCTATTTTTTTAATCTTAGTTCAGTTTCAGCTTTGTTCATTAAAAAGCCATCAGTGAACGATTGTGTTTGAATTCTGACTTAAACAGGCCACTTGGGGGTACTGTACTGTAAAGCCAACAGAGCAAGCAACGTAAAAAAGGCAGACATAATCTCATTCACAGCCTAAATTTGCAGAAGGACACCTGGAATATAAATGTGTCTGGATAGGACTGGGATTTTTCTCATTAATTGCCAGCTGTTGTCCGTAGAAGATAGAACTATGCCGTGAAACCAGGAGAAAATGTTCCTTGGGGCCTCCATTCCTCGCCTTCAGATGTACTGGCGCTGGAAGGAGCATGGTGAAACTCACAAGCAAAATAGATCTCTTCACAGGAAAAAAGAGCCCAATATTGATACCTCATTTATTTGCTCCCTTGTTGTGCCTATTCTCAATTAAGGGTTTATGCAAGGTTGCAACCTGGCTTAATTGACTGCGTTTTTCCACAGCTTCCTTTTAGAAAGCTACCTTGCCTAACCATAAATTCAATTAAAAATCTCAAGCTGTGCTATTTAAGCATATAAATGTGGTAAATGTCTGGTGAGCCACAACTTATGGAGTATTGTCAGCAAAAACAATTATTTGCTTAAGCTGTCAATTCAAAAATAGCCTAAAAAATAGCAGACAGTAACTGGCAACTTTAAAGCAGTAAGAAACTTTCATATGTTGTTTTGATGACTTGAATAAACATAGAAATAATAAAATTCAGGTCGAGGGAGATGATTCTCTCCCTCTACTCTGCTCTGGTGAGACCCCACCTGGAGTACTGCATCCAGCTCTGGAGCCCCCAACGTAAGGGGGACGTGGACCTGTTGGAGTGGGTCCAGAGGAGGGCCACGAAGATGATCAGAGGGCTGGAGCACCTATGCTATGAGGACAGGCTGCAAGAGTTGGTGTTGTTCAGCCTGGAGAAGAGAAGGCTCCGGGGAGACCTTATTGTGGCCTTCCAGTGCCTGAAAGGGGCCTACAGGAAAGATGGGGAGGGACTGTTTATCAGGGAATGGAGCGATAGGACGAGGGGTAACAATTTTTAAATGAAAGAGGGTAGATTTAGATATTGGGAAGAAATTCTTTACTGTGAGGGTGGTGAGGCGCTGGAAGAGGTTGCCCAGAGAAGCTGTGGATGCCCCATCCCTTGAAGTGTTCAAGGCCAGGCTGGATGAGGCTTTGAGCAGCCTGGTCTAGTGGGAGGTGTCCCTGCCCATGGCAGGGAGGTTGAAAGCAGATGATCTTTAAGGTCCATTCCAACTCTAACCATTCTATGATTCTGTGAAAATTGTTTAATATTTTACAGATCTATAGTGCTTCTCATTCAAAGGTACCAACTTAATACTGTGGTGAGACAGATAACTCTGAGATATCAGCATTATCCAATTTCTTAGTTATATAAAAAGAAGCTAATACATCATATCAAGTCATATGCTGAATCATAAACCCCAGAAAATAAATCCTGGAAATACTTCAAGAACAGATCTATCATTTTCTGTTGAGCTTTCCGTCAAATAATTTTTTTAAAAATAATGTTTCTCTGACCGTGCACTTACAGGAACTAATGAGGTTCCTGTTCTTAAACCTGTTACAGGTTTAAAAAGCAATCAGATAATTTAAGAAAATAAATCCTGTTTCTAGTAGCAACTTACTTAGATAAGAGAGTGGGATATAAGTTACTAAGTAGTAATTTCTTGAAAATGGGCATTTCATTTTCAATATTTAAATGGTAGTTCCAACTGTGTAATGTGCTGAGTACTGCCCCTTTCAAAAACAAACTCAGACTCTTTTGGCTTAAATACTTAATACTTTTTAATGTGTGGAGCTTCAGCAACTGCATAATAAAAATCATGCACCCTATTAACTTGCAGTTTTGTCTAATGTGATGTAAGAATATAAAACTGGAAAGATGCTCTTGGAATATTAAATCTAGTCCCTTTTTACTGCAAATAATATTTTATGTCCTCTCTTCCATAAAGGTGTAAACTTCCACGTAAAATTAACTTGTCGCTTTTTATCCCTCTAGGAAAGTTACTCCAAAATCTCATTCCTTGAATTCTAAGAAATCTGATTTCCGGTCTGTGTTTACTAATAACAAGTTTGCACTCATTTGGTTTTCCTGCATGTATCCCTTCCCCTCATCAGTCTTTTCTATATATTGATAGACATCAATAGCTTTTTTTTTTTTAAGTCACATCGGATATATGAAAGATGTTTTAGAAACACCTTTAGAATGATGTTAAGCTATAGAAAGATGTTTAAAGGCCAGCTATTGCAGATACTGAAGCTCTGAAAACTACTTTAGTTTCAGCTTTATGATCCTTTCCTAATTTGAATCGATATCAGTTTGCAAATGCAGGCAAAAAAAGACGCGATTTCTCTGCTGGATCACTGAGAAGATCATTCTGATTAATGCATTTAATCTAAAAAAATTCAAAAGGGCAAGTTTTTCAAAGGTTTTCAATGAGTTGTCATTTCTTGTTTATTTTATCAGTTATTGCTAGATTCTGTGATTTGGAACAAATTTGTCTTCATTGAGTAACTTCTTCATTAACCTGTTTTCTACAATACGTTCATTTTCTGGATTCTGCTTTTTTTTCTGTACACATATCCAGAATTCCTCCCACAGCTCCTTTACTGTTTTCATTTCATTATGAAACTTAATTTGTACTCTGAGACTATGAATACATTAGAATCTTACCTTTCTGTTTTTGCAAAACCAGAGTTTTATCCTATATCAACTTAAAAATATAAAGGCTTTTTTGTTTCAGCCAATGGTTGGCTGAAGGAATGGCTTCCAACAGGGCTCTAGGGAAAAATCCCAGGTCTACAGAAAATCTCAGAATGGATTGCCCTTCCTTTTTTCTAAACCCTGGGAGCACACAGATAGAGAAAAATTTATTCTTTTTTATTTTATTTCTGTTTTTCATATGAAAGCTTTTTTTTTTCCTCCAAAATAGGTACCCATCCATTCTGTCAGTAATATATGATATGGCCATGCCGCTTCAATTCTATAACCCTCTCTATCTAAACTGAAAGTGCTTCAAGAATCACCACAATCACTTGGGCATCTCACAGTCTCACACAGACTGTGGGAAAAGAAACAGACGGAGCTGTTCAGGGCAAATTTCTCTCTTCATCACAGAACTTCAAAAAACTACTTGCAAAAGAAGTCTTATGACTTAATAATTTCATTGATTGTCATTAATATTGTCAGACAGTAGATGTTGAAAAAAAAAATCTTATGAAATACTGCTTGTTCAGGTCGTGAATTTGAATGAAAACATGATTCTGTGTCCTGCTTCTATGGAAACTAATTAAAGCACTTTTAAAGGAAGAAAAAAAAAATCATCCATTCCCTTCCCCATCTGCAAAAGTTTTAAAATTTTTCTTGTAGCTTTTTCTAATATTTGTTTGACTGAAATACTTTGTACAAAGAGAACTGACAATTAAGAGACTTGTGGAACATCAGACAGCATATACTGAAATGATTTTCTAAGCACTTTACAGTGACAGCTGAAGGGGCAGATTTCACCTGGAAGTGGATAATCTGACTGAAAGTATGCAAGGTTGGTGAGCCAGATAACTGGGCAGGCTTGACATACTGCCAGTTTTGCAAGTAATTGTACTGAGCAGTTTATGTTTATGATAATGTGCAAACATTTTTGAGCTTTTTTCAAGCAGAAATAAAGCTGAGCTCTAAGTCTCTCTTATTCTGAAGTTATAGATAGTAGAGTGGCCTTGTGTTGGACGTAAGTAATAGCCATAAAAGTATTAGATGTAAATACAGTGCTTCAGGGGAAGCTTGTTCACAGCTTGTCTTGTCTCTGGTCAACAAAACTGTCTTTAACAGGAAAACTGAAATGGATTTTGAAAGCAGACTGAGGTTTGCTATTTGGCAATAATCCCATTAAAAGAGGGTGACATAGAAAGGCAAGAAAATCTGAGAAACTTGTTATGAGAGTCTCACATTACCTTGGAATGGTGGGGGGTGAGTGGAAGAAGGACTTAAAAGTAGGGAAAGATTGAATTGTGCGAGACTTGTAGGGCATTTTTAGTAGGAAAAACTGAGATATTAAAGAGATTGAAGGTTAGAGATGGGTAAAGTATATGCCAGAAATGGACAAGAGCACACCTTTTTAAATGATTTTTTAAAATCTATCATCATTTTACTGATATTTTACACATATCGTTTATTCATAAGTATTCAGAAAACCGAATTGTTATATACATACACTACATCCAGATGGTCTGAACAGGGGAAAGGAAAATACATGTGATGATTTGACATATACTTTCTAAATGAGCAAATCTAACAAGTGGGGACAGAGCTCTGCAATAAGGTCTCCATTTCTAGCTACACATAATTGCTTGCTTTTACGTTATACCTAACACTGCCCACTACTCAACAAAGCAGAGTGCTTTCAGTGTTGTGCTTAACTGGTATTACAGATGGCAAATTCCTTTTGTGACTCAAAAAATTCTTCTTACAACCACAACGCCAGGTCTCCCAAGGGTTGGGAAGGTAAGTAGGAGTATAAGTCTGCTGCCGTCTCCTGGCAGTCTGTGTCACAGCAGACCATGATGAACCAAGTTGCTTCCAGCAAGACAACAGGAATTAACAGAAAGCCCCACAAGGGAGTCCTAATACCTACCCATACGCTGTTAACCGGAGGTATTTTGTTACTCTGGTTACTGAGCTGATGGGAAGAAGGCAACCAAAGATGCAGTCAAGGAGGGTGGCTGAACATCTGTGACTACAGCGCAGGGCTTGGATTAACTTGCGTGAGTGAATCTGATGAAATCACATGTTCCCACCAGGTTGAGGGGAGATGCCGTTAGTCCCTTTTTGCTCACTTTCGTTGGGACCCATGCTAACTGTAACGGTGAACTGATGCCCTGCTGGACTGAAGTGGTCAGTAGTGGTCTCAGATTGGAATTACCTTTCTTTCAGAAGGGAACATCAGCAGGGAGTTTTTCTTTTTTAAAATGGGTGTCAGAGGACTGTGCGACAAATCTCAAAGTTCGGGGAAAATGTCAGGTTGAGGAAATTTCTTCCCATGGACATCAGTGTTTATACTCTTCCTTGGTAAGGAAGCTAGCCAACAGGAGATTTCTGCTAGGCAAAGAAATGCCAGGGCTATTTGAAAGCAGACAACCACAGACATATATTGTCCTCTTTCTAGTTACTTTGGTGTAAGTCAGCGTCTCACTGTAATTCAGGGGGCAATATGTGGCATTCTTTTTTGTCATGCTAACTGCAGATGCTGCACCTACAGAAGGTCACAACAGGCTTTATTAACATGGGTTTCCTTCACCATGTCAGAACAATCAATTGGATGTATATGATGTACACTTTTGTTCTCTTCTCTGGCCACTCCTGTTACTGTAAGTACAGGAAAAAGTATTTCTCCATTGCATTTTAGACCGAGTCACCATCGTCTGGTGCGTTGCATTGTTACTAGGTAGAGTGTCAAAAAACACCAAGAAGCCAGAATGTCCCTTATGCTGAGTCCTTCACCACCGCTATAGCTATACTTGCTAATGAATGCATCTTTCGAGTTTATCTGTTGCACTTCAAACACAGATGATTTCACTGACTTTATTTTCAATGCTATCCCACAAAGAATTGCAGAGGAACAACCAAGGAGTTGGTATGCTGGGGCACAGAAACAGAAGCACCATTTGGACTTTAGGGGAGGGGAAGGGTACGTCTTTGTACAGCTTTGCTCCCCGAGGAAAGTAGTCATGGATTTGTGTGCCAAATGCTTCTGAAAAACTGTGAAAAATAAATTATCCAAAAAAAAGTTGTCTTTCCATGTAAATAGTGACATTTGAGCCTAAGAAATCTAATGATCTAGGCTGCAGAGTAAAACAACATGTAGTTTAAATGACTAATCTCAGAGATAGAAGTTTAGTCTGAATATCTTGTTTAATGCAACTACTCTACAATCAAGTCTCCAGTGTAGTGAGAAATGTTCACTTAATTCATATTGATAATGAAATATTAGGGAAAAGTATTTTTACTAAAGAACGCATATATTAAGAAAAGTAACTGCATACATTCTTCATTAGAAGTAATCTACCAAGCTCTTTTTTAAATTCCATTTTAAAAAGAGGAGAACTGGGGGAAGTGATCTTGGAGTTGACTGTAGTAATAGTAACAGCAACAGCTAGTTTCTCCCTTTTTTTTAATCTTTTCTGTTTATGATTAAGGTAGTTTAAGTTTACTGTGTAGCATCTGTTTTCTTTTCTTTACAGTTGAAATTACATAATTGAGTCTCCACAGACTTGATGTTTATACAGCCTTTTACAATTTTAAAATCTATGTAACATACATGTTATTTGTTTTTAGGCATAGTATTTTAGCAAAGATTATACAAAGGCTATGCTGAATGGGGGCGAAGATCCTAGGAAAGTGGTAAAGCTATTAGAGATAATTCTAAATGTCAAACAGTAGGATTTAACTAGGTGACAAATAAGACATTAAACAGGCCACAGTCTTTTCAGAGATCTTGACATTACTTTGTAATGGAAGGAGGATTGCAGACATGAATTGAGTTCAAAGGCTTCTAATGGAAGCAGGGTGGGGGAGACTCAGTCCATGAAAGTCTGTGTGGTATCCGCTTTAACCCTTGAAAGGCAAAAGATCTGCACGAACTAAATGAAATGAAGTAAATTAATTTTTAAAAACCCACCAAACCACCAACAACTAAAGCCTAAAAAACCCCACCCAGATACACATATAGAACTGGCCATTTGGCTCTATTTTTAGGATAGCTTATCCATCCCCATTACCTACAGTATTTGTATCAGTATCTTTCCACAGCAATGCTCTTAATAAGCTAAGTACAAACATGCAAACCCCCAAACCCGCAACTTGAAAGAATAATCTTTAAAAGGGGAGCCTGCATGCCATTTGGATCAGAACAAACAAGAAAAAAACAAATTTTTGGAAAAGCAATATGCCAACTACCTACTACAATTGAGTGTGAAGTTCAGTTTAATTTAGTGTAAAGTTTCTGTATTGAATTTGTAACCCCCAGTACTTTAATTACTATGAAACCAGCTCCACTGGGCTCAAAATTACATAGTTATTAAAAAGCTAGAATGACTTTCACTGTGCTTTTCATCCAGAAAAACCACAACTATAAAATCCCATCTCTCAGGAACTTTTAGTGTTGAGCTTTTAGTACTGATGCTTCAAGGATAAAAGAGAGCTATCATTTTTCATCCCCTATTTCTAGATTGACAGGGACATAAGTACAATTCCCAGTAGCTCAAGGGCAAATATTGCTTACTACGAACCACAAATCAGCTAATTCTGTTGCTGAATTCTGTATGGGAAGGCGTGGCATACAGAGGAGATATTGAAATTACAAGGAGGAAAGGCATCCAAGTAAACTAATAGTCCACCAATAGTGATAACTGCAGATTATCACATAGATGTTATTACACAGAATCACAGAGGGGCTGAGGCTGGAAGGGACCTGTGGAGATCAACTAGTCTAGCCCCCCCTGCTCCAAGTAGTGGCAGCTGGAGCAGGTTGCTCAGGGCTGTGTCCGGTCAGGCTTTGGATATCTCCAAAGGTGGAGATATTACTAAATACTTTAATAGATGCACATCTATATCACGGAACTCCCCTTGAGGCATATGAGCAGTAGGTACTTACTCTTTCATTTATCTCACCTGATTCAAGAGCCTGTAGGCTGACATTATAAATCCTTTTTGACTTACATCCTTCTACGCACAGCAAGCTGCATCACAGGGGCTGCTGTTATTGAATACCTGGTTTCCACCTGAGCAGACAGCTGCCACTCTTTGGCATCTGTAATCTTCACTTAAGAAAACTCAGATCATTATAAATATAGTATAAAACACTTCTAATTTTGACTAAGGAGTCATTTGCAAACTCCAGACAGAGTTCTGAATGCAACACCTAGGGATGACAAGAATCATGCATACCTTTGAGGATAGGAAAGTGTTTCCTATTAATGGCAACAAGCTTCCAAAAAAAACCCAGTTATTCCAAAGAAATCCTACTACATTGCAAGCATACTGAGAACTTATGCAGGCTTGCCTTGCCACGGAGTGCAGTGGGCAAAGTATCATAGCTAAATTATCTGTAGGCATTAGATAAAGTTCCACTTGGCAACTTCAAACATGAAATAATCAAATGAGACAGTAAAGTGTTGGAGCTCCAAGTGTCTCTTGTGGTACGTTTGCTAAAAAGTTAACAGAGCAACCTTCCCCTGCAGATGCACTCAGATAATCTGTGCCAGAGATAACGTATCCACAGGACACTGGCTAATACTTCAGAGAAAATCTCCTTTTGGAAAAGTAAAGACTACAGCAGGTGGGAAATATTTTCTGATAGTATTCACAGTGAGTATACCACAGGAAACCCAAGAAGACCTTTAACTGTTCCCCTTCATCCTGACCACCTCCTCCTTGCTTGGAGTCAGAAGATTTGTGACATATGTACATCTCTTGTCTCCTGGGCTGCAAAGGCAAAATGGAAATGTCACATCCTTTCAAATGAAGTACATATCACCCACGCAGAGAATATTGCTCTTCTGACTCATATGGAGAAGAAAACAAGATCATGATCTTTACTCCCATCTGTTTCTCCCGCATGTTTTGTGTAGGCTGGTGCACTGTTGTCGGTAATCTTCCACTCCAAGAAGTGGAAGGATGATGATTTCTCCCATCTTCTCTCCTGAGTATTTTCAGGTTAAAACCTGAACTCATACTATTACATTTGGTCCAGAATAGGAAAAGAAAAACAGAAATCCAGAAATGCAAGTTTTGTCCCACAAAAATAAGAAGTAGTAGTAGGAGTTCAGCATGTTAACTTTTTGCAGAAAAAGTCAACTTTAGAAAAAACTCTTATTCTTCTTTCTTCATTTTATACCTGAATACCTTGTAGTGGTAAAAATAATAATTTTCTTGACACTTTAAAATCAATTATTCAGTGGTCACTAGATGGTATTTATTTTTTTTCTGTACTTTCCTCTATTTTTTTTATTGAAGTTCGTTTATTTCATAATAAATTTTGGAAAAGTACAGGGAAAAATGAAAGTTTGGAAAAATCTACAACTTCAAATTAATAAAGTGTGGTAAATTTTAGACTATCTTAGTATCTTGTATATTAGTTCCAGAGGTAATGGAATTGTCTTTTAAGGAACAGAAATATTTTTAAAAATATGCATTCAAATTTGTTTGGAAAAATAACTGAGTACGTATTTTCACCACATACTGTTTGCACCTTACCTGCTAATTGCACACAATTGTAGCTGGATGCATAAAAGTTTTCATAAATGTCTGCCATTTCGTGGGGGATGCAGGTGATTCTGAATATCTGAATCCAAGTCGTTTGCAATTCTTGGTCTGAATTATCTAGGTGATCAAAATTGCACCAGCAATTTCCAGAAGGATGTATTACTAGCAATGGTTCTGAATCGAGGGCCATGTATCCTCCCTGCAAATACCTGTTAGTTACATGTAGTCTATGAAATGGTCAGAGTAAACTGAGGTTAGTAATCTTTCCCACCCTGCACTCAAAGAGCCACTCAGTAATGTATTCATTTCACAAATGATTAATCAGATTATTTTTATTAATTAAGTACAGTAAAAATTTAATTCTTAATTTGCCATTTTGGAATTCTCATTTTGTTCTTTGCACGAGTATGGATGTACAAGGAAAATATCTGATCATCCACATTGGATCTGATTCTTAGCTGAAAGAAGCTGTAACTGTCATCATTTCCCAATCTGCACTGAAGATTACAAACCAGGAACAGACTCTCAGCACCCTACGTAAAAAAGCTGTACCACAGATCTTTAAACTTCATTATTTTCCACAGGATTTTGCGCATCTCTCTGCAAAAGAGGGAACTATCATGAGACAAGTGATAGAAGATGACTGCATGGGTAACAGGTGATTACAACGGTGAATCCACCACAGTTATGTAGTCACTCTGAGTTGTTCTTTTAATTTACCAAAATTTGAATTTTTTTATTTAAAAGTTCTTAATACTGAAGACAGTGAGTGTTTTGGTATTGACTTCAGTGGAAGAAATTTACCAGACTTCTTGAAAGAATGGATGAGAAGTGCTTGAAAAGACAGTTAAGGTATGCCAGATGGCACAAAGAAGAGGATTTAGGCAGACCTCAAAAAATATGTCACAACATTTCATGCTGAGAAATCAGATAATAATAAGAAAAGAATCATTATCCCCAGTCTCAGAGCTCCAAGATGACATTAGAGCCAGAGCAAAAATGTCAGATTACAGACCATACTTCTTGGAGTCTTTTCAGTATTATTTTAATTACTTGGTAACACTGAAATATCTAGTCCCAAGTAAGCTCATTTTCCCTTTTCTGTGTGGGTTTTATCTGAGCACTACAAAATTAAACCCTGCTAGCTTCTCTTATATTTCTGTACTTCCATTCTAACTGCAGCTGACTTTCTCATACTGTACAGGAAGTGGTAGAATACCAGATCTTAGATGATGGTGATTATGATGATGATTATTATTAACTAAATTTTGTCCTCAGTATTTATTAAGCAGCATCATGTTTCTTATTTGATGCTTTACTTAATACTTATTAGAGTTTAGATTGGCTGTTCCAAACACATTTTAATGATAATTTGAGTGGTGTTATTAATTTCAATAGTTACTGTCATAATTGTGAAGTAGTAATTTTATTTACCTTAGCAATAGATGCAGTCATGGATGAAAAGATAATTCCTCACTTTGGAAAAACAACACTGCTTCTAAAGTTTTGAGACAGATGAAGGCTACAACAAGCAGGCTATGTGTAAGAATAAAACAGCATATCTGAGAAATAAAAAGTTTCTAAGCCCCATAATATCTTCATACGTAAAAGTTCATCTTGGCAAAAATTTGTCTAACACGGATTTTTGGGTTTTTTGCATAAACTTGACCTCGTTGTTTTGTTTCATGACAAAAAGAAAGAGAATCAAAATATAACCCCAGAGACAAAACCCCATTGAATTTGACCAGAACATTTCAAATATTCACAGGATAGACTGTACTATAATAAAGAAGTTTCACAGGACTCAGCATGCATAATGATGCCTTAATACTATTCATCTTTCTCAACATTTATTAAATCCCCCCCACCCTCAACAAACTGTGTCAGGCAGCCCCTGCTTATTTCAGGGTGGGTGCCTGGAGGTGAAATGCATGCATACAAGAGCCCAAAGCACTGAAATCCAGAGAAAAGGAGTTAAAAAAAAAAACATTTTCATGGTGGTAAGTTTTCAAATTATACAGATGTATTACTGATGCCATGGGTAACTGGCTTATATAGAAATGTCCAGTTTATTCATTTCTGAAACTGGACAGAAAAATCTCCTCCACCTCCGTGTCTATAATTTTGCTACGTAGTAGGAGTTTGTCAAACCTGAATTTTTAGTTATCCCAGTCACATGCAGCCTGAAACCAATGAAACCTGGATTCAAATTGTCTGTCTGGCAAATCTAGGGGTATTCATGTATTGTCATTACTGAGAAAGAATTTGCTCTGATCATGTTGGTTTGATTAAAACCTGTGGACTAAAAACATTTATACTTATAGCCCAGATTTTCATTACCCCTGTTACAAAATGTTTAGGAAATCACCCATAGTATAAATCCAATTACAAGGAAGACAGAGGGAGCTAAAAGTCTGATGGTTTTGACTAAAGAATAAGGGCCTTGGAAGTCCACTGGGTTTACACCTGTAGCTAAACAAATCCTTAAACAAACATGTCTGTGGTACAAAGTAGAAAGGATTGGGAGAACAGAGAGCAGAAAGAATGAATAAAAATATAAAAGCTAAATAATAAGATACATTCAAATACACAGATTTTTTTCCTCTTAAGTTCACAAAATCTAAATATGGTTCAAATATTCATTTGAAAACCAAACTTGTCTTGAACATCTGTACAAATGACCCAAATTGCTTTTGCATGGGAAAACACCTATTACTTACAGTAATTAAAATTTGTGCTGTTGGCCTGGTGTTTTGTGTACCAGTTTTAATAAAAAAATCCATTTTCTATGGATAGAAGCCCTGAAAACAATTATTTACCATGGAAATATTGACACAACGCAGAACACAATAGGACCAGTTCTGCTTCTAGGCATAAATGATTCATACGGCAATGAGTCACTGTTCTACATAGGGGACTTGATTTCCTGGCTCCATCACTGCTCAGTTTAGATCCTAAAACATTACACTTGAATGTTTGCTGTAATATCAACTTGCATAACTACAATTATTAATAAAAACTACCAAATTATCTACAGAGCTACATAATTTATTCTCCTCTGTCACAGATGTAGATAGCAATGCCATGCTTCGTCAAAAGCTTCTCATTCTTGTACTTTTGAAGATTAGGTCAGTATGCCATATGGTTAACCTCAAGTTCCCTCAAGGAAAACGCTTCTTTATAGTCAATATATCTAAAAAGCTGTAATTACTTGGCCTTAATTCTTTGGAATTATTTCAGTTGTACTCTCTTGTGCTTATTTGTTATTTCTTACGGTTTATTGAGAACTGGTTGTTTGCCTGATGTTGTGCAGACATAAAGAAATAGATTGAATAATGCACTTCTTTATTTCTAATATTTTTTTTTTTGTGCAATAGTGTATTGTCGTTTTGAGTTTTCACATTGACACTTGTAACTCAAACTGAACTGGGAATTTATATACCATTTTCCAGGGTGACTGTATGCACACAGATAAACAAAAGACGTTTATTTCAAGAAGACATGTAGCTTGCACTTTCATGAGCTGAAAAACGTATAACCAAAATACAAAGCATTTAAATTCCATAATCCCATGTTGTCCTGCTGTTACAAAGACAGCTTGTAACAAAACCCCACTTCCAAGTTAGAGGCATTTGCAAATTTAGATTCACATTTTGAGGCTACAGCCCATTTCTAGCCAGAGGTACACAAATCCATCTCTATTTTAAGCCAAAAGTCAACAGAATTAAATGGCCAAATAAGTGTGATGTAAAATGACTTCTAGTATCTTATTTTGGATATATTTTGGACCAACTCAATGCTAACCAGCTAATGCTTTATATGGTCAGAATGAACACCTGTTTCCTTGCTGATATAGTACTATGTTTGCTTCAAGGCTTTCTAGGTGCAACGGCAAGAAGTTAGCATTCCTGCAAGCTAACTGGGGCATCTTGCTGGACAAGGAAAACCACAGTGCAAACACATGATGGAAATACAGCCATGCCTCTCTCAATAATATGAAGCATGGCAGTCATAGCTGTTCAGTTGTTCCTGCTCAGCATTACAACAGTAGGAAAAAGCTGATGAGGAGAAATGTTGCCACGTGGTGGATTATATGTTCCTTGAAATCCTGAAATAAATGAATTATACTTTTCTTAGCAGTTAGACCTTTCCTTAAGAAAAAAAAAAAAAAAGTATCAGACACAGCCAAATGCGTCAGGCAGATGTGGCTGGAGAACCTACCTGAGGTGCCAGCTGGATTTGTACTAGCATTCTTGGAGAGACTGAAGACACGAATGGCTGCTTTGAATTTAATATATGTTATTTCCTGCCTGCTGGCGTTACTTACGGGACATTTGCTGCCACTCTGCTGTGCCCTCCGAATACTTTTTTTTTTCCCCTTCAATTTTTTTCTTCATTTTTAATACGGACTTTTCATGAAATGAAACAAAAATACTAAACTGTTGCCTTAAACATTTGGCTCCAATCACTTAGCTCTTAACCAAAGACAGACAACAGTTCATGGTAAAGAGTAAAGGCAAATGGTTAACACATTTTAAGATAGATTTTTGGCGATGAAGGAAATTTGTGAAATAGTTTCTGACTTATTTTCTGAAACAAAGCTGCTTACTAGAACTACTAGAATGTTTCTGTGACACCGTTGCCCTTTCAAAGCTTATTTGCAGCTTGCATTGTAATTATGTTATATGAGACCTGCTGGTGACAAACAACATAGTTTATGCAAAAGTCTTATTTATACAAACAAAATCAGTAAGCTTTACAGTAAAATTGGTGGGCTTGACCCTAATCTTAGTGGCCAAATACTTTGCCCCACCATCTAGGAATGAATTAACAAATGAGTGTCCTGTTGCCAAAATGCACTGGAAATCATGAGAGTACAGAACTTGAGGTTCTTTATATGGACTATGTACATCGGATTATGAAGGTTCCAGGATTAGTGCATTCATATGCAAGTATGGATATATATCTACATGTACACACATGCTCACAAGTCTTTTGGATGTGCGTTTCTGTTCCTGTAGCTTTTAGATATTGTTTGCTTCCTAACAGATGTATTGTGCATATAGTTTTGAGAAGCGTTATTTGGATGTTAGAGAGTGAGTGCTGAGCCCTGTGTTTTGTTTCATCATTTAAGTAGTTCTGTAGCAAGAGACAAATACATAGATTTTTTTTCCTTGATTTTTTTTTTTTTAAATATTTATTTTATAGAGTGGTTGAACCTCGGTGCCCTGCAGTTCTACACAGCCATAACCTTATTCCTTCATGAGCCTGCCCACAACCTGCCAGGTCCCTATCTATCTTTTCCTGGCCTGACAGCCTGGCAAGAAACAGCAGCATTGCGGCTTGGTGAAAATCGCAGCCACGCTGACTGACCGTCAGCTCCCCGCGAGCCAACTGCCTGGCTGGTTGCTGTTTCTTGGCTGCTGGGTGAGCCTAAACAGAACAATTCAACTTTGGTGGATCAAACAAACAGCTCTGGAGCCTCAATGAGGCCCCTGGGCAATATTTTGTGCAGGCTGGTTGAAAGAGCTTAATATCTTTGAAAACTCGATGTCTCTGTCAAATTTTGTTGAAACTCTCCAAGGGACTCCAGTGTACTAGCAAGAGACACACAGACACACAGACAGCATGACTGCCTAAGCCTTGTTTCCTCAGGAAACCAGGCTAAAAATGTGCCTAGATGTATTTTTAACGTCCCAAACTATTAAGCAGTCCTCAACATGAGGAAAAGAAATACCTGCACTACATATTCTTTGTAGGAAGACTTCAATTCGCAAAATGAGAAGAAAAGTAAAAATCCATTCAACACTGTCTAAACCAATGATTTGGGAATTGAAAATGAGTGACAATGAATGAAATCAGCACAAATAACTACAACAATTATAAATGGTTATTAATTATAAATGCTTATAAACCAGTTCATGGCAGTAGAATGTCTCTTGTTAAAGAGAGGTTATTCTTACCAGACCCGCTCAGAATGTCATCCCATATAAATTCTCTGTCATAAGTTGTGTTTTCTTTCTCTTCCAGAAATATTTACAGATGCCTCCCATTTCTACAAAAGCATCTGTACAGTACTCACTCTATAGTTTGTCTGATATTTTGTGGGTTTTGCTCACGACTTCCAGATCACATGCTATGTTTTTAATTGAAGAGAAGGCTAATGTATTTGGAATAGGAAATAAAAAATAGTAAGCATGGAGGAAAGAATATTCTTTTTTGTATGAGAGTGACTATCTAGACATACTGTCTCAAGAAGCATTAATGCAAATATGCACCTGTTATCAAAGCATGACTTAAAATTGTCAAAAGATCATGAGGGGGTAGAATTCAAGCACATACTGGAGATACTGCCTTATATCTTTGTATCACTTTAAAAATGCGAACAGTCCCACTGACATTAATGAAATAATCTACAAATTTAAAGTTACAGACCTGATAAATAGAATTGTGGTCTACTTAATCAGCCTCATGTAGGAAACCATTCCTACCATGAACTAGTAGCTAGATCATTACTTCTGGAATTGAAGTATAAGGTGTAAAAATAAGTCAATCTACTTTACCACTGGAAAATAATTTATTGTCTTCCATCATATATTTGCATTTCAGTAGGCACAAATTAGTTTTCTTTCTAACAATATGATCATTTAGAATAAAGTCCAAACAGAACTAAAACAACTCATTGCAAGAAAAGAGCAAATTGGCAGGTCCTGCCTTTTCTACAAGGTCTCTGCTTCAGTAGGGGCCAGCCTTGAAGTGAGTCCTGTACCAGGATCTTGCAAGCTTGTAAGGAACCCAAAGGCAAATAGATGGGTTTGTGTGCTAATATAGCGACAGCGTGAATTCCCTTCTGTGCCTGCCTCCTCTGGTTTGCTGTTAGGATGCTCCTTGCCACTATTTTGGCTGAGGCCAGCTTGTGCTTTCCCAAGCATAATTTGGGGGATTGCAAACTCCAGGAACTATTTTGATTAGGAAGACCCCAGTGTGACTGTCCTGTTTTAAAAGTTGTAGCTGTGGACAGGAAAAGGAAAATTCAGATGCGTGGACTCAACCCAGGCTTTCCTACTTCACTTTGGAGCCAGAATATGGGCCCTGGTTTATTTTATTTAGCAATACAGACAAAGCCTCAGTGTCTACACTTAGGCACTTAATAGCGCATGATAGTGTTCAAGCCAGATGTGGACAAGCTGGCATAGCAAAAAGCAGTTTTTCTTCAAAGAGAGACAATTTCAAATAGAAAGGCAATAAGGACATGTAGAAATACAATCACATGGCCCAGAAAAATTTGCAGGAGCAGATAAGAGCTTGCAGAACAACCGAGCAATTCCCCTGGCAACCGTAAACGTCCTGCCCTGGTCTGCAGGCTCCATGAATAGACCACGACAGCCAAGTGTGCTGCAGGCACTGAATGTGTAGGTTCAGCGTGCAGGGTAAAAACTGGACACCTTATTTTGGAGCTAGTAGCTGTGCCTTTGGCTATTTCACAGCTCTGCTTGAGCATAGCAGACAGGACTTCACTCAAATTTGCAGTGAAAACTGTATTACATTGTGGAAAGGTGGTAGAACTCTTTGGAAATTGCATCCCATTCCAAGTAGCCTGTAAAGAAATTAATGGAAATTTTTCTTTCCTTTATTAAGTTACAGCATTTACATTTGATGAGAAGATCACTTTCATGAGTCATTTCATTTTACTTTGAAATGCATTTACTTTGCTATACATTCTTTGATATGAATTCTCATGCATATGCAGGAGAATGCATAAGGGAAGAGGTGAAAATACATTAAATTATTTAGTTAGCTGGTCTGTTAGAATATAGAATCATGGATTTCTCTGAGATTCCACTGTGCCTTCTGTGGGTACAAATGAGGTACAATTAAACTCTCTCCTGTGTATTTTTTATCTGTTACTTTATATTAGATCTCCATAGTCTAATTTCCATGTGATTTGAACATACACATTGCCTCTAGATTACTGGGAGACTAGATTCATAATGCACCATTACAGCAGTTCTTTTACATTCATTCTATATGCCAGAACAAAACACTTTGAAATTGTTTTTTTCTTTCTTTCCACAACTGTGCCGATTTTCACACAGCTGAAATCCCAATCATTTGAAAATACATATGTGCAGAAATATGCTATTAAAAGGAATTCAGAAAACACTGGCAAGCAACGCTTCCCTACCATAAGCAACTGGTTTATATTTGCAACTGCAGATTTTGAAAATCAGGAGTAAAAATGAAGAATAAGAAATAATAAATAATTTTCAGACAGAAGTATCTGTTGACTTCCTACTGTGATTTTTGTCTTGCATAAAGCACTGCTGAAAGGTTTTATTGCATTTGGCTGCATAAATACACCACAATCAACATTTAAATTCATAACTGTTAAATGTGGTTAAACTATATGCTAATAATCAATGTCCACGGTCCATATACCTTGTTTATTTGTTATTACACTTTGAATAACTAAAATTAAAATGAAATATGCACATTTGTTAATGTTTTCAGTAATTACACCTTCAGAGAATACACTTGTGATTACTGGTCCCTTGATTTAGCAGTCTGCCTATCTAATGAATCAAAAGTTTGCACACTCAGTACTTCCCAAGTGGTAGTATTCAGACCTCCCTTATATGCAAAACAAGGATAAATCAAAGCAGCCTTAAGCACCGTTTTCCAGCCATCTTTGTAACCTGAGAAAATAAGCAATGTTCTAATGGTCATGGGTGTCTGACACTTCTTGTTTGGTTTTTTTTATCCCCTCTTCTTGCTGTGGCCATCACCTCTTTCTCACCTCTGCTGGTGCAGAGAGTGCACTAATAAGTGGAACTGGCCCCACGTGCCTCTGGCCCAAGCTCCTGGGGTTGTTTCTGTATTGAGCTCCTGGTGTAGGGGATGTACAACAGGGACACTGGAACTGGTTGAAGGCAGGACACATTTACTTGAGTTTCCCGCCTTGTCCTAGCATTGCCAGGGGAAGCTGCTGCCTTACCTATCTGGAAAGGTGCATGATGTTTCACATTCCTACACTTTTAAAGTGGTTTTGGAACTTCAGGCAGAAAATGCTATTAAATTTAATTTCAAGGTAAAAGAAAGTATTTTTGTTCTAAAATGCAAAAGGTCTTCAAGTTCTAGCCAAACTTAGAACCATTAGTAAATGCATTTAAAACGCATTTTAAAACCAAGCTAATTAACATTAATTCTTTCTTCATTTAAATACCAAAATCTAGGGTAATGATGGATGTTTGTGGTTCTCTGTTTTGTGAGGTTTTGGTGTTGTTTTTTTTTCTTACCAGTTATAGTTGACAGCACCTTTAATATATAAAAGCAAATATGAGGAGCAAATTTGTATTGCTGCTTTGGATGTTTGTGGGGTCATATGTTATAAAAGAAAAGCATCACTCCGAACCCATGGTTGGGCAGATAATAAAGTTGCTTACAATGTTTTGTGTCTTGGTTTAATCACACTGTGAATACATGGTTATTAGAAACATATTTTTATTTCCATCTGTTTGTTATTACTAGCAGTAAAGAGCTTACCTAGTTATTTACAAACTCAAATTTCCTTCATGAAGAAATATTTCTGAAGACAGTTAATTTCACATAATTTGTCTGTGTATTAACGATACCACAATTTACAGTTCCTTTCACAACAAAAGGAGAATTTTTCTACTGTAAACTACAAGATACTAGCAGTAGGAGTCAGGTAACAACCAAGTGCATTTACATCTAAAACTTTTAGGTAGTAGGAAATTATTTGATTCCACATACTAATAGCTCAGACTTCTAACATCAAAAATATTACTAATAGCCATTAATAGTCATTAATAGTAATAGTAATGTTCCTGAGGACATTTTCTAAGTTTGGTACTGTATACTTACTGAATGCTCTTTGCTATATTTCAATGATACTCGGAATTACTCAAGTTACAATTAACCTGGTTAAAAGACCTAAGAACTGAAGGTATAAATCTGCAGTACTATATAAGGTATTCCACTGAATCAGAGATAGAAGCAGCAGTGTTCCTTTGAAGTCCTCTGTTATTATGGGTACAATGTCTTTGATTGATAGAAACATATTTTTTTTAGCATCATCCTATTAAATTCAAGGAAGGCTGTATATATCTGATGAAGTTTTTTGCAGATCTGTTAAAAGACTGATTTAAAAATTACTGTTTCATTGATGAATAGTTTGAGGGTGATGAGATGCATCATGAAAGAAACAGTGAAAATAGCTTATTGGCTTTTTCATCTGTCCATTTTATGTAAGCCTATCAACCAGTAAGTGGAATAATAAAGTAGGATCATGTTTTCAGCATTAAATTTCAGTATTACAAAATTTAAAAATATGCACATATACTAGTATGTTACTAAGAACATCATTTTGAATGCAGAGACAAGCATGTACGTGACTTGCACTTTCCAGAGCACATAGACATCTGACAATATAGTGGGAGACCTCTTGACTAAAGCCAAAATATAATACATAAACACATACATAATGTGAGATACCTCATTTCAGAATGTAGTGGTGCTTCATAAACAGTAGGATGGGACATTAAGTCCCTTCTCCTTCAAAAAGAAACCAGTAAAATAATCTCAAAACTTTTGCAGTTTATCAGAGTATCAAGAGGAACTAAAATTGAATAGCAATTAAAAAAAAAATCAGCAAGAGGGAGACAGAACTTGAGTGTATTTATTCTGGTTCATTGCTAATCTTTCGCTCATGAGTACAAAACAGCATGAGTGAGAAGTTTACGAGAATAAAGACTTCAAGACAGGGACATAAAAGAACTGGAGTACTAAGGAATGCTATTAGCACAAGATTGATAAACATGACTGATCTTCTACAGTTACACTAAAACTCTTAGGTAAACTTGATTAATCATTGTCATGAATGTTAGTATGTGCATATTTTTAAAATAGTAGATTTTTCTGCATTGCCCAGCAAAATATAATATTTGTGTATTCTTTGAAGAACAGTTTTACTCTAAATAAATGTTCTTCAAATATTTCTAGAGCCATCTGTTACAACACACTCTAACATGATGTTAAAAAAATGTATACTACGAATTACAGATGAAATGGTGTTCAACAAAGAAACTGATACTTCCCTCCATTGCCTTATTGAAGGACTACTGAATAATGGATCTAAAAATCTGAAAAATGTGGAGAATGGAAATATAAGATATATGTATTGTTAAAAAGGATCTGTAAATGTTAATCCAAGTTATGTATTCCTATGTGCTTTACATCATTGTAGTCACATACTTGGAATCAAATTCCATCTGGAACAGAAGTTATGCTTGTCCTCATACAAACTTTGTGTCTCAAGTAGAAAAGTAGATTATTTCTTAAAAAAGAAGAATAACAATCAGAGAAAAATATAAGCTAGTTTTCTCCCACTGTTAAAGCTGGAAGACAAATTAAGGTTGAACTGTTTAATGAAGTTTTAAAAAAGGAATTAAATCTAACACATCAAGGTTTTACTCTGTACTCTTGAAAGTTGACGGGCATTAATATTTTAGGTCTATTTTCATTCTGCTATATAAAATAGCATATCTATTATTTTATTCCTTAGATTTCCTGTAACAATAATAATTAGAAAGAAGTAGTACCTCATTTCAAGAAACCTTTTTATTGGCTTTAAGACAGTCTTGCTGTTGTATGTCATAGTATCCAAACGTTTATTGCAAAATTAGGTCATTACTCACTAGTACTCAAACAAACAAGGCAAGTCACTTCAAAATTTAAAATGGTGGCACAGATATAGAAATAGTAGAAGTTGATGATGAGTGTCTCAGACAACAGTGTTGGACTGAAATGTATGTGTCTAATTCCTTGGGGAGGTATTCCGTATAGAAGTTTAAATATAAAGGTCATCTTTAAAACTGTCTCCAGGACTTACAATTCAACTTGACAAAATCAAAGAACAACTCAATATAGAAGAGATCGAAAATGATGCAAAATATTATTGTAAAGTTTGGGCCGTTATAGGCTGAATGAACAAAGGTCAAGAAGACAAGAAGATGATCTAGGATTACACAGGAGAAAAGCCTGTTGCTTTTCCCAATCCCCTGGCTTGCTTTAATTCTATGAAAATGCTAATCAGTGTCTACCAGAATTCTTCTCAAAACAACGGACAGTGAGATGGATTGAGAACTGGCTAAATGGCAGAGATCAGAGGGTTGTGATCAGCATCACAGAGCCCAGTTGGAGGCCTGTAATTAGCAGTATTCCCCAGGGGTCAGTACTGGGTCTAGTCTTGTTCAACATACTCATCAACGACCTGGATGAAGGGATAGAGTGCACCCTCCGCAAGTTTGCTGATGACACAGAGCTGGGCGGGGTGGCTGACACAGCAGGAGGCTGTGCTGCCATTCAGCGAGGCCTGTACAGGCTGGAGAGTTGGGCGGAGAGGAACTTAATGAAGTTCAACAAGGGCAAGTGCAGGTCGCTGCACCTGGGGAGGAATAACCCCATGTACCAGTACAGGCTAGGGGTTGACCTGCCAGAAAGCAGTTGTGTAAAGAGAGACTCGGGAGTCCTGGTGGACAAGTTGACCATGAGGCAGCAATGTGCCCTTGTGGCCAAGAAGGCTAACTGTCTCCTGGAGTGCATTAAAAAGAGCGTGGCCAGCAGGTTGAGGGAGGTCATCTTGCCCCTCTACTCTGCCCTGGTGAGGCCGCATCTGGAGTACTGTGTGCAGCTCTGGGCTCCCCAGTTCGAGGACAGGGAACTACTGGACTCCAGCAGAGGGCTACAAAGATGATCAAGGGAATGGAGCACCTCTCTTATGAGGAAAGGCTGACAGACCTGGGTCTGTTTAGCATGCAGAAGAGAAGAGTGAGAGGTGATCTTACCAATGCTTATAAATATCTAAAGCGTGGGTGTCAAGAGGATGGGGCCAGGCTCTTTTCAGTGGTACCCAGGGCAATGGGCACAAGCTGGAACACAGGAAATTCCATCTCAACGTGAGGAGGAACTTCTTTACTTTGAGGGTGGCAGAGCACTGGAACAGGCTGCCCAGAGAGGTGGTGGAGTCTCCTTCTCTGGAGATACTCAAAACCCGCCTGGACACGTTCCTGTGCAAGCTGCTCTAGGTGACCCTGCTCTGGCAGGGGGGTTGGACTAGATGATCTCCAGAGGTCCCTTCCAACCCCTACCATTCTGTGATTCTGTAATTCATACAAATTTACTCATACTAATTGTGAAGTTTTCAAAGAAGCATAATCTTTGTTTTCATGAAAACAACTGACCCTAGCAGCTTCCAAGTCCCTCTAAAGAAAACAATCCTTACTTAATAACTAAATGGGAAATTCACTCTTTTCCCCACTGAAATTATAGGTTACACTCAAATGAGCACGTTCAGATTACATGTTTTCTTCTGTCTGGAAAAAACCAAACTATGAAACTCCAGTTCTTCCTTCCCGCCAAAAAAATTTTAGTAGTACTATCTGCTTCCTAAACAAAATCCCAAGGTCTCTCTCATTTGCAAGAAGCCTGCAAAAATAAGTGTTTACTTTGCCTATACAAATGAGCATATTCACAAACTCTTGTCAAAGAAATCTGGAAAATAAGATCAGTTGTTTCATTGTCATGTCTTATTATAGCTAGATAAATCCTTCACCACATTATTATTTCTCCAGTTTTGAAGGAACTGAGATCACACATAGTCATTCCATCATACTAGATCTTTTCCAAAAGAAATAGAAACATTTACATTTTTTGTGAGTTTCAGTCAGTTACAGTTCAAATCTGTAAGGAAGAACCAAGTATGAAATACAAATGAAAGTGCTTAGCCATAGAATCAATTGATCCCACTGCTTTACTATGCCATTCTAATAAATAATTAAAATAAAGCCCAAACTCTAAATGGTGTTTGATAACGGAGACAGATTTTTAAGAGTCCACAAGAAAATCAGAACAACAAATGGGTAAAAATCTCCGTCTTTAGCATCATATATAAACATCCATATATATATATAAAAAATACCTCATATGAAAACATATCTGAAATATATATCTGTACAGAATAGTTTGTTATTAGCAAATAGGACTATGTTCTGAAAGACGTCAAGCTCTTTTAAAGGACAGGAGTAGAGCCTTTGAAATCACAAGAAAGACTTTTGTTGACCTCTGCAAAGCCCATGGAGAGCAAATCTCCAGCTGCCACGTAATGAACAAAACAAAATCACAGTGATAAACTGACATTAACAGCTGCATAGTGTTTGCAAATGTTATTTGTTCTTTTAAGCCAAATTTTTGTGATTTTTATATAAAATTGTAATGTGTGTGAATAAACAACTCTTTAATAATAAATCCCTTTATTGTTATAAGTGACAGAACACATATTTCATGCTGATATGACCTGGTGAAAAAAGAGTTTTATCACCATTTGTTTCAGCCACATGTTCCCATTCACATTATTGCTTACAGAACTAAAAAATATTTATTTTATGGATTAGAATATGTTTTATGGTTTATAGCAGATTCCAAAGCGTTACATGATGCTAATGGGGTGAACTCGTAACACAAAATATCATAGCCTCTTTACTAAATCTTCACTCAACCCTAGAACTAAAATGTTTTTGAAGTACTATTTACTTAAGTTTTCTGATCATATTACTACATTTCTCTACTTTAGAAAAAGGGACAGACAGACAGAGAAAGGAAGACATGCAAAGAAGAAAGAAAGGGAGAAAAAGAAAAGGAATCAGGTGTATTCTATGTACCTTGGCTTTTTACTGTTTTAATCTTCCTCAGCCTCACACTTAACGAGTATTTGGGGGGATGGCAGAACCCTTTATTTTGTCATTTCCCAGATGTTCTGGAGCTATAGGTTCCTTTAAGAAGTGGTAGCTGAGTTCTATCCTTTTCTAGGTACTGACCTAATTTCACTGGGATTTTTTGGTATTGATGGATTGTCAGACAGCAGCTGAAAAACTGGAAGGAAACAGTGGACTTTGTTAGCTTTTTTGCAAGACTTTGGCTAGGTGCAGGAGTTCAGGGTTCACTTCTAAAATATTTTTGTTCTTAGTTGTAAGTAGGGAAGAGAATTTATCAGGGTGAACTCTGCTGAAAAGAAAAGAAGAAAAAAAAAACAAAACACCTGACCAAATAAACCTCAACTAACAAACCATAAGATTGAAAATCTTTATTCTACTATATACTCCAGAGTTATTCCAGGATGTGGCAATTAAGTCAAGTCCTACAGTAATTCAGCATTCAACAATCAAATTTAACTGATTGTTCTGAACTTGGCAAAAGACCTTCATTCCTTCCCCCCTCCCCCAAAGAAAGGATACAGAAGGAAAACCAAGCCTTATGTTTTGCAGTTTTTTACCATTTTCAAGAGTTCCTCTGCAAAAACCAGGTGCACAGTCTGTAAATCCTAGAGATGAGAGAGCTTCTCTGATCTGATAGAGAGCCACAAAGGAACTATGCACAAATTGAGAGAGAGGCTGAATAGAAAGCAAACAAAGAGGAGTCATGTCTAATAGAAATACATTCCTTTGAAATTTGAACAGTCCAAAACCAAACTCAAGTCAATGTATTTCTAAATTATCAAAGATTAACTTGACGCTCTAAGTCGTACTGAAGCCACTACATTTTTTTGCAAAGTCACTGTCTCTATACCCTTTGGAGTTCAGAAATTCTGCATCTGCAGCTTCAATAGCAAAGAAATGAGATTGATAGGAGAAAATACCTCTAGAGCTTGTGATTTTAGTGAAACTAGCTATGGAGTGAAACTCTGTATGGAGTACAACAATTATGCAAACTCTGAAGCTGAAGGAAGCTGTGACCACCATATGAAGTGGCAGGAGAAACCATCAGCTCTGGCTGCTGTCACTGTGTCAAGGTCCCTCCTTAGAGCCCTGCTCAGCGATAAGTCAGCTGTGCTCACCAGTACTGAAGACAGAGGAAATAAAAATTAAAATTAAAATAATTTAAAAAACAACAGACCGATGCAAATAAAAGTCATTAATAAATTCAACACCTACAAAGCTCAGCTGTAAGACTAGTCCTGTATTACATTAAATTGCCATTCCTTTTTAAGAATAATTTTTGCTGTGAGTTTTGAAAATCATCATTTGATTCTGCAGAGAAATACACACTATGCCAGTTTAGTGATTTAATACTTATAACTATATGCACATTTGCAGTGCCAGTAAATGGAAGAACGGATAGGATATTTCTTGAAGTATCAGCTACCAGCTATATATCTGAGTGTCAATAAGCCATCAGCATAGTGCCATTGTAGTGCATGTGCACCACACGTGTCCATCCATTACATAGGAAATATAAACATCACGCAAAAGTTATAAAACGTATGCAATATATTAAAAAAAATCCATGTATACATTACACACACTTTCTTGCAACGACTATACTAAACCTTAAGAGTAAGCAAGTTTTCAGCAATTATTTCACAGGGTTTTTTCAAATGCATCTGTTATAAAGTTACAGACAGACAAGGTGGAAGGGAAAGGAGGGAAAAAGACAGAAAGGAATTTTGACTAAACTCCCTAACTGCGAAGTATCACCCATTAGGAGCCTGTGACATGCTAAGAGCTTTATCCTGGAAAACAGGGCTGACTCTACCTCAATAAAACTGTCCGCATGAATTCCCACAGCTGGGTGATAAAAAGAGAAGGAGGAGAGGAGCTGGAGAGCGGCTCAGCCTTTCTTCATTTGTTTATGCATGTAATGCAACAACCTGGGGGATTGATCCAGCATGTACTGTATGGGTGCAGTGTGCCAGACTGCTCTAGTGAAAAGAGAGCAGCTGGTTTTGCTCTCACGTTCATCTGCTTCATTGACGCCGTTTCGGTGTTTCTCTCTTTCCCTCCCGCTGAGCTGAATTTCAGGGACAGAAGATATGACTACAGCGCTTTTGTGAGATGATTAATAAATGAATGTCTGGTTGTTAAAGCACAGATGGTCTAACTAGTTCTAAACTTTACAGTGAAAGGAGAGTGGAGACAAAAAAAATCCATTGCCTCATTATTTATGTATTTTGGTAAATATTATTTCATCTTATTGTTGGAGGTTGATAACATCACTGCTGTTCCCCCTCTCACGGCCTTGGATGTCAGGGACACTACAGAAATAAGCAGTATCTGAATTGCTTGTTCTTCCACCACAAACATAAATTGGAAAAAGTAAAGAAACAGGTATTATGGATGTGTAGTTAATTTCCTTTGTATTTCACGTGTGATGTTCTGATAGTCTTTCATGATATGACAGAACTTCACTGCATTTCTCCATATTTTTCCAGAAAAGCAAAACAGGAAGAATGTAGATCAGCTGATTTTTGGAGGATCTTAGCAAGGACAGCACTAAACAGAATGAAACTAAAAGCTTCACATAAGAAAAATCCTTGCAAGCAACAAAGACGTTTAGACTATACTAATTGCAGATTTGTTTCTTTACTAAATAGGAAAACATCATCGACTCACTTTGTACCAGAAAACTTCCTGACAGCCTTAGACCCCTCCTGATTTGTCCCCTGCTAGGATGTGCAGATGACCCCCATGTGAAAGCACTCAATACACAACATCTGTACACCTTTGCAGATGTGTAGGTGTACCCTGCATAACAGGGAGACAGAAAACTGTCTGCCAAAGGATAAGGGCTTTACCTTTTTGGGGCAGCCACGACAAATACTGCAAAAGGAAAAAAAGAACAGTAAAACTGCCTCCTGTCATATGGTAGAGAGAAAATAGTGCACCACTTACAGCAGCAGAGAAATACCATCGGTTTGAAGGACTGTGCATGTATGTACAACTATGCACGTTGGATGCAGGAAGGTCCAACACTGTCAAGAACTAAAACTTGTGGAAGACGCCCTCCTGTGAAAAGAATCTGAGGTTTTCAGGACTCACAATTCTATCTGTACTGGCCTAGGAGTGCACTTTCAGGCATTGGGCATCCTTTTTGAAATCTAGCCATGTCAATGCAGGAAATTACAGTCCCTCACCGCAGACTGCCTTGGGCAGCACATCCCTTTGGATCAGGTGATAGAGAAACTCATCTGGTATGCCTTATCCTTTTTTTCAGTTACAATAAGTGCATGCAGGGCACATCCAGTATGTGGTCAGTTTACAGTAGCACAGCAGATTTCAACTGAAGCAGGTTGAGTAGCTGTTGTACGAGCAACTTAGATGGCAGCTTGCAGGAAATGGTACCCTCTGGTATGAATGCAGTGATGAACATACTTTCTTTTTTCACAATAACAACACAAGAGACAGTGGATGTGAACACATTGCTTGGTTATTCCTTCAGGAATAACAGTGGTTTAAAAGTCTTTACAGTTAAAACCTTTTCAATGACAGCAGGACTAATTAAAAATAAATAAATAAAACCAAGAAATCATCATCTCCCTGAGATGTCTCCGGAATTTAAGCGGGCAAAAGTTGCAAAACCAGGCTCTGTGATTCTACAGTGACATGAAGTAAAAGCTGGAAAGAGAAAAGTCTTAGTCTAATCATAAGCAGCTACAGAAACTCTGTGTCCCAGATGTGATCTCAGGAGAGCCGTATTAGCATAGGGGTGTTGCTAAATGTATGTGTCCCAAATAGTTGAGACCCATGGAGACCAGCTTTAGATAATGAGCAAAAGAAGGTTAGCAATTGCTGAATACAAGCAGAAGCAGCACAGCCCTTCATCTATCTATCCCCATACCACCTATAAAACTTGAAGTGCATTGAACATAACATTTAACTTTGGCTGAACTTGATAAACAACTTGAACAGGGTAAGAAATGCTAAATAGCCTCTCCTGCTTTCTGTGCTAACCCACTAATAATTCAAACATATTTAGGCAGCTTCAACTGCAAGACATCCCCAATATGTCCTTAACCATTGCAGTTCTAATTACTACAGCTCAGTGCTACAACAGTATTTATGCACACAAGTCCCACTGGAGTCAGTCCTGTACATCTCTGGGTGTCTAGCTTCCTAGACATTTGTGTTGATTTTTGGATCCAAATTTCTTTTTATAACAGGCTTTTGCATAACAGAGGAACCATGAGGAACCATACATTGGTAAAAATCACAAAAAATATACACAGTTTGCCTTTGGCTACTGCCATATGAATCTTTTTATATATATTGTTTAAAATATTAAAAGGCTATTTCCCCTTGGTTTTCAGCTCCTTGCTCATCCGAATACCATTCTGCCTGGTCCCTCACATTTGCATGTCTTAGCATGGGAAGTTCATTAGCTTCTTGAAGATGAAAGAGAGGAAGGCAATAACTGGGAGCTTTCTGGTGAGTCAGGAGACTGTGGAGGGCAGCAGATCCCTGTGCAGCACCATCTCTCAGAACTAGGTGGATCCATACACTGCTGAAGTGCTTTCTCAGGAGACAGAGCAACAGAGGTTTGCCTGTCAATTTTCAGTCCAGATTTGTTCATAAATTGCCCCTTCATCCATTTTTGACTTGCTAACCTGTACATAAGGCCATTCACAAAACTATAGTTAGTTTCTAGGCTGAAATAAAAGATAGTAAATGATGAGATGGTTGCTTCTAAAACAGTTTTTCAAATCTTTCTAACTTTTAATAATTCTGTTTCTCTCCATTCAAGCAGATGAGGGTAAGCAGTTTTAAGATACTTTGTTTGTCTTTGTACTAGAATGAAGTCGAAAAGGAGCTGGGTGCAGACAGAAACTCATTTCACCTGCACAAGGTGAAATGACCTGCACTAGCTGCAAGCAGGCAACCTGCAGCTGAAATCAATGTCCAAATTCCGTTTGCTACAGTGGATTAAACTGAGTGACCTTGAGTTTTCCCCCAAAGCACCCAAATGAGGACTGCTAAGGTAGTCTCATGTGTCTTCACACTCAGGGAAGTGAGTGGCAATTTCTTCCCTCTTAGACCTGAGAGCTTTCAGTGGGGATGTGACAAATGACTATCACTTGCAGACACTTCAAAAGCAAAATCTAACAGATCTGTCTTGGCCAGAGGCCCAAGGTGCATTTTAGTAAATTGAAAATTGCAGAATGATTTTTATTGCTAGTTACCTTAGTTGCATCATTCCTTAAAAAATTGATGAAGTTTGGCCTCACAGAGTGGCTTCTCTCTTAATTAGTTGCAGCAGTTCCTGGAATACAGGTTTACATAAAGTCACTGAAGCAGTGGTTTAATGTTTTATGTTACTAATAGTTTTTGTTTTATGGTATCATTGAGAGGAGGGAAAAACAGTTTAGAAGAAAATAAGGAACCCATTTTACCCTCATGACCTGAACCTTCATTCTTTTCTCTCATGCCAGACCAAACTCTCTTGCAGCCTTGGAAATGTTTGTTTAAGTATTTTCCTGCCATTATTTTTCATTGTTGCATACTTCTGCACTTGTGTAAGGAGAACTTAGTGACAGATGAAGCAGAAACAACTGTGAAACTACAATAAATAAATTGTATGTCAACGTTGTCCAGGGAGAAGAAAAGTGCCAACAAGCGAGGTAAGCTTTAGTGATGAGCAAAAAAATAAATTAAAATACAGCGACTTTAAGACATATAAAATATTTTGTAAAGAAAATTATTCTTTTAAGAAAATAATGTTAAATTGCTTTGAAATATATGACAAAACCTTCTGTTCACAGCAGAAGCTCTTAACTCCTGAAGATCAGGAGAGAAGTCTTCATCACTAAAAAATCCTAAATTTAATGGTTTCATTTGTATTGATCTAATTAAAAAGAACACAAGTTAATTCCTTGAGAGGGGCAAATCAGTCTTTATGTAATTATTCATAAAACACTGTCATTTTGGGTTTTTTCTCAGAATTCCTTACAGAGGAACATGATCTTTTCATATTTTTTAATATCTAATACTGTTTACGCATTTTACCTATGAAAAATGGGTGAAATGGTTCCACTCAATGCTAAAAATTTGAAAATAAAATCATACCCTTCCTAATATCAGTGGTGTTTTTTCCCATTGATTTTATGTTTTTTTCTAGATGTGGAATTTTTCTATTTTTCTGAGCCCAATTGTCTGCAACTGAGCATGCGTTGCAGGATGTTGTGTATTATAGAAAATTTCTATATGAAAGATGTCCACCACTTTCTCAGAAGAAATACAAAGGATGTTCAGTTGCATGATTAGCAATGCACAGTGAATACAAATAGCGTTCATTGTTGACCAAAGCCCCTTTTTTTGCAAGTTTATTTGAATGCTTCAAGTTTCTTTCCATTTACAAATTACCCAGCTCTCATAACTAAAGCTTTCAAGCCTCACTGCATATTGGACAACTTATGAGTCACAGTGTTGACAGTAACAGCAAAACAGAAGGATGTACCAATGGTTCGAGGACTGGGCAAGGTTGTGGGAAATGCAAATTCCATTTTTCTTCTTCCCCAAACTTTCTCTGTGGTCCTTGACAAATCATTTTAGCACTTGGTACAAGTGTGCCCAGTTCTGAAATATAATTATGCCTTTGGAGCCCCCATATGTGTTGTGGTAGTGATGTGACTTACACAAGTAACCAAAATAAAAAAGGAGCATCTGGCCAAAGAGAAGTTATTTACAGACTATCTGTAAGGACATGCATAAGGGACTTTATTTTGGGACCACAACCCCATAACTATACCCATGTGAACAAACACGTGAGCTTTTACGTAGTTTTATTGTCTTTGGTTTTTTGTTATTTCTCTTTAAAGCAGCTACTTAGAAGCTTGGGGCTCCACTCATATTGTTCCAGACTCAGAATTGGTACCATCAATGCACTTGTTTTTCATACAATAGCAATGCAAATAAACAGCTAAATCATGGACTAAATTACATGAACTGAGAAAATAACTTTTGATAGTGCAACAATGAAGACTAATGCAGAAGGCCAGCCAAGAACACTATTAATGGCAAGACAGGACAAAAAACCTGATGCTAGTGATGAAAAGAAGATAGCAGTGGTGAATGACTTCACCTAAGATAGGAAGATGGGGTGAAATGTAGTGCTGTAAGATGAATGCTGAAATTTCAGTGAGTTGGATGGAATAACAGAAAGAAATTAAAACAGCTATAGTCTATGCTCTGGTTCACTGGGTAAACCCAGATTGCCCAGTGGCTATTCTCCCAACATGAACGTTTTCCTGAAATGAGAGTAAGAGAGCTAAATCCTGTCATTTTTCCCCTAAGTGAAATCCAGATGCAAAGACGGAAAAAACAATGGCTTAACAAAAAGTTCACTTTACTGTATAATAAGGCATATATATACACACACACACATACAGTCCTGCATTATATACAGACATAATTACTGTGTTTGTATCTTGTTCCAAAATGCAGGCCATTTTCTGAAATGAAACACCTAGGAGAAATGCTGTAATTCATTTCATTGCTTAACTTTTGTTATATTTTGGAGGGTTGGCAGCCACCTTCATATCTCAGGCTGGAGCCCAGAGAGCAGACTGAAGAGATACTTAACCTCTTAAATCATGTCTCTTATTTTCCGTTATCTTACAATTCTACAATTTCTTGGCAAAAGTATCAGGAGGTTAACAAGAAAAGTTCTTGTTTGTAAATTGTACTTGTGTTTATGGCCAAAATAACAGCCTTTAAATGCAGGTTCACAAACAGGATTCCCATCTGCCTGAGCATATCAGGTCTTGTTCAGTCAATTCCAAGCTCTTTCAACACGTTGCATGATGTGTACATTTCATATTTAAATCTCAGTGTTGTTCATTAAATGCTGTGTCTTAAGGAATTACCAAGCTCAGAAGGTACTTATATTTTGTTTAAAACTCAACTTTCTAGTTTCTCATTAATAAGACTATTGTAGCCAGTGGGATTTACCCCCATTTTCAGTTTCTGTTCTTCTTCTCAGGTGTATATATGGATTCAGGTTGTATGGCCAAGAGTAGGCACAGATGCAAAAGAAATAGCTGAAGAAGTATAAATACTTTCCCATTGAAAATGTGATCCCTCAAAAGTATTGTAAAAATGATATAAAGCTGCCTTTAAGAAATTCCCTCAAATGCAGTTTGGAGAATATCTGGCATTAAAAAAAGGAAAAAAATCAGAAGGACAGAAACTGGAAATATATAGCCACCTTTTTAGTACACACTGACCTGAGACAATTGTCCCAAATATATATTTCCCCTAAAAGCTGAATTTGCCAAAATTTTCACCTATGCTTGCCTGGATTTAAATCAGTATCAGAATGGAAGACTTTGAAATAATATTAACTGTACTACTGACTTGAAATTGTATTTCCTTCTGGAAAGCTAACAATTTTAAGACAGATAATATGTTTATATCTAGGAAAAGGTAATGGATTTCCTTGAACTACCTTTTAAGTTCATTCTCAAAACTCACTGGTTATTCTAATTTTTTAGGGTCTACACAGTAGAGGTTATTATGTACCTCAGAATTAATAGTGAAAGGGAACTTTCCTTACATCTTTAGAAAGAGTAACTGACAGAATTCAAAATGTTTTGCTGCATTATCGAAAGATTCATTCATTCTTTCACAGTGCACATAATAACTGTGAAGCCAAACAGCTGGAAGCCATGCCATGTGTATATGTTACACTCCATACGTTATTACCACCATCTCTGTTAACAAAGTACATTCTTTAACTAAATCCTTCTTCTCGAAGTGATATTTCTTTAAGTCTTTGACACAATGTGATCAATGTTCTGCCACCAAAATTTATAAATGAAAAACAAATGCTGAGGGTTTGGGGGATGGTGGCTGGAGAGTAATTTTTTTAAAAAATGTTGATCTAAGTTACCTACTTTTTAGTTGATCTTGTGTTATCATTTTATCTTCATACTCAAAAAGCCACACAGTAATTTGTCACTAATAATACAGTAACATAGTATATATATAAAACTACCCTGCAGTGTACCTCAGGGAATAAATTGCATAAAATGTTTCCCTTTAATTTTCTAATTACAGCATTGTACAGAGGTCGAGTATACACATTTTTTCCACTATTTGTGTAGCAAGCAACTACTACTACTTTTAGGTAGAGGAAGCAGTACTGAATTCTAATACGAAGATTCAGAGGGTTTGCATCGAATTTGGATGCCTACCTAGACAAAAACTTGTCTACAAAGCCAGCAAGAATTGTGCACCTCTAGAGACTGTAAGGACTTCCTGGTTCTGGCTGGGACGCAAGCTCCTGGTCTGTTTTGCTGGGAGTGATAGGTGGATCAAGTGTGCAGGGCAATGAAAAGAGATGTTCAAGATGACCTTCCGCCTCTAATTTTGAATGCCTTCAAAAATTACTGTAAACATTTTAAGATAAAAACTTTTTAAGGACAGAGATTCTTTTTACCGAGTTACATCTTTTGTGTAGCTTTTTTGCTGTTTTTGATTTAATCATAGAATGACAGAATCGTAGAACAGGTCAGGTTGGAAAGGACCTCAAAAGATCATCTGGTCCAACCTTTCATGGGAAAAAGAGCCTAGAAGACATTATAGAAGAGATTATCTAGCATCCTGTCCAATCAGAAAATCTCCAGTGGTGGGGACTCCACCATGTCCCTGGAGAAGTTGTTCCAGTGATTGATTGTTCTCACTGTAAAAAGATTTTTTCTTCTATCAAGTTTATGTAAAAGTTTACTGTTTCTGATTTATTCTGTGAGGTCCTATCTGCCTACAATCAAGCTAAATACAGTTCAAGCTATTGCTGATATAGCTAAAACATAACCATTAATATGGCTAACACCCAGAAGGCATCACCTGTGTCCTGATAAACAATCTCTTATCTGAATTAGCAATCAGCTCCTGTGTCAGCAATCCAAAACAAAGGAGACAGAAATTTTTAGCAATCTCTGAGAATAAAGAAGCGGGGGATTGTTCAGTTGTTTGCCTCATTGAGCAAATGATTTCTTTAAAATCAAAATGGAGAAGCAGCATTCCTCATCAATGACACAAAACCAGTTTAAGAATAGGTAAGTAATACTTCAATGGTCATGTCATTCAGCTAGAAAGGTCCATCAGGATTTCAGAGGAATGGGGAGAGATGGGAAATGCTCTGAGATATAACTGATTCCTTCTCCACAACCTGTTTTCCATGAATACTCTTGTTTCTCTCTGCCAACTTCCAAAGACGGTGCTCTGCAGTGCCCCATGCAGGCAGTACTGCAGAGAACGACCACACTGAAGGGAGACACCAGGCACCACTCAAAGAATGAGGAGAGATGAGAAAGAAACTGCTTCAAATAGTGGAGGAGGTCCAAGCCCTGGAAGTGTGCAATGGAGGAAGCTCTAACTTTACTTTGCAGGGAAAGAGATACACTAACTACTGAGGAAAATATTTAGATTGTAGAGAGTGGGAAAACTACATTTCGCATGTATGAAATGATGACTGCTTATTCATTTCTTTCTAGTGACTCATCTTCCTTCCAAGAAGTTGACAATACCCTCAGTAAAGCCCTTAAAAATGTAGTAATCCACAGCAAGAGGCCTGGAGATGTTTCCAGTGCCTCGATCCTTTTATTTCATTTCAGCTTGCATTATTTGCTGTTTTTACATATGTCTGTTTCAACATGTGCTGCTAAATTTTACAGCCTTGTTGGTCAGTGTCAACCTTTTTCTTCTAAATGAGTAAATTCTGACCTACTGACCTAAATCTCCAGCCACAGCAAGTTTGCTTGAAAACTGCTACTCTGGTATGGCCACAGCTCATTAAAAGACTACCATATTCATCTTTTCTTCCTCACTTCATCAGTAAGAGAATAACACAGCACAGTTCATTAAATAAATATAAAGAAAAAGATCCATTCCTTGTATCGTGATCTAAGGCTTACACTATTTCACGTGGTTCACATCCAGGTAAATTACAAGCTAAATTTTGAACACAGCAAATGCAAAATAGCAGCTGTTTTCATGCTATCTGCCTCAGCTGTCTGGCTGAGGAACCCAAATAATGGCCATGGGGGGAAACCTAAGTTAGAGAATACAAATCCCAGGTCCTGAGTTCAAAGTAGAACCCCACTATGGACAGCTATCCTTGCAGGACTGGAAAGTTCTTTAGAACAAAAAAAAAAAAAAAAAAAAAAGTTAATTATTTTCAGTACCTAAGGATGCTGCTAATATTATTTAGAGACTCAGTGGCAAAGGGTTTTCTTTCTATTTTCTTTTTTAGTCTTGCTCTCCTAGTAATCCCATATCCTAGGGCAGGGAATTGTGTCTGTGCTTAAGAATTTCTGCATAAAACTTAAGAGGTGAACACTATTTGTATGTGGAGTCAATTGTTATGTAATAAGTTAATGTACTTTTGCTAGCTTCCACATTCTAACTTTAGTGCAGTTACAGCATCACCCTATGCATTTTCACCTCACTGTACAATCAAGGACATTGCATGGAAGATCTGTGCATGGGATTGGTATGGTTATATTAAAAAAGTACTTAATTCAACATTGACAACTTCACCACATGAGGTCAAGAAGTGCTGACATAATATCCCCACAGGGCTTTTGGAAATAAAAAAGGCGAAGACAAGAGAATGGAAACAGTATGTAAGACAGATAGACTGAACAAAAAGAACAAGAGACTGTTTTGTAGAAGTGATTTCCAGGGTTTGAACAATTACTGCACATCTAACTAAAATCCAATTGTTCTCATCCGTGATCTTTAAAGCATTTCTGCTTCTCACAAAAAAGTTACACAGAATATTTTTGTTTTCTGTTTTATAATCCATTAAATCAAAAACACATGAATGAGGTTTATGCAATGACATATGGAAGTCATTAATGCAGCTTTAGTTCTCAACTAAGTACCCAATTCTGTTCTCCTTAAGTAAGAAAAACTCTTACTGAAGTAACTGCGAGTTTTTCTTGCATAAAAGGAAAAAAAACTGAGTACTAAATGTAATGATCTGTAGGCTACTAAAATTGCCCAGTGACCCCTCTGTCAGTCCCTTTTAATAATAGACACTCTTTTTTGCAGGATATAAATTCTTGCTATACAGTGAGTGTTTGTTTTCTGTTCAATTGGGGACCAATTTGGCTTCCACAAAGTCAAATGCAAAATTCTCACTGACCTCTAAAGGAAGCAGGATTAAGACCTTTACATAATTCCTTTATAAGAAATCTTCTGTCTCAATAGGCTGTCACCTTCTCAGTTAGCTGTAGGTAAGAGTGGGCTGCTATACGAGTGTCAGTCACACATTTCTTGACAGAGAGTGCAGAAAAGCTTACCTGAACATTGCAAGGTGAAAACTGCAAAAATCAGAGACTCTCAAACCCCTATATGTTGTCTAGAGGAAGGCCCCTATTAGCCTTTTAAGGAGATAAGCAAAAAATAATCATCAGGTACTTTCTTTTTTTTTCAGTTACCAAATGCTTCAAAGTGCTATTCATCGTGATCTCAACTCAAGCTTGTGGAAATCAATGGCAACAGAAACCATGCATGGCAGTGGTTTCAGAGTGGGTTCAGAAATACTTTTGCCTTTGAAAAGTAAACATATAGATAAGAAATTTCATTATCATTCCCAAGTAAACATAGAAATGTTGTTATGTGAAGTCTCAGAATTCAAGTATTCTGTATCAAATTCTGCTCACAGACTGACTTTTTATATTTGGATATTATTCTTCCATAAATAGGTCACCTTGCTGATTTCTCCTAGCCAATAGATCTTTGACACTGGAAAACAAAGATGGAACCTGAAGACTGGAAATAATTTTCAGTAAAGAGGATTAACGAAAAATCAGAGCCATCCTGACCTTCATGTATTCCCTGCTCAGCTGAACAACTGCATCTATGTTTTTTTGACATAACACTATATGTTTGTGAAAATATATGTGCAAAAGACTAATTTATGTAGACTGACATGGTCTCTATAGTCCATTAGGGTATTTAAATGTGTTTATTTTAAAAGATAAAATCTGTTCTTAGAAATTGGAAAGGAGAATTCAGATAAAGCTGTGTTGCAGTACAATGATTACTTGTTCCAGTATTTTTCTTGGAACTGACCAACGATTCAAATCTCTGTGCATTCATTATCAGCTTTCTAGTACTTGAAAAATTCATTACAAGATTTGATAGAAAGCAAGAGAGAGAAAAAAAAGAGANCTAAGTATCTTTTATGATATGAACAGAGTTCAATCAAGTAACCATGCTACATATCACTCCCACTGTAAGAGCGGCCAAGAGCAAGCTGATAAAAAAAGTCAGATTTCTATAGAAATAAATATATTATCTAGCTGTTAGTGAAAGAAAACAGTTGGGGGGGAGCTATTATTCTAAGTGGATTGTAATGAATCATCACGAAGGTTGAAATAAACTCACTTATTTCAACTTACTTAATGGAAAGTGGTTTTGTAGGTTACTTCATAATAATATGCTGATTAGATTCTTAGGAAATTCAATGATGAATATCAACATTTAATGGAAAATTAGATTTTCTGTATTCACTAGTAGAGCAGTACACCGTAACTACTCCAATGCCAACGTGCATTTCCTTCGAAATTTTATTATACTGTATTCCTCAAACTCATTTGTCCCACAAATCATCCAATACAGCATTCTTCTCTGATTTGTCCTTTTTTGCGAAAATCACATTCTGTCTAGGCAATATTTTGTAGGGTTCTGAGCTAAAGGGCTATAAATGGCTTGTTGTCTCTTCTTTGCCCCACTCAAATATCTCTCAACTGTGAAAAGGCAAGACTATTGAGCAGGGATCCTCAGAAATTCTTGTGTTTAGCCTTTCTGAAGGCAGTTCTTGACAGTGATATTTCTAGCACAGGTTGCCTGGTCTAATCTCCAAGCTCAAAGAGAAGTTATTGCCTACAGAAACTTTTTCCTCATACTGAGTTCAATAGTTCTGGTTTAGAATATTCTGATAGTAAGGCAGGGAAAAATGAAATTAGTTTTTTTCCAGATCCAACAATGCTGAACAATAAGCACCTTTGATAGAAGAAAAATAGTCTGGTTTATGATATTAACCTCCAAATATGTGTGAAGGCCACACATAAGCCATGAAGTCAACGATTAACCAAATTAAATTCTTTATATTTTTCTGAGCAGGAAAGGTGTAAGAAAGCTAATTTTGATTTTATTTCCACTTTTACCTTCATCCAGCTTTGACAAGCTAAGCTATATAATAACACACATTTCAAAATTAAAGTGCCAATTAGCATTACAACAAAAAATATTTCTGGTCACTTTGACAAAGCCACTAAATTCTTTACTATTCTAGAGTCAGATTTTAACATAATTCTATGCTATTGTGATTACATATTTACTTAGATGTGGACTACACAGAAATCACTGGATGGGAAAAGGCCAACTAAAACAATTTTCCAGCAACCTTTCCAAGTTAAATCAAAGGAAGCGTTCGGGCGACAAAGAGCTCTTTACTTTAGAAACCAATGCTTAACTACCTTAGGGACTACTGACTAAGATTCCTGTTTCCTGGTAGGGTTCTTGTAGATTTTGGATAGATGTTTGAAAGGTCAGGAGGATGGTCAGTAATTTGCATGTGGCTTTTTCAGAGATGTGGACTTGAAATATCTAGGGCTCCTATCCTCTTTTCACTGTAATGAAAGGAAACAATATTTTTTTTCAGGACACAACTAATTATCAAATTAGTTATCAATTAACTTATTATTAATGGTCTGTCAGTGGCATCTAAGAGATAGCATCTTATCTGCAACTAAGAGTGGCAGAAAACAAAACACATTTCTGACACTTGCATTATGAAAGTTATAAAGCTAATGTTTCCTCTATTTCAATTTTACTAGGTGGTGAGAAACAGGAGGGGGTATCCTGTCCCAGTGGATAGAATGGCAAAGCCTCAGCTGATTGCACTGGTGCCAGAATTTTACCCAATCAGAGGGACAAGCATTGCTGGATGTATAGACACCTTGTAACATTTCTTTCATAAGAAAATGCTATTGGACAAAGTTTTCTTTTACTTTACTTAAGGTTTGCTAATACATTGGAACACTAATCTATGTTTAACGCGAATACAAGGTATGAAAAATATTATTTCCACGCAGTTACTTTGTTTACCTCGTATGTTTAAAACCACTTCATGAAAAGTGGGCAAGTATAAACATTGAAAGAGAAGATCTGGAGACCTGAGTGGATGTCCTGTTGTAGCTTAGGAAAAGAAGCAGACTTACTGATTAAAAAAGTGTGAGGTTTGTCACATCAGAAGTCCCCTTGTATCTCTAAAACTGCTGCAGATGAACCTAATCACCACTTTGTGGAAATAAAATTAACTCACATGAATTTTACCCAGATGTAGTTGGAGAATCCCTATCTGACATAACTGGAAGTCAAAACACCTCAGTGGGAGCTGGCCCACTGTTCAAGTATATAGTTATATTTATATTTATATACATATATATGTATAAAAATATATGCTTGTGTGTATGTATATATCTATAAAAAAATATACATATATGTGCACTATGTATGTGCGTGTGTGTGCATGCTCCCAGAAGTCCTAAGAAATTGCTCTTTTCGATGAGTCGGCTCTTTTTCTTGCATTTACAGGACAAAGTCTTCAAGAACATAACTGTGTTGTGCTCTTTTACAGACTCAAGTACTGAGACAGGTTTTTCCGCTGCCCATTAAAGGATTAAAACAATTTATTACCCAAAAAGTGAACAAAGATCATAGTGTCCCAGGCATCACCTCCCTAATTCTAATTTTTAAGTTAATTTATATCCAGTGCTTTTCCTCAGATTTCTTTTTCCTAAAAAGAAAGAAAAAGGCAGAGTCACAGCCACGTGAATATTTTGTGATAGTAGCTTTTACTATCATGGGAACTTTACAAATATGGGAAGCATCCAATTTCTCACAATTAAAACAGAATTTTTAATGAGTTTTATTAGATTAACGATTATACCAGGTGAAGGCAGATAGCGTGACCTATGTGTTAGCAAAGACACAAGGTGAATATTCTAAGATGCAATCAAAGACAGTCATTATATTTTATATCACACATTCTGTAGAATTACTATGGACAAATGTCATAGGCATAGACATACACATATCTACAGAATTATAAAGTAGGTGTCATGGCTATTGGAATGCATGACACACCCATGAAAGGATGGATTCACCCATAAACAAATGTTTCCAGTTCTCATAAAGTTAGCTGAGTGTATGTATCCAGCTCAACTAGTGGCGTGTCATCGTGGTAGCTTATCCCAAGAAAAATCAGTTCATGCCTACTCTCAGAATCACACAAAAGCTATGTAAGGACTGTAAAAAGAAATGCTCTGGCTGATAGTTGCATATGATACACAGAAGTCAAGAACTGACAGAAAATTTTAAAGATGCAAAAAATATGCTTAAACTTATTCTTCATATCCTGGGTATAAGCATCTGTGCTGTAGCAATGAATCTACATAGATTATGGCAGACAGTTTATGAGACATATGTTTTAAATTGCTTTCAATACTTACTGTAAATGACTGGAATTATTCTGTATGAATTAAATCTAATGTAATGCAGATGTTGGATGTGTTAAAATTAGTGTTTTAGGGACAGCAGTTTCTGAACACCGTCTGTCAATGAACCTAATTCACACTCAAGAGTTTCTTCTGCTTGTCAGAAGAAATGGCATCCAATGTAACATCAGTATCCAGCAACAGATAATTTAATATGAAGATTTATTAAGAAGTTTAAATGTAACTGGTAAACATTTTCCACCTAATCAAAGTCTTATTTGAAAAGATATATTTTTTAGGCTTAAAAACTCTTCTTTACAAATGAAACTGATATAAAATATCTTGTCTATCAGAATCGTTTTGTTTGTTGAACTTAATCAGTTCAACATATTCTTAGCAGCCCTCTGCCCCATAAGACATGTAATTCAAGGTAGCATTCTTTTTTATAAGCCCAGATCCATTGAAGATTTCATAGAATCATATAATTATAAAATTGTTTTGGTTGGAAGAGACCCTTTAGATCATCAAGTCCAACCTGTAGCCTAGCACTGCTAAGTTACCACTAAACCATGTCCCTCAGCACTACATCTACATGTCTTAAATACCTCCAGGTATGGCAACTCAACCACTTCCCTTGGTAGCCTGTTCCAATGCTTGACAATCCTAAGTGAAGAAATTTTTCCTAATATCCAATCTATATCCAATCAATTTCCTCTCCTGCAGTGCAGCGCACCTGTCCCTCCTACCAAGTCTTATTGTGGGTCTCATCTAGGAGGTATCATCTGCCAGGTACCTGCAGAATTGAGAAATGTTCCTTCATTAAATCTTTATAAAGGAGGAAATGAAGCCCAGGAAGCCAAACACAAATACTTGGAGATGTTACACTTTTTATTTAAATAGGAAGTCCATCAGGAAACATAATCCTTTAATGAACTGAAAGCTTCTGACACTTTTTCTGGGATTAGCATTCTGAAAGCACAATTTTTCAACTTTGGTCAGCCATGGGACCTGATGAGATGCATCCATGGCTCCTGAGGGAACTGGTGAATGAAGTTGCCAAGCCGCTAGCCATCATAGTTGAGAAGTTGTGGCAGTCTGTGAAGTTACTGCTGACTGGAAAAGGGGAAACATAGCCCCCATTTTTAAAAAGGGACAAAAGGAAGACCCAGGGAACTACAGGCCAGTCAGTCTCACCTCTTTGCCTGGCAAGATCATGGAGCAGATCCTCCTGGAAACTCTGCTAAGGCACATGGAAAATAAGGAGGTGACTGTTGACAGCCAACAAGGCTTCATTAAAGGCAAATCATGCCTGAATAATTTGGTGGCCTTCTACTATGTGATTACAGCGTTGGTGGATAAGGGAAGAGCAACTGACATAATCTAGCTGGACGTGTGCAAAGCATTTGACACTATCCTGCATGATATCCTTGTCTCTAAATTGGAGAGACGTGGGTTTGATAGATGAACCACTCAGTGGACAAGGAATTGGTTGGATGGTCACATTCAAAGAGTTGCAGTCAACTCCTCGATGTCCAAGTGGAGACCAATGACAAATGGTGTTCCTCAGGGGTCGATTTTGGGACTGGTGCTGTTTAACATCTTTGCTGGAGACATGGACAGTGGAATTGAGTGCTCCCTCAGCAAGTTTCCCGACAACACCAAGCTGTGTGGTGCAGTCAACATGCTGGAGGGAAGAGATGCCACCCAGAGGGGCCTTTACAGGCTTGAGAGGTGGGCCCATGAAAATCCCATGAAGTTCAACAAGATCAAGTGCAAGGTCCTGCATATGTGTTGGGACAATCCCAAGCACAAATACAGGCTGGGCAGAGAATGGACGGAGTGCAGCCCTGAGGAGAAAGGCTTGGGGGTGTTGGTGGATGAGAAGCTCAACATGACCCGACAAGGTGTGCTTGCAGCTCAGAAAGCCAACCGTATCTTGGGCTGCATCAAAAGAAGCATGGCTAGCAGATCGAGGGAGGTGATTCTCCCCTTCTATTCCACTCTCATGAGACCCCAGCTGGAGTACTGCGTCCAGCTCTGGGGCCCCCAACATAAGGATGTGGACCTGTTGGAGCAGGTCCACAGGAGGGCCTCGAACATGACCAGAGGCTGGAGCACCTCTCCTATGAAGACAGGCTGAGAGAGCTGGGGTTGTTCAGCCTGCAGAAGAGAAGGGTCCAGGGAGATCATACAGTGGCCTTCCAGTACCTAAAGGTGGCCTACAGGAAAGCTGGGGAGGGACTCTTTATCAGGGAGTAGCGACAGGACATGGGATAATGGTTTTAAACTGAAAGAGGGTAGATGTAGATTAGATATTAGGAAGAAATTCTTTACTGTGAGGGTGGTGAGGCGCTGGAACAGGTTGCCCAGAGAAGTTGTGGATGCCCCATCCCTTGAAGTGTTCAAGGCCGGGCTGGATGGGGCTTTGAGCAGCCTGGTCTAGTGGGAGGTGTCCCTGCCCCCCCTGCAGGGGGGTTGGAACTAGTTGATCTTTAATGTCCCTTCCAACTCTAACCATTCTATGATTCTATGAAAATAGCTGTCACATGGAAGTAATAAGTTAGTGCAAAACAAATTAAACATTTTTGTAACTTTTAATTAACAAATTAAATAATTTGTTAATACAAAAAAATCACATTACTGTATTTTCACCTCTCAAATACCAGTAATTAATTATTATAAAGAAAATTAATTTGTCCTGCCTTTCAGTTAATGTTCTGAGCTAATTACATGGTAATGATTCTCTTACTAACACCTCCATCTTTTAAGTCTCTGCTGAAATTTGAAAGTAAGGCATAGAAAGAGTCCTGCTGCTTAGTTTGGAGGTTACAACTTTGCTAAATGCACAGTATCTTTTCATAGAACACAGAACTCTTCATGACAGCTTTAGTGTTATGCTTACTATCTCTTACAAAGAAAATATTAAAAATTATTTCTTTGGATCATTTCTTCCAGTTTTCATAACATTTATTTAGCTTTCCCTACATAAACAACTTCAGCTCCTACTAGCTCCAGAAACTGTGATAGCATCTTCTGCATAGGCCGATTTTGAAGTTTTAAAATTAATCACATAAGGAGTTGATCATTCCTTGTAACCTAATTGTGTTTTGCCAAGATTTCCTGGTGGGACCACTCAGATTAATCATCTACTTCTGTTTCCAGTTCTGCCAGCCCTTCTTCCTGGCTTAAAGTGAAATTTATGATGAAAACCAAAAATGAAAATAATTCAGAATGTTAGTTTCTGTTTTTCATCAACATGTCAAATTTGACCAGATGTGCTTTCCACAAGCCTCTGAGGACAAGACACAGAGACACAGGAACATCTGAGGTGTTAATCTCATCTGATAAGAAGAAAGCTGAAGGATGCTGGGACTCTACAGAGAGTTTGAGATCAAAAGTCCGTCATCTCTCTACTGAGATGAGGACCCCATTTCTACTCTGGGTCAGGTAAAATAAACCAAATTACCACTTGTCACCTTCATCCAGAATTTTGGCCCAGCCTCCTAGCTCAAAAGACCATGTATTTAAGCCTTGCAGCTTTGCAACACTTGTAATCAAATAGGCGTGTTACTTCAGGACAACGATCACTTTGATGATTCTTAAAAATCATGTTGCAAATTTCTTTCCCTCATTTAAATTGCTATACTTCAGGAAAATGATCATTTCAGGTACTGCAGAGTTGTGTGGCCTCCAGGGCTGCATTGGAGATTAAACCTTTTTGTCTCAGTACTTTGAAGACTGATAGCACTAAAGTAATTCAAAGACAAGGGCCGTTGACGTTATTACCTTTGAAAAAAATAATTTCTGCAAGCACATAAAGGAACTTTGTACGGACAATTATTCTCAGAGTTGAAGCAAATTGGACTATATTTATCTGTAAATAGATACTAAAAATTGGACATGACATTATGTCTATCCTATATACTATGAAGTTACTTACTATTTCCATTTATTTATTATGCTTTTTTCTTAATATTTACATATGCTGTCTTTAATGTAGAATGTGTCCTTCGGTAATGCTATACGTAAGACCCAATATTATAGAAACAAGCCAGATATTGTGCTACATACCTGTATTGCAAAACATATAAGCAAAGGAACAACACTTAACTGACACTTCCTGACAAGAACCAATACTTAAACAATGCTAAGTGTTTCTTAACTTTTACAACTGGCATGATTTTGAACTCCTGTAAATAGAAGGCAAATATCAGCAAGTCCAGAACTACTGAAAGGAGCAGGGAAGGGTTACCCAACACTCTAAATAATATGCACCTTTGCCAGGTAATGTACTTTAAAAGGTGACTTTTGCTCCTTAATCCTGGATATACATATGGAATTCACACTGAATTCTCCAATAAAAGTTACAAGCTCAGGACAAAGGGAAGATGTCACCAGGATTGTCTACTTAAAATAAAGTAATTAATGATTTTTTTTAAAATTATTGTGCCAGATCTAAGAAAATGGAACAACACAGTATTATTCATACGGTTATATTCAGATTTGCATCTGAACTTTCTCGTATCTAGAAAGAGCTTTTGTTACCTACAATACTGGTTATTCAAAGATATCAAGTTGTTTTACAAATGTCAGTATTACAACCTGAAAAGCAGTTAAAGATGTGGAATGCATTTGGGAAGATGAGAAAGTGATTTACATGGAATAATACAACAAGTCATTGAAAGAACCAGGGACAGAAGTTAACAATCCTAATTGCTAACCCTGTACTCTACCAACGTAATGCTGCTTTCTAATGGAAAAAAAGTCCATTACTATTTATAATAAGTCCAATAGTTATGCTTTTATACTGAAATAAATCAATTCATAGAAATAACTAAATGTCTTCAAGTTTATAGCTGAAACAGTCTAGTTTGTAGGTTACATACAGTAGGTGAAGAGCTAATGGGTCATTTTCCAGACTAGAAAAGCAAATGGCATCAGTATTTTTGAAATCTATCCAAGCTCCAAGTGCTTATATAGTAGTTGGTAAACTGTAACAGCTGGCCTACTGCTGAACTGAACAGGATACCTGGTCTAGACATTTAGACACAGATGACAGAATCCTAAATTATGCACTGCTAGTATGTATGTTGCATATTTCATACACTTAAACTGCCTAAGTAGACTTCAGTGAGCAAAAATGCTAGGATAATTCATACCTTTTTTCAGAGAAATCTGTTTTCATAGTACTCTCTTGGTTCTAAAATTACTTTTTATAGTGTTATGCTTAAAGGAATAAGCCTTAAATGCCCCACCAAAAACTTCAGAGGGCAAGCTATTCTTATTTTATACTAGTATCTTTTGACCTCTACTAAGTCCTGTGCTTCCCTCTCACAGCACAAAACACCTGATCTTCAGTTGAGCATCTTAACTGGGGTCAGGGAGCCCTGAGTGCAAATCTGTGTCTCAGCAGAGACAGAGAGGGGAAAGAGCAGCTTGGGATGCCTTTCCTCCCAGGGAACTTCACTCGTGGGCTATAGGGTATTAAGACACTTTCAGTTAGTTTTGTGATACTGAATGTTTTATCAGATGTTTAATATAAATAATAGCTGAGTAAAGAGTTCAGAATGGAGGTTGCTTAGGACATGCACTCATGACAGGATATCTAAAATCAATCTAATGAATATTGAAGTAGACAGAAAACAGCCTATTTCAAAACATCCTGATGATCAGAGCACTTTTCCTGAGGACATATGATAAGACCTGTTTTCTACCTAAAAGAGAGTTAAAGATATGAATGTTGTCCTCCATGCACTCAGTCAACCATTAGATAAAACAGTGGAGATGTTGGCAGCAGCAGAAGCATAAATTTTGGGATTCTAGATCTGGTCCTAACTTGTTTTCTTCCAGCTAGAATTATGTACTGAATTTAACTTAGCTTCATGAATTTAACTCAGCTTCTCACATCTGTCCAATGCCAATTGCAAACTAAATTGGAAAAAACAAAAACAAAAACAAAACAAAACACCAAAAAACCCAAAAAACCCAAAAGATTGAGAAGGAGAACAGACAGAAGCAACATCTCTTACAGCCTTTGTTTTCCAGGCTGAACATAACCACATGATCCTTACGAGGTAGGAAGAAAATAATGCATTGCCTTCTCAACAGTTATTTGTTACTGCATTATGCTACACTAACAGCCACAATATTGCTCTATTCTGGCAACCACGTTAGTCTACAGTAACCTTCAAGGTAATTCAACTTTAGTCCCTCTGATTTCAAGTTGAAAAGATCAGGAACATTCACCTGTTTAGTGGCAACAGCATATAGGAACTGGAAGAAAGCAAGAGTCATGGTCATCTGCAAAAGAACAGAAATAGGGGAAGGACTGTTGGAATAGGTGACTGAGCACTGGAATACGTTGCCCAGGAAGGCTGTGGAGTCTCCCTCCTCAGAGATATTCAAAAACTGTCTCGGCAACTGGCTGTAGGTGGCCTTTCTGGAACAGTGGGGTTGGACCAGATGACCACCAGAGGTGCCTTCCAACATCAACCATTCTGTGATTCTGTGAGGTGCATACACATCCCTGAGTTTAACATCCACGGGGCCAAGGGGAAAGAGCAAGTAAACACATGAATGTCAGTTCTTTGAGTAAAACAAGATGAGAACAAGCCAAATTGCAAACACCATCAGAAACAAAATAATGTCAAAACAATCTCTTTTCTTCCTATAACAGGTTAATAGCCTCCTGAGCAAAGGCAAGCGCTAATCACATTTATTAGGTTTGTCTAGAAAAGCTTTTGGCAATGTTGCTCATGACATTATATGCAACTACAGAAGCATGAGCCAGAGGAAAACAGTACAGGGTAATGCCAAAGTGCCAGTAGTCATTATTAGCTGACTAACAACATAGCTGTCTTGAGCACAGTTTCACATATGGTTTTCCCTTGGGGTTCCCCTCATCTCCCCCCAGTTTTTTCCCTCATAATCTGAATAATGGCTAAATAATGTTTATTAGATTTACACCAAAAAGGAAGAAACGGTAAGCATACTAGAGGATAATATCTGAAAACAAATTTACAAATTTGGAGTCATGGTCTGAAAGGTCCTAATTGGTTATATGAGCCTATCACCCTTGTAACTCATATTTTGTTATAGCTAGTGCAGTTTCATATGTATTTCCACACAGATATATTTATATTTATTTGTATATATTTGTGTGTATATATACAGATATCCATATGTGCATATATGCATGCATGTATGTGTAAATACATATTTATATACATATATGTTTGTGTGTGTATCTATAATTATGTATCAGCTGAGACAAGTGTTTGATTTGAAAACAGAGATGTCATGGACAAGGTCCCCTAGAGAGGAAGAGCAATTATTCAATGCCATGTGATCTTCTAAACAGAATTTGAATCCAGGAATCAATTTGAATCAACTTTAGGAAGTTTTGGTCCACCCTGCAGGGTTCCTTAATTGAGTTATTAGCAATGTCTCGTTGAAGGGGGAAAGGTTATGATAGATCTAGTAGGCATTTGACCTTTCTGCAGAACAGATCGTTACTATCAAGTAAGATTAAGAGTGGTTTCCTGTTCCAGTCTGACTTGAAGCCTAAGCACACTGGGGAAAATATCCAAGATCATATGCTGTAGGAATTGATTTACTGTTGGAAACAAAAATACACTGGAAACAGTAAGGTAGAACAACCTGACTGCCCCCTCCCCACCAAAAGAAAATAATAGAAGGAAGCACTTGAGAACATGTGTGCATCATTTTCCTAGCCATAAATTAAATAAAAAGCATTTTAAAAATAATATATATAAATAGTTCACCAACTACATGTCTTGACATTGATATTTCCAAATACTTCTCCTAATTTGCATTCTAACCACAAATCCCAGCCCAGTTATCCTCCCAGGCCATCCTCTTGTAACAAAGGGTGTAGCCATTCCCTAGAATTAATCTCTGTCAGAAAAAAAAAAAATACCAAAACCTAAACAAACACCTAGGATTAAACCAAAGTATACTCTGTGTTCCTAAATTCTTGTTTCTAGTTTGCAGAACTTTGCTCATTATTGTTATCCATTGCTTTGTAATTATCGGTTTAATTCTTCATTAAAGAAAAGAGTGTGTGCATTTTCAAAGGGCAACAATAAGCAGCAGCAGATGTGTGCAATGGCAGGGCAAAATTGCTAGCTGATTATAGCTGATTATCTCTTCACGCTACAGTCACTGTAAGTAATCTAACCAGGAAAGTGGAGAGGTTATCAAGAATGGCAGAGTTATTGAATAAAGTTTTGCCAATTTACACATTTAAATGATATTTAGATGGTGACACTAGCAAAGGGAAGTGAAGTAACAGGTTTTGATAGCACAGGGCTTGAGGGACAGCATGGGTGGTTAATGGAGAGGAGGCTGGTCCTTTTCCAGAGTTCTCAGTTTATATTCTGAAAAATAAATAAAAAACTTGTGAGATTAATTTTAAAAGTGTTTCAACTGCTTCAGTTTCCCTCAATAATTTCTAGTGCCCAAATTATGAAATATATGAAATAATTTTTCATGGATGATTCCTCCATGAGCCAGTCCTATAAAAGCAAACTGATATGCACAGACTGACTGCACCATCTGCAGCATCTGATAAACTTCCTTACGCTGCCTGTGAACATGACATCCCTTCCTTAAACAAGTCCAGGTGCTACATCTCAGAAACAAGGCCCTTGATTTTTCAGAACATATTTTTCAGGACTGTGCTAATATTCAGTGCCTGATGAGAAGGCAGGTCAGCTGGACAAATGCTGAGATTTCTTCGTGTTACTCTACGTCCTTGGATTCCTTTCCCATGAATCAGTACAATAAGCAGGTCACATTATCTTCCTTCCTTCTTAGTATCTCAATATCCCTTTCACCCAGGAGGGTAATCATCTCTTACACAGATGAAAATTATTACAAAATATATATGGAAGAGTATTTTTCAGCATTCAAAAACACAAGCAAGTCCTAGCTTTTACCTTAGTAAGACCGCTATCGTATGGACTAAATGGTTTAGCAATACCTGGCATGCCTACTGCTTAAAAGTTCACTCAGCCTTTCAAGAGGAAGAAGCTATGGCAGGAAATTAAAAGAAAACCTCAAACAAGATGGCCTTATTTTTTATATATATATATATATATATATATATATATATGCTTGATAGGGAATGTCAGTATGGCATTACTAATTTTATTTTAGTCACAATAGAACAGGCTACCGAGAGAAATGCTCACAGTGGGGGCTACTGATAGGTAAAAAATGTAGGGAGGGATTAAGTATTTTCACAGAAGTATAGAAATACTGTGAATTAGCCAAGTGCTTAAGAGCTCAGCTGTTGCAGATGTCTGTCCTTCTGGAAGATGTTTTCTCAACACTACCTTTAAGTACAAGAGTATTCCGCTTGACTGAAACAAGAGTGCTTGGAGTTGCTTAATGGCTGGCTGTATAACGTATTTATGAGTACGCATGAGGCACAACCAAAACAGATAATAAACCATCATATTCAAGTGCTGCAGATTTTTAATCATTCCTATGATTCTTTTTGCAAAGTGAATATGAAAATGACTTATTAAATGTGTAATACATTACTCGTTAAATGTGTAGTATCAGCAAGGTAAAGACTTTCATAAAGCAAGTATTGACATAAAGGCATCTATAATTTATGAAAGGACAGCTGAAATAAAAGCAAAGGAAAGACCACATCTCAAAGCTAACTTGTCATTCCAGAAATTTACAACATGGAAGCCAAAAAGCACCAAATGATCAAACCTTTCAAGTAACAAATGAGAAAAAGCCCACTCAAAGACTGGTTTAAGACCTCATTAAGAATACAGTCCATAAACAATTTAAGCTATGTTTCTTTCTGCACTGGTATGGAAAAGCTGATGAGACACATTCAGAAATTAACAGGGAACAAGTGTGATTCATCACACAGTGGGATAAAATTACTGTTACTTCTTTCACCAGCAATTCAGAGAATGAGGCTACGCTTTCCTTATGAAGAAATGAATTTGATTTCCACATAAAAGAGCAAACTTTTGATATGTGCCACGAAGCCAGTGTACAGAAGCAATATTTTGGGTCCACATTCAATCCTATTTAAAGTCAAAAGGAGTCTTTCCACCTATTGAGTGGGAATCAGATTAAATCTTTAGTGGATCATGAACAAACTAATAGATATTGAGAAGTGGAAAAATGATAAATGATGGTTGATTTTACAGTAATTAACATTTATGGTTTATGGTCAACCTATTCTTTAAAGATCACTTGTATGTCTTATCTACCCACTATAGGCATGTCCAGCCTTCTTCATGCTGCAAGTTATAGATTTGCTCACGTTGCTGAGAGCCATATAATACATATATAAAATACAGCACATGACTCAGATACGTCTCCAGGACGAGTAGGACAAGCCAGTTTAAGCTCACCCTGGCTTGCCTTAACGCACACCATGGCTCAGGGGAAAATGGTCTTCGGGGAGAAACCTTTTGTCACTCACCCCTTCCTTTGGCGGCCTCTTTGCAGCCCCACAATAATGAGATCTCTAGGCTTTGTCTCTCTCCCAAGCCTAACCTTATCTCTAATCTAGGACCATGGATGGAGTTTCTATGTGTTACCACAAATATATTTGCTGCAACTAATATGTAGTAGGAGGTCAGAAATTCTGAACAAGCACCAGAATATCTGAAACAACGGGTTCACAGCCTGAGGTAACCCATTCATGCTAACTTGGCAACCTTTGCTATAAAGAATATCAGTGTGAAAAATTTGTAGCAAACATAGGGAACGGAAAGAAAGTGAAGAGCAGACTGTCACGAGATACCCCAGTTCTCAATGCAAATCTATATAGCCCAAGCTGGCTCAAACAAGCCAGATATGGTTTGGAATCTGTACAACTGTGATGATCAACCCATTTAACTTCAGACATGATGTGCTGACACATCTCTGTAACTTCTAGGCAACTGCTGAATTGCACCCGGTTGCACTCAGGAGAACCAGCAAAGCTTTTCTAGTCTACTTGCCATTGAATGCTTAACAAGTTAGCAAGGGTAACACGTGGTAATTCATGAATGACTTAGTTCAGCAACTGCCTACATTTACAATTATAAGAACACCCTGGGAAGTTATATGTGCAGTCAAATATTTAACTAAATTCTATACTAATTAATAGATCATATTTTTTTCTATTTTCAAACAACTGCTATTATCTATTCTTCATAGTGTTAACAGATGCAAGCCAGTAAATGATGCTTTATTAGCACCAATTACAATAAAATTCATGCAAGAAAAAGAAAATGTTATTAAGAATATCTAGGGAGTTCCTTGATTCAAAGATCAATTGATTATAAAGCATTCATCAAAGAGAAAAATATAAGAAAACAACCCGAATAAAATAATTTCCATAAATTACTAGCAATAAATGGAAGAGAGGAGGCTGAGTTCTCAAAAATGTGGTTGACCCTGCCAAGAGGAACAGCTCTTGGCAGTTGCATCAGGTTTATACATTGCAACTACCTCTGAAGTACCAAGAAGGACACAAGATCTGTGTTTCCTAAAAGATGTACCATGTTACGGCACTGAGAGAAGCTGTATGCCCCTGGCTGGGAATTGCAATATGTTGCTATACCAGCATATATTTCTGACATTTATAATGCTAAATGCACATTATATGTGCATTCTATTCTGGAATATTTAGAGAATCACCCTAAAATCATACGATGAATTCATTTTAATGCCAGAATAACTGCAGATAGTTTATAATGAAGTATTCTGGATGCAATGTCTGTACAAGACAGCTGTGTCCATTTAGATGAAGCAGAATCTATTTGTATAAATAAGTGAATACATCTTGTCATACAGATAGACCTTATTAACTAACAAATGAAGTCACTAGGAACATCACAGCAGACAAAATTACCTCAGCCAAATGAATTGTTTCGCAACCCTTTCATTTGCCTGATGATAATTTGCATTAGTTTACCATGGCTGCATTTAGATAGTATTACTTTACAACTAAATCATTCTCTGTTTGTAACTTGTGACTCAGATCTACTGTTTTCTTCTTGCATCTCAGTGTTTACCTCTCTTTTTATTTCTTTTCTCCCCCTAAACTTAGAGAGGGTACAGACTACAAAAATAAATTACCATAACTATTTTGCAGTATACTGTAAGTTGTTTTCTGTTCCTGTCACAATTGTATCATAACAGTCATGCTTTTCCTTCCCATTTTGTGAGATTTTTGGGTTGCCTAATATGGAGAAGAGCAATGAATATGCCTTAAATGAAAAAGACAAGCCCTGATACGATCACGAAGTTGAATGTTGTGCAATGCACAATGCAAAATGTATATTTTTTTGCCAGAGTCTTCTTGCTAATATTTACATGAATGTGGGCAGCTGTTGAAAGGAAATTAAATATAATTTGAATGTATTAAGCATAACCTCTTAAAACTGAGGTCTGGAGAGGTATACTTCTCTTTTTACCAGATGGGAAACTTTGTGACTATATGGATCAATGTAGTTATGCTGTTCTTAGTGATTGCCTAGTATGGATCAAAATTTCCTATTTCACATAGACCCTGTTTGAAAATACAGCTACCTTGCTACAGTGTTCATATCACACTTGCATTTGTTTTCATTAACAGGCATCTGCCTTAGGCATTTTTCAGAAATGAACTAGGCAGTAACAGAGACTGCATGTATCATGCCCCTGAACTATCTTACTAACACAAAAGTTCTCCTGTTAAAATAAGGGGGGGTTTTGTGCTACAAATCCGGAGTTCTCCTATTGTATGGACTTATTTATCTTAGGTAACAAAAGTAACTACAAAGATATGAGAGCATGGAGTGCATTTTTTTCCATTCACTTCAGTGGCTACAATAGAGGACACCAAACGGAATAAAAGGATAGAGCTGAAATGTAATAGAATTGAAGTGGGCGTGAAAAAAAAAACCCCACCTCTGATGTGAACTCTTTCATACTGTTTCTGTGTTTTGCAGGTGCAGAGGAAACAGTAGTCAAATGAGGACTACAGTGAAGATGAACCATTAGGTTAATAATTCACCTCCTGCCAAAAGAAAAAAAAAAAAAAAAGCACATTTTACCATTACCCTGCACATGAAATAATCTTTCAAATGTCTTAAAGGAGCCAAGTAAATGTCCATCCATCATCAATAAAAATGGAAGAACCTGGCCATGAAGGTAAACTTGTAGAGGCATTGACTGTGCGGTCTGTACTCACTGAAATATTTCCTCTGTCTATGTATTAGTAACTTGCATGATTTATATACCAGTTCTAGAAATCTTAAACACTACTACCACCTGCTGGTTAATTTACACTTGAATCCACTAGCTCATCAGCAAAGTAAAAAAGGGGAAAAGGAGGAAAAGCATACTCTAAAATGCTTTTCAAAAATAGTTTAGTTTTGCTATTCCCTTCATATATTCTAATTCTGGTCTTTCTTGCCATGGAGTAAAATCTTAGTGTCGTAACATGAAGAATCCTTTTTTTTTTTCTGAATTATTCACAGTAGGAGCCACTGATAGTAAGAAAGAGTGGCCTGTGATATTACTTTCCTCCGTTTTCATTTTTATTTCCTATAGTACCTCTTGTAACTAGGTCACTGTTGTCTGCTGTGTAGAATCTTCCATGTTGAAAGAGGGAAATATGCCAGTGATCCATATTACTGTTTTAGCAGCCGAGTTGGTGTTGAATTCACTTTTATGGTGTCTGTGGTTCAGAAAAGAAAAGAAGAAAAAAGTTTCTTGGAAAGTTGTATTAAGCAGCGGCAATAATTTCTCTGTATTAAAAAGTTACACATACAGTAGTTGTCATGACAACTGAAGCTTGCAGGGTTATGGCAGGAATAGTTCTTATCCCTTAATATTAATTAAAACTACTGCTATTCAATTCCATGTTTAAAAATTGATTGCATCTACCTTAGCAATTAATATTTCATACATAAAGGAAAACACTGCCATCACTGAGAAGTATACTGTTTGACTAGAAAACAGAGGAAAATGAGAGTATATTATTCCTAACAAGATTTCTAACAAAGTTGTGGTATTGAGCAGTTCCATTCAATAACCACACAAAAGTGAAAGAAGTCCCTGTTAAACTATCTGCTTGGAAAAAAATCAGCCAGTAGTGTCTGGCAGTGAAATCCATGGGCAAAGGAACAATGATGAGTCTAAGCCAGGCTGTTTGGATGACAATCTACACTCCTTCAGCTTTCCTCCATTTTCAAACCTAGGATTATGATCCAACCCAGATTTCAGGTTCAGATCGAGATGTCTCTAAAGTTCAGGAGCTCTTTGCTGATTCTAACCATCTCTAAATGGGGTGGTTAGTCAAAAACTAGGAAAATTATGACCAAGGATGGTGATGCATGTTTGTCTTGCTCATCACTGAAGAACCGGATTGCTGCGTATCCTAATTCATTGGTAACATTAATTCTTCTCTAACTTTTTCCGGAATTCTGTAAAAACTTCTCAATTTTGTCATTTTCATCAGGTAGAAATGAGATGCTTACAGAGACATTAGCCTAGTTCTAAAGTAGAGTTATCAGGAAAGAACGTATTTTGAGCTCTTATTCTCTTTGTATTGTAATGCTAGTGTTTGGGACAAAAAGAAAATCTATGTGCTAAATCTTAACTTGTTTAGTGCTTATCTAGTGATACTAGTGAAAATTCACTGATCAGTACTAGCCCAGTCTTGCTGTGGTGTAACCAAGAACAGAATTTGAGCCTTCAATTTTAGATCAGATTTAAAGAGGAAAATTGTGCCGTTACATTCCTTCTAAATTTATGATCCCATTACAAAGCCCAGACCTGAGCTTAAAGGCAAAGGTGCATTAAAACTTTACATGTTCAAACAATTTAAGTACATGTTTTATTTTACCTCTTTACCTTTTAGTTTTGGTGAGAAGAGAAAGTATGTGCCAACTGAAAAAAACAGACAAAAAAAGAAAGTTTGTTGCTGTGATCCTTCCAGTTGGGCTAAAACCAAGATACGCTAGCAACCTCACAGAAATGCCTCACTGCATTTGCAAGATTTCTAGACCACTTCATAGACTAGAGAGCTTTGACCAATCATCCATTTTTTTATGTTTCACAGAACTCCCAGATTTTTCTTGCATTAGTCAGTATGTTGCCATGACACTTGGTTAGCTTCTGAAATTGTATACACTTGTCCTACATTCCCTAAAAGCAGCAAATCTTTTTCAGGATGAACTATCAAAAGTGACTTTAGCCATTGAATATTCCTGGCTAACCAAGTTGAAGAGTAAATGAATTAAAAGAGAGCATTAATTAGATGAGACAAAAGAGGAATAATGCGGGGTCACATGAGGTATAAATTCTACTATAGAACATGTTAAGGATAGCAATGTCAGCATTGACTTGTATCTGCTTCTGTTGATGTCAGAGGGGGCAAAGAAAGGCCAGCACTAAGCACTTTAGAAAATCCTACCCTAACGGTTTAAATCCACTTTTAACATAGTAACCAGGCCTTTTGTTTTCTCTTTCATCAATGCTAGTTCTAAAAACAATGGAATCAAGAAACAAGTCAGAGTAGGCAGTTACCATGTTAAAAATATTTTTGTTATGATTTTATGCTCTGTGGCTTTTTTTCATCTGGCAGTAGCTGAATCTAGAACTGGGAAGCTTCGTGCCTTACATCCACACATCTGTATTACTGAGGGATCCAGCAACACGTGGGCTACATGGGAACACCAATCACTCTATTGCTTTCTGTGCTGAACAGAACACACTCCAAGAAGGGAACCCTTAAAACTTCGGAAGTGGTTGTTCCACTGAATCTGCTGTTCCAACTTGATTCCTGGGGTTGCTACTAAGCACAGTAACTAACCAACCATTTCTCAGCTGAGCCTGGTCAGTGTGGCTTCCTTATTTTACAACTGGGGAAAAAACCCAACAACCCAACACTTTCACAAGAGTTGGATTGTTTAGATTTGCCTATCAAAAGAGACTTTAGAAATCAGCTCAGCATATAAATGGTGTTATTTTATTTATAACAACATCTCAACACCTGATTCATTTCTTTAAATAAATCTCTCTTTGGCACAATTTGCACATATCTGAAAACCACCACGTAATTTGGCACAATGCAATATGGCTGGCAGCCTCTTCTCAAGAGAGGTCCAGGACTGGAACCAAGAGGGATACCACAAGCCAGCACTGAGGTGCGTTGAAAGAGTTACATGGGGAGGATTCCACACTGGTTGCCCACATCATGTCTGATCCAAGCCATTGCTATTAGTTTCTCACTTTCAGGAGCACTGAAGTCATGTAGAAAAAATATATATGTGTGTATCTAAGACTTCCTCACTCCACTCAGAGGTCTTTTGCCCCTCCCTACCTCAAGCTCACTTAAGAATTAGAATTTTCCATTTCTTAGAAGCCATTTTCACAATTGTAACCTCCAGAATATAGAACTGTAAAAGTATTTTTGTTTCCAAGTAGTCAATACGAGCATTTGGCAGATTCAGGCATTTGACATTTTGCCTGGGCATTCATCACAGCCTATCTGAATAAATTCCTCTCTCATAGTCATTGCTGAAGTTATGTCCTGCACAAGTTTAAGTTTGCATGGTGTAAAGCAAATTCCATTTCTACTGGGGGGAAAAAAAAAATCTCTTCTGTGTTTTTTTTACCTTGATATACAAATGGGGAGGGGGAAAAAAAAAAGGGAAAAAAATAATAAAAAAGAACAACCAAACCCAACCATTTAAATGCTACAAACAATTACAAGTTCGTCTGAATAACTTCATTTTCCATTTGCGGAAAGAGTATTGCTGTGATCTTGTCGGTTGGCCCTAACTTGCTGATTCTCGAGGAAAGCTCAGAAAGGCAAACGGGCAGGGGCGGAAGAATCGCGACGCCAGGGTCGCAGCACCGCCTGCTGTCACTGCGCGGCTGCGCAGGCGGGAGGGTGAGCTTTGGCTCCTACGGAAAGTAGCAGTGGCAGTGTAATAGAAGTATTTTAATTCTCCAAACTGCACTCCAAACGGCATACCGAGTTTGCAGTAGTATGGTTCTCCAGAAGATGTTGCTCAACTATTTTGCAACAATCAGAGGCAAAAAAAAATAGACAGGCAATATTCCAGGTGTATTAATTCATTTTATATTAGTCCATTGATATTTATTAAAGTATTCTGTAATACTCAAAATAGCAGGAAACAAACTCCTCATAGGTGCACTGTAAATTTTTTATTGTTACCTTTTAATGTGACTCCTGAATCTCACTTGGATACTGTGGCCGATGGCACCATTACGGAGAATTTTAAAACCTTTTGAAAGACGGGACTTTGGAAAGGGTAGATGAAGGAAAAGGAAATAAACTCCTTCTGTCGGTGGTTCAGTGGAGGCTCCGGAGGCTCAGACGCTCCAACAACAGCAGCAGTGGTGGCTGGAGCCTTCCTGAAATGCTGGCAGCCCTGTTGCATACCAGGGCATGCCCGTGGAAATCCTGACCCAGGACAGCTGTATTGCTGATCATAAGACTTCACATCCTTCTCAAGTGCTATGGTAGGTGATTCGATTTCAATCGTGTGACATGCATTTCCAGTTGTGTTTTAGGGAGGGATGTTATAATGATAATTGCTTTGAAAGGCAATTGGGTGAGCCTGAAAGTGTAGTATTCACCTGGAAGAGTTGAATGAAGTGTTTATATTTGGTTTGTTTAAATTTGTACTTAAAAACAGGAAGAGAGAAAGCAAAATTGTTTCAGATTACATGAAAATGAACATATTCTCTACATTATATACTCTCTACTAGTACTTCATTGGAGAGACTACGATTAGCCCACCCTAAGCCACATAGAATTAGGGATCAGTATCACTCTTGAACCTTTGGAAATACAGATTCAAGTCTTAACAGAGAAATGCAGGAAAGGGAATTGTGCCAAAGACAGTGGGACTCAATGCAAAAGGCTCTGCCACTTCCCCCACTACATGGAAATAATAAAAAACAATTGCAAAAAAAATTGAGATTATGTGGGGAGCTGTTTCTAGCTGACTGAAATTCTGTTCCTCTTGGAAAATGTTATGCACAGAAGCACACATCTATCAAGATATTTCTGCTTTTCCTCCAGAAAATAAATCTTGCCAATTACAGACGTCTGAGGAGAGAGTGACACACAGTGAGGAAGAAGAAAAGGCAACACAGATGCCCATTCCTGCCCCTTCTGCTTATTCTTGAGAAGGTGCTTGAAATTCCATGGCTTTCTGATAAGGTGGGATTTCTATTCCATTGACTGCACAGTTTAAGAATTTCTTACCTTTCCCAAGAAATCATTATAAAATGAAAAGATGACCTTCTTAAATCCATCTGGGCAAGCTGGTTGCCTGTGATAATTAGTAAGTGGTTCTTTGTCAGTGCAGGGAATGGGAAAGCAGCTTATATTAATCCAGCTCAATAATTGCACATCTTCAGGGGAACACTTTTTTTTTTAAGATATAGCAGTCTGTAAAGGAAAAAGAATACAAAAACATGCAGTTCTTAAGAACAGGTGCTACCCTTACAAAGCAGTTTTCAAAGATTTCTTATGTTTACCTGGCCAAAACAGGACTGTTTTGATGACATATGTTAATTCATCATGTCTCATCTTCACTAGCAAATCACATGCTATCCTGTTCTTCCTAAGTCTAATTTTACCAGCTGCCTTTAAATATTTTTTCTCTCATACCATTTACTTCTTGATCTTTTTGTCAGCATCTGCAAGCTTGCTGCCGCAGCTTCTGGACTTCTCTCCAAAAATCTAGGTTTAAATGTGTGTTCATCTTACTCCATCAACACCTTCCACACTGTGGTTTTGGGTTTTTAATTCTTTAATCCTGGGCATATCCTCCATCTGCTGGAGTACCATAGAGATGTCTTTCCAGTCAAACACTTACCACAGAGCCTGTCACTGAAGGAAGACATGTTGTATAAGTTGTTGCATAAGGCACTTTATTCAAAAAGCCATCTTCCAGGAAATATTTTCTTCTTAGAAATTGTCCTGTTTGGGGGTTTACAGGTTCTTCTTCTTCTACAGGTTCTTACACATTTGAAATATGAATTCATCATTCAGGAACCATGTGTTTAAGTTGGTTTTTTTTTTTTTTTTGTTCAGCCCTGTGTTTTCAGTAGTCAGAAGAGCAAATCAGTAAGGGTGGGCACCAAAATGTGTCCCTTCACAAGTTCTTTTTATAGTAAAAGAAGGTTGCTTTTAGAGGAAAAAAAAGGGCTTTATATAATACTACGGTAAAGTCATGAGAAAAAGTAAGTAACCTGTGCTGTGTAAGCAAAATGACCAGAGAAAACTGTATAAACTGAGATCTTGCTGAATAAACTTAATAAATCTGTAAGGACACGCGCCAACTGAAGAATGGCAGAAACACCTTATTAGATCCATTGGGTGGGCAAGGAAACACAATGTGAATGAAAGCCAGCGTCAGTATACACAAGCTGATGTATACTGGCAAAAAAAATCCTGACTCTACTTACAAAAAATTTAGTCTCAGAAGTGAGTATTACCACTCCTGCAGCAGGACCTTGGAGCTACAAATTCAGTGAAAGCATTATCCTCTGCTCAGGCCTCAAAATAAGCCAATAAACCAGAAAACATTACAATGCTGCCGTATAAAGCCCTGGTTCACTGCTTCTTTGAACACTGTATGCAGTTCTGGTCCCCTCATTCCAAGCAGAATACATTAATGCTGGAAAAGGTTCAAGAGGTGGTAAGGGTGATCAAACGCATGGAGCAGCTTCTGTGTGAGGAACTCTGGAGTGGTCTAGGACACTTCAGATGGGAAAAGGGATATGTGGGGATGAGCTAATGTCACAGATGTCTACAAAAATCAAGGTCGCCCAGAGCGCATGTCTAGGGACGCGCTGTTTACTGTCCTTCCTGATACAAGTGTCTGGCAGCGAATAAAACAGTAAAATGAGAGTTCAGTATCATGCAAGGAGGTGGTTCTTCCTGGTACAGAAGGAAAAAAAAAAAAGCACTTTAAAGCACTTTTTGGATGCTGTATTTTTTACACAGTGAAAGGATATCTGGACAAGTGTTTGGAGAAAAATTTACTATAAAGTTTTAATAAAGACAGAAAGTCACGTCCACCTCAGGCAATCTATTAAGCTTAGGGAAGTTGAAGATTGGGGAAGAACAACAAATGTATGCCTTGTTCTTATTCTTTTCTTTGCCTCCTAAGCATCTCTTTATGGCCACTGTTGGACATTGGCCACCTGCCTAGATAGCCTGTGGTCTGGCTTTGTACAGAGTATTTTTATATGGGGCAGTAGATGCTACTACCAACGTCCCACCGCTCCACCATGCCTTTAGGATATACATGCAGAAGAGAGAGTTCAAACGGAAGGTTTGCCTCCTCTCATAAACTAGGAGATTCCTTCCTATTTGAACACTTTCCCACCCCATTTAACCACACACCAGGGCAATCACTGTGGTTTTTTTGTTAAGAAACGAACGCACCTTCCTGTTTTGACTTTCAAGCAAGGATATTATCTAATGCATTGGCAAGTGTGCTACAGTCTTATATATTACAGCTGGTACATTGCATTTTGGAATACAAATGAGAAGTTTGTAAGCTTTTGTAAGATGTAAAATGAAAAACTGAAAAACTACAGGTTTCTAAAAAGGGACAGAAAGAACCTGGAAAGGATTTGAATTCAAGATTAAAAGAGAGTTTTTGAAGCTGGAATGAGTTTCATCACCCAGTTTGGGGGGGGTTGGGGTGTATGGGGATAACATTTCTTAAATTTAGCAGAAGTAGATCATACTGAGGCATGTATGAAGATGTGAAAGTGGCTTATTCTATACTCTTATCAAGTAGATGGGTTTGCTTACATTTTTTTCAGTTTTCAATATTTAATGTAATTAAACAATGTAGAAAGAGTCTTGTCATGAAGGAAAGAGAGATGTGTATCATTCTGAGGGTACTAAATCCCCAAACCTTTGATGTAGTGTATGAAGTGTATGGATTAAGCAGCCTTTTTAGTCTTTTTTGGTGAATGATTCTTCCTGATAAATCAGCAAAAGTGAAAGATCTTAGTAGACTGGGAATGTAAATCTGTATATCGTTCGTACGTAGTCCAATAGAATAATGAAATCAGACATTCTGTAGGTTTTCCATTTTGTTTTTTTCATGGGGTAGGAGAGTCTGGTAGGGATTTCCTCCTCTCAGCACTTTGCTAGAGGTTAGAGTTACACTCTTAAGACAGATAGTTCAACATATGGTAAGGTATAGCTTAATATCAAGCCTTCTTTAGAAAGCAGGTAAATATTCCTCATTCTAGTTTTGTGCTTTGTACAACATGAAATGGATTTATTCTTATGTTCTTGCAAGCACCAGCAGACACTCTTATCAGTAGCCTTCACTGGCAGGTGACCTACTTCTTCTGAAGAGCAGCACCCACCTTCCACTTCCCAATTTAAATGAAATTTATTATCAGATTCTACCAGAGCACCTCTTTTTCAGACAGGTTACAATAATTATGCAGGTATTAAATTGCATCTTTGCTTACAAATGAAGAACAAATAGCTCTCTAACGGAGGCAGAAAGAAACTGAAAAGTAGCAGAACTCAAGATAAACTTCTGAAATACCCCTAAGACCTCCCACTCCTTTAATTGCATTCCTTAGCAGACCCTTGAAACCCTCTGAAAAACTGCAGTTCTAATTTCAGTGAAACATATAGCCAGTTACTGAATACTAAAAAACCCCACCTGCTGGATATATTTCTCCTGAAACAAAAGAAGTATCAGACTATTACTGGAATAGTATGCATCAAGTTTACTAGAAATTACTCAGAAACTAAAGCCATGTGAAGTTTGGTTAACTTCATGCCAATTAGTCCTTAGTAGTTACCATTAGAAAAATATTAATAATACAAAGCAGCAGCAATCAGTGCTCAAATGTTTCTATGTTCTGTTTTGTTGTAGTAGCAAAATTATTCTTCTGATTTACAGATTACACAGAATCACAGAATCACAGAATCACAGAATGGTAGG
>VWZL01002495.1:314473-346646 GCA_013396915.1 Stercorarius parasiticus
CGGCAAACTTGCTGAGGGTGCACTCTATCCCTTCATCCAGGTCATTGATGACTATATTGAAGAGGACTGGACCCAATACTGACCCCTGGGGAACACCACTTGTCACTGACCTCCAACTAGACTCTGTGCCCCTAATCATGACTTTCTCAGCTCTGTCTTTCAGCCAGTTTTCAATCCACCCCACTGTCCATTCATCTAACCCACACTTTCTAAGCTTCCTTATGAGGATGCTGTGGGAGACCATGTTGAATGCCTTGCTGAAGTCAAGGTAGACCACATCTACTGCCCTCCCCTCATCTATCCATCCAGTCATGCCATCATATAAGGTTATCAGATTAGTCAGACATGATTTCCCCTTGGTGAATCCATGTTGGGTACTTCTGATAGCTTTCTTTTCCTCCACATGCCTTGAGATGATGCCCAGAACGAGCTGTTCCACCATCTTTCCAGGGATGGAGGTGAGGTTGACTGGCCTGTAGTTCCTGGATCCTCCTTCTTGCCCTTTTTGAAGACTAGAGTGACATCGGCTTTCCTCCAGTCCGCAGGCATCTCACCTGTTGTCCCGGACCTTTCAAAGATGATGGAGAGCAGCCCAGCAATGACTTCCACCAGCTCCCTCAGCACTCTTGCGTGCATCCCATCGGGACCCATGGATTTGTGGATATCCAAGTGAACAAATGATCTCTCACTTGATCCTCCTCAACCAAGGGGAAGTCTTCCTCCGTCCAGACTTTCCCTGTTACTTTCTCCAAAGTCTGGGACTCCTGAGGGCTGGGCGGAGCAATAAAGACCGAAGCAAAGGCGGCATTCAGTAACTCTGCCTTCTCCACATCATCCGTCAGATTCCATTCTTTAGTCATTGAAGACCATGTGATTTGCATCAATCCCTCATAACACTGCCTCTCTGTAGCATGTGCCTTTGATTTGAACAGATCCCCAGATCTCTCTTGCTGAAAACATTCAGCTATTTGACTTAACCAGAGAAGGAGCAAGACAAAGCTCTTAATGTAGTGGGATATGTTTGAGTGAAATACTTTCTCACTCTTTAGGAGCTCTGCAAATGCACAATTTAAATGTACTCAGTATCTCTAGCTAAATTTGGGGGGTAATTTAAGCCTCTTTAATTGTAAAAGTTAATTTTTTGCAGCAAAGTTTGCAGACAAAATTTCACCTCACTTTTTTACCAAAACTGGTAGAAGAAGAGTTAGAACACTCCCCTTTGAGCAACCCTCGGAGAAAACATCCCCCAGGCTTCTTCTTGCACCGTTTCCCTCTTTCTCGGTTAGAATATCCTTCTTAGGGTTCTGTCTGGCTCATCCCTGTCACTGTGAAAGCATGGATAAGGCTTTTATTTCTTTTTTTCCTAGTCAACATTAAAAGAGGGATTGCTGTCGCAGTGCATATGGCCTAGGACTTCTGGCAGCGATTGTAAAGGAAATAGGTGCTGTGGGACCTAACGGTAAAAAGTCAAAGCTGTGGCAGACAGGCAGCTGGCAGTACAAGGTGCGCTGCTAGTCAGGTCTCTCGTTCAACAGAGACCAGATACATAAAAATGCATTGCGCAGCACACATTAAAAATGTCATACCTTAAAGGATTTGTGGTGTCTGATTGTTTCCCACGACCTTTATTATTCTCACAAGAACTCAAACATCGTTGGCACCACTGTATCAGTTCAGGCACTATTCGAATGGAAAAAACTTAGTTTAGAGCCCTTCGGTACTCATTCTGAAAACATAGAGGAAGTAATCATGAAGACAGTTTTATAAGAGTAGCTTGTTCTTATATGCTAGCTTTTTCTTAAGGGTATGTCTCTATAGGGTCGGTAAGCCATGGTACACAAGCAGAATACTTATTTTAAATTGTTGTCAAGGTTTTATGGTCTCTGAAATACAAAGAGAAATCAAGGTGCTTCACATTTCCCCAGCTTATGTTTACCAACACCCTGTAGACTGACTTCATCTTAGCAATGCATGTGTTGTTTTCTGCTAGTATTTCTTTGGTGGGTTAAAAGTTAAATGCTTCTCAGATATATTTCCTTGTGACAAATTTCCCAGAGAGAACCTCAGCAATTTTCTAGTGAAGGTCAAGCATGATGGTAACAAAAAGTAATTTTTTTTTCTGACTTTTTTTTTTATTTCCAATATACAATAGGAAAAAGAGTATCTTCTCTTTAAAAAAAAAAAAAAAAGCAATTGCAGAAAATCAAATCAGCACAATATTAGAGATAGAGCTCTTAAAAAAACCTAAAAGTAAGATTTTCTCCAAAGATTAATCAAATCCTATTTCTTCAAATTAAGATGTGCTACCAGATTCTCCATTTTTTCTCAGGGGAAAAAAATATTAAAAAATTCTAGCATTACAGGGTAGAATTTAAGGACTGGTCTTCTCTATGTGTAATCACTGTTTAAATGTGGATCCACTAGTTCTTAATCATAGAACATCAAAAATCATACTATTACATAAAAAACACTTGTGTTTTGATTACTGTACCTCACAACAGAGCTCCGAATCTGGCCCTTTTGGCAGGGTCAGCTATAAGGATGCCCAAACTGAGCTCCTAATGAGGACATCCAGAAATTACGCTGGTTCATATGTAAATACAGATGCTTTGTAAGCCTGGGCTGGTTCTACCTCTGAGGGCTATATATATCCTGTAAAAGCATTGTCCTCTGAATCAAAATTTAACTCTGAAGCATTGCCTGATTTAACTATCTTGTACTTTGCTCTATCTTCTCACCTTTTCAGCTTTTAATGTTTTTCAATGTATTCCACATGTCTGTTTCCACAGTGATTGCTGTACCATTCACATGGTTACTGATTAACCTATAAGTGCAGTTAAAGGATTATCCTGAGACAAGACACTTCCAAGGCACTAGTGGTTTTATTAACAGACTGCAGTCTTCCTTTGAGTATCACAATCCAACTGTAGTTAATTATGCAGCTCTGAGCATATTTTTTTTACTTCATTAAGTGTGTGAGGAATAGGTTTCTGATTGTCCAGTATATGCATAGATTTCACTGTATCACAGCAACTATTTGTTGAAATGACTTCTGTCATTCTTAAGCATGTAACACCTGCTTTTTAGACATGTGGGCAGCCTGGATTTTCTTGATGAAGAGAACATCAAGCGCTCATTAAATCTTAACGTTAAAACTTGTGCATTACAGACACAGCACGTACAATCCTTAAGAATGTTTCTTAAATTGTTGTTTATGACCACTCCATCTGAATTAGGAGACAAAATGTTACTTAACAACTGGTTGAGCATCTGTTAATCGGTGGGTTTGAAATCCTCAAGAGCACTGTCAAATATATTGATAAAAAGAAATATCATCCTTAAGTTCAAGAAGTTATGGTGAGTTGTGATGACTAACCAGAGAATTAACACAGTTGTTTGGTAGTGAGTCCAAGTGACCGTTTACAAAGTAATGAGCACAATAATAAAACCATGATCATGAGTCCCCTCGCCATTATCATATTTATCCACATTTTCTGAAGTGGTAACCCCATGGCTACTGGTCTGCTAAACTGCAACTTAAACACAAGGCCTTCTCTCCTGTACTAACTCCTCACACGTCCCTCTGGCTCGCTGCTGAGTTTCCAGTGTAGCATGCTGTGGAAGCTGGCAAGAGGGGCAACTGTGCATTCCTTGGTTTGCTTCTGCTATCCAGTGCCCTTAAAAGATCATGTTTTCTTCAGGGTCAACCCCAAAGCAGACCTCATGTGGCCTGGTGCGTATCTGTGTCTTCCAGCTGCCGTGCATCTGACCCACAAGTATCTCCCCTGCGTTTGTCCCAAGTGAAGAGAGTCAGAACGAGCTATTGTTAAAACCGACTATGCAGACTCACATTTTCCTTGCTGTCACATTTTCCAATCGGTTGTGCTGCCACAAAGTTAATGGAAAATACTGTCATCCTCCGCGGGACCGCAAAAGATGCATTAGCATTGTCCCTCGACTGCCAGCTGTCGTAGTGAGACATGTAGTGTAATGCCACCTTGGACACCTTAGAACAAAGATGTCATGGAATTGAACAGGGTACGGAAAACAGAACATGTGTGTATTTAACAAAAATTCTTATAAAAACATTGAGGTTTTTAAAAGGTTTTCATTAAGTTTAGTTAAGAAATAATTATCACTCTCGAGATACTGTAATTGAAAGCTAAGCAATGCTAATAGGACTATCAGTTGTACAAGTTAAGAGCAAACTCCACCAGGGATTTGCAGCATCAAGGTCTTTGTACAAAAAGCTATGAAGTTAAATGAATAATCTATAAGCTGTTGGCATACTTGTGGAGGGACACTGGCTTCTGTTGCTGAGACGTTCTAGGAGTAATAAAATGCTATGAAATGTCAGCAAAACCCCACAGTTAAGTCATGTGAATGTGTATGTGTGTGTGGCTGGAGGGACTTAAAAATAGAAGACATCGGAGTTTTATATTTAATCTTGAACACTTGGAGGTTTCATTTGAGGACTGCCACAGCAAATAGTTTTAGCACTAGAGCAGGCTTTGCCTATGTCAGGTATGCAAGCAAGTTAAGAAAGAAGGGAAAGAGTAAATTAAGTTCACAGTTTCCTATGTGATAAGCTGCACTTGTCACGAGAGGTCCCAGAGAAAAGTTAGTACTTATCAGAAGTGTTCAGGAGTACATGTAATTTTGGAATATGAAAAAAAGGGCTGAGAAGCAGAATACTTGAAATTTAATTAGCTTGCTTTAATATGACTGAAGACACATTCTGCTGAAAATTAACACTTTTATTGAAGACCTCAAAATGTGATGCCTTGATTTTATGATTACATCTAAGATGTTTCCATTTACATATGAAAAATTCAAAGATGTATAAACCTACAAAAAATACCCCAGAGACAGCATCATTGTAATGTCATAGGAAAGAGCACATCCAATATAATTCATTGTTACTCTTGTTGAAATACAGCTTTACTTTCAAAGATAACATTGTTTAACATAGTTTAAATGCCATAATTTAAATATTAATTAAAAGTCTTCATTACAAAGCAAGCACCAACCAAGCAAGCAAACTCTCTCCTCCTTTTATCTCAGATGCTTATAAAATACAAGAAAAAATGAATGGAACTGGTTTCTGTTTTCCTGCGTAGGCCTACAGGTAGCAATGTGACTGAATTTGTCAAATGTCATTGTACTTTAATGATATGCTTCAGCCTTTTGTCAGCCTTGCCAGTTTAATCCATTTTTTCCCGTCTATAATTTCCTGTCATGCAGGTATTTTTTTCCCTGGGTTGAATATTTATTAATTTCCGTTCTCTTCTTCTCAGACAATAGTGAATGATGCCAAGAGACTCAGTCATTAATAATCAGTAATGGGACAGTATGGAGGAAACAGTGTTAGACTTACTGGAGCTAATTACCCTTGGAAAAAAAAAAGCATTGCCTCCACTTGCTTTCTCACAAGCAAAGACGAGAGATCACAACGCAAGAAGTCATTTACCTGCACTACTATGTCGGTGTTCAAGGGCATGTGAGTTGGAAGGTAAAAGGCAATTTGTCATCAAATTCTTTGTGTTTGGTACTTACTTTCTTTACATATGGTATGTTGTAAGCATCTGATTACTGAGCTCGTTTTTTTGGGTTATGTGATAAAGCTCATCTGCATACCCACCAAGGAGCACAGAGCGACAAAGGCAGGAGTGGGACCTCAAATAACATCCTGCACTGGCTCACCCAGAATAGCTCCCAGGCTCGCCCCAGGGCCATCAGCCCATCAAAGGCCCATCGCACCAGCCCAAAGGAGCCCAGGGGCAGGATGGCAGGCAGGAAGCCAAATCAAAAGCTCCTGAGGAACAAGCCACCTGCCATGGCCCTCCCAGGGCTGTCCCAAGAGAGCCCCAGCCTGTGTCCAGCACAAAACCCACCACCAGCAGCCATCGGGAGCACCCCTGGGTCACGCTGCTGACTGAGGGGGGTTGCTGCCCAGGGCTGGGGGACATGTTGTGGGTGTAGGGGGAAAAAAAAGGTGGGAAAAGGAGGTTGTCATCTGGGGAAGACCAGGAGCAGGAAAATGAGGGGCAAGGGGGCAAAAAGGGCTGGTGGCAGGTGAGTAGTTGGCTGATGGGTACGCTGTCAGCCATGCCCTGCGCCTGGGCAGCACAGCCTGTCCCAGCTGCTCGCCAGAGTCCTTCCTCATCCTCACTCCGTCACCGAGGGCTCTCCAGTCTATGTATGTGTGTGCGCACATGTGTGTGTGTGCATGCACATGTGCACGTGTGCTGGTGCACACACATGGGGTCTGAGTGCAGCGGCTGGGGCCAGGGGCGGGTGGGAGCCCTTGTCCCTGGTGCAGCCACCACAGCGTGTGAGTGCGTGAGTGAGTGTGCAAGTGCCAGAGAGGATGGGGTGCTGGGCTGGTGAAGTGGCTGAGAGGCAGCGGAGTGGGGGTGTCTGAGGGCAAGAGCACAAGGGGTTTGGCTTTAGGGACAGGGGAGACCCAGACAGTTCTGTGTGTCTGTGTATGGGTGTGTCTGTGTATGTGTGCGCACGTGTGTGTGTGTGTGTGTGTGTGTGTGCACAATGATCTGCTGCAGCAGCTGCTGTGGGGCAGCAGCCTCAGGGGCTGCATGTCCTGGTGCCAGCAACTGAGGAGACTGGGACCCCAGGGCAGCTGCTGGCCAGGCTGAGGGTCTGAGCCGGCTGCCAGAGGGATCCACCTCGTCCATAAATGTCTTTGTGTTGTCACTTGTGGAGCCCCATCCTGCTCTGCTGGAGAGAGGAGCAGGATGGGACCCTCGGTGCTGCCTGTGTCCATGCGAGTGTTCTGTGTGTCTGTCTGATCCGTGTGTCCAGACACATGTATAGGTACATACGTGGTGTACACATGTGCTCTGTGTGCCTCTGCCTGCTGGGAACGTGTCTCCAGCCTCGCTGCTGGTTGGAGCCAGGAACACGGAGCTGAGCAGCCTCCCCTCTCCCAGGCTCTTGGATCCAGCAGGATATACTCTCCTGCAACCTAAATATGTATTTTTAAAAAGTGATAGTAGAATTATTTCTATGTAAACATATCAATGACTTATCTATTCATACAGAAACAAAAGTTTATTTATAACTTTAACATTTATTCAAGGATAAAACTTGAGCCTATTAGGGGACTTGGATTCAGCTCCTGGACTGATTTTTTTCTCATAAAAGTCTTATAGCTGTTGGCAGTTTTGTCTGAAACAGTGCTGGCTGAGGGCTATGGTCTTGACCCGCCATTGATCTCAGTACAACTGTGAGGAAGCCTGCCAGGCGCAGCTGGTCTGTGCAGATGCAAAGTGCTAATCTCCGTGAAGTGGCAAATATTCAGTTTGGCTCACCATTTAAATTTTAATCAGCTCCCTACTATTGGAAGCAGCTATTTCTTATATTGCTGTTTGTTAAGAGGATTTGACGTGCAGGTTACACATGCAGATTCCATCTGAAACTAGTCAGGGTTTGTGCCACTATTTCAACTGGAGGAATATTTCATAAACACATTCTGATGATGATTTGCAATTGTCTTTAATTTCCAGTCTGAAGCCACTCCTGGCTGTTCTATTTTTCTTTTGTGATTATAACCCTTAAGCTCTGATTTTTTTTCTTTTCTTCCCTAGCATTTATCTCCTGATGCTCATAGAGAGAGCAAATATATCCTTTCATTCCCCTAGTTTAAATAAGCCAACCATTTCAAAAATATGTTCACACTGCGTATTTGGCCTGTGCCTGAGACTCCTAAATTTCTCCTGCATGCAAAATAACACAGCCAGGCACCAGCCTCTCATTTTGGAAACAACAGCTAACAACTGGGAAGCACTAAGGAACAGCTTTCTAAACTGTGTCTCTGCTGTGACTGACTGAACTCTCCATTTTAATAGTTAAACCTAGCCAGACTGGACCCTTTATTATACTGCTGCATATAGGAAGCAAGTAATGCCTCCCCACGAAATTCCTGGGTTCCCTTTTCACTGACCTTGAATGCTATCGATTTTTTTTTTTCAAGGATGGAGTCAAATGCAGCATTGTAATGCAGATGTGACCTTTCCATCTTACACAGCAGCAATAGGTAGCATTCTGTACAGAAGAGTTTATGCCATCAGGTATTGAAAAAAAACCCCAAAAAGTATAAACAAGTCTTTGCAAGGCTGCATGTAACAATGACAAGAATACAACTATCACTTTCAGAAAAAATGCTTTTGGTATTACTAATTACTAAACATGAATTGTTATTGTGGTGGTGAGAATGTGCTTGCATTTGTTTATCCCACACATTATGCAGGCATGTAAGGATTATTTACTCTCCCTAGGAAAAAAAGAAAAAGCCATATGGAATTTACTATAAACTGTGGAAACAGCTGAAGATCTCGAGCATCTGTGATGAGCCGTAACAGTATTTTAGTTTGCTTTTTGGAGCATATGGTGAAACTATTGCATCCCATTGAAACTGTTAATCTCTTTGAAAACAATGAGATTACTAATGAGTTTACCAGATCATTAACCTAAATAAACTGGGATGATAATCCGGATTCCAGAATATAATTTGCAAAGAAGCTCAGTAACAGCCTAGCTATGTCCAGCAGTTTCAATGGGAGGTAAGCAGCCAGCAGGGAGACATCTTAATTGCCCCTTAGTTGTGGGACAGGAGATGACATGAAAAGAAGTCTACTTTAATAATACAGAGGTACACTTGCAAAAGGCTAAAGGTTATCAAAAGCATTTACTTGTGCCCATATGCTGGTAGTAGATTTACAATACTGATGACCTAGACAAGATCAGTCCAAAACAGAAGAGTTTGAAATACCTCATGTTTTTTAAACTACTGATGGAATTTTTTAAAGCATCTAAATTAAGTGACTTTCCTCATCTGTAAAGTGGAGATTTTCAATAAGCTCTAGTATGTGTTTTGACTCGAGTTACTTGAAAATACAATGTAACTTGAGTTACAAATAACTCAAGTTATTTGAAAATACTATCCTAATTATCTTTCACTGCATTTATTTTATCACTGTTCAGAGATAGGTTGTGGTGTGTAATAAAGCAAGAGGAAGCTGCCCTGTACTTTACCTGAATGCCTGCAAAAACCCTGCTGGGAGGAATTAGTCTCTGTGTACATTCACATTTTGTTTCCAAAATACCTTTTCAAGCACTCTGAAATGTTTGTTTTTATTCCAGGAAAGAATAATCTCTTTATTGTTCCCTACGAGCACATTCATTGAAAGTATTTATGGGGGCAGGGCACTGCGTGAGACACCAACAATATTACAAGGGGGTTTCATTAAGTTTTGTGGGAATGTCTCTGTAAAGTCACCCTTACTTCACACTTTTTCCTCACTTCACATCAATTTCTTTCTGTGGACAAATTAGTCAAGTGTGTAAGTAGTGCATTATACTGCTAACTGCTGTGACACACCACTGGTACTTGGCTTTGAATCTCACACAGCCCCTCTTCTTTATTTGGTGCATACTTGCATATCCTGGATTTCCAATACTCAATGACAAAATTCTGTTTAAGATTTAAAATGTGAAATAAGTGAGTAGATAATACCAGAAATTCTTACTATTTATATGCCAATGTGTACTTTTAAATTTGGCTACAACAATTTCCAACATGTACACTTGCTCCACGTGACTGGAAATGACAGCAATTTTCTCTTCTGTGTATCACCAAAGTTTTGAAGGAGCATCTTAAAGTAGTGCAATATAAAAGAACATTTGGTGCTGTGCCCCACTTGGCCCCCCCAAATTCTACTTTGCCAGCAGATCCCACTTCTGAACTGAACGTTTTTTCAAATGTAGAATGTCAAGATGTAAGCAACAGGATGTCTTCTCCTGTTATCTCCTCCTGTCTCCAAGTGTTGGGAGAACAGTCAACAAGAGAACTTTTAGAACAAGAAGAGGCAGAAATTCAGCCCCTAATCATCTTTTTCTACAGGCATGTAATTCAGAGAGGCCCGATTGCTGCCTCTTCTTAGACAGTGGCATATGAGCTGTTGCTCAGATGTCATAGCATGATCCACTTTACATTACATCTGCCTCAGACACGCTTCTGCTCCAGTGGCTGGACTAGAGCTGCCCCGGAGCTCCCTGTCTCGGCTCCGCAGCACTAGTGCGGGACCGGCTGCCTCGCGCCCTGCCATCAGGAAGAACATCACCTAAAGCTGCTGTAGTCTGTGACAGCCCAGACCCGAGCGCCCAGAGACTGGGCAATCTGTCTGTCCCAAATCACAGCTGACCTATGTGACTCTTGTCGGTACGCCAGTATAAAAGCGTCCTGAAGGCACATGTTGAGAAAATTTGGCATTTCTGTTCAAGACTGGCGATGATAAAATCATGATCTAAATTCTACTTGGAGCACAAGTTATAAATTATGCAGAAATTATTTCCTGAATAATGGAAATGACTGATGATGAGCAACGGAAATGTAGATGATCTACTTGAGCTAACTATCTTGGAAAAAAACCAGTCACCTTCAAAGGCTAATTTAAACCACCTTCAAATTATTGCACCTTCGTTGCTACAATGCATATCCCTGCAGGGTGCTGCGGTTCATTTTCTTACACACCCCGAACTGCTTCTACTGCAATATATTACAAGGAATATGGTCTGTCATCACTCTTGGCATGCTTAAAACTGTTTTTTCACAGAGGAAGTTATTTTAGCACAGTACTTCCGCTTGTGTTAGTCAGTTTTCCACTAAGAATACATGGATTTTCGTTAATGAATAATGTGGAACACAGTTTACTGCCACTCTTCTTACCATATACAAAGTATGAAATATGGAGATTTTCTAATATGAAAATATATTTTAATAAGGAGACCACATTAGCTGCCCTCACGAGAAAATCCACTATGTAAACCTGCTATATGTTACACAAATGTTTTAAACTAATGGTAATAGGAACATAATTTTTAGAATTCAGAAATTAAAAAATATACTAACATATGCCATTCTGAAAGAAATTATGACACTATTTATAGGAGAAATCATGTTTCATGGATATATGATTAAGGACAAGCATTTAATAGAATACTGTGACCCCTGCAAATCATGGCTTTTCAGGAGAATTTTCTAAGCTTATCTCATTTTACAGACTGGAGCTTGGTAAATCTTCAATATTTCTCTAGTGTGGGACTTTGAATTGTCATGCACTGCTGGTCTGAACCCCTCCTCCAGATTGCTTGAGTATCCTCCTGGGTACTCATTAAAATAAAATAACTGTCTGAAACAATAAAACTGCTCTTCTTTAGCTTTTCAGTTTCAGCCTTTTGCTTGACCTCTACATAACTGTGAGAGGAGATGTTTATCACTGAGGAGGAAAGAGTGGTTCCTCAGCAGACTTTAGCCTCTCTTCCCTTTAATGTCAGCCCAGTAGAGAGATATGCATCTAAGCATTCAACAACTACTGCTTCCTAGGAGGAAACCTGCTATTTTACCCTCACAGCTTTCTTGCAACGTTTTCCTAGAGTGACTGATACTGTGCATTGCAAACGTCTGTCTCCTGGAGCTGGCAAAGCATGGTCCGAGCCTTTGGATGGTCCCGGCACTGACTTCTTGTCATGTCCTGTCACAGCCACCCACAGATGCCATCAAGTAGCTCACTGTACTGGAGCAGGTTTACAATATATACTATTCAGTGGTAACAATAACGTAATGGATTCATGGTCTGAATCTGACCATGATTCTCCCTCCTCTCCTGATGTGCTTTAAGCAAAACTCTTCTACCTCTTACTTTGGGAGAGGAGGGGATTGTCAAAGGGGGTGGGGAGAGGGCAGGGGGAAGGAAAATCCCTAGAGATACACTTTTCTCAGCTTGTATCTGAAGTATATCCCACTTAGTTTAGTAGCGGACACTACCTATCAGCTCTTCAACATGGCAGGACACCGATTTCCTTTTAATTGTATGAAAACTTAAAATTTATTCCATGTAATACCTATGTGCAGCAGGCTACTCAGAACCCACCTTGTCATTATTCACCGTTAACGAGTGTCACAACTTGCCAGAAAAAACAGAGTAGGGAGGAATAAGCAGCACCATTGGAGTCGGCTCCATCAGTCCCAGCAGAGCTTCATATTCTTCAGCTCCATGCTGCTATGCCAGAGCTCAATAAACTGCTCATTTCCAATCAAACACAGACCGCCAGCCTGGCCTATTGAATTAAACAGTGAAACTCCCATATATTACACAGGAGTGAGATTTCACCCTTTTAACTATTTACCTACCTTGGAATTTTTAATGTACTAATCTCCTTGGAATTTTAATATACGAATCCTTGCGCTAGAAGTTGCAGAAATACAAGTTACAATGTTTACAATGGTTTCTCATTTGCATACGGAAACTTTATACAGAAACATAATAGTCTAGTCTACTTGGTTAGCACGGTCTTACCAGATTATGAGTAATACATCTCCTGTGATGTATTACCCACCTTGGGTATTGAGTCAGTAGGCATCAAGAGCATAAATCTTTACCATGTTTCAGTGATAATACTTTCCTGTATGGCATTATTGACCCAATTTTAGATTGTTTTTCTCATGTAAGGTTCTAGAAATAGCCTGATGCCATGAGTTGGTTAAACATGCTGATGGAACAGTTAGACACCTTATTCACTGGTTCTTCCCATCAGCAATGTTTCCTACTTTATGACTTGGGAGTAAATCTGGATGGAGTCTTCCCTGTCTGCAATGCTTCAATTCAAACCCCATTGAAATTACTGAAATATCCAATAAAATCTTTAAATTCTGGATCAAAATCTGAAGGCCAGAATGCCTAATGTGTTTTACTGGGACACAAATAACACAAACAGTTACATACTGGAACTTCAAAATAATGGCAGTATTATACTTAATTTTAATAAGCTCCTACGAACTATGCCAAACACCTGTTTTTTCAGATACCTGAATGATATGTTAAAATCCAGCTTCAAGAGTTCATATGAAGTAAAGTTTTACCAAGAGCTTTGTGAACCTGAACAGGCAAATGTTTTAGAAAACATTGTTCAAATATTCTTATTTGGATTAATTGCAAATGTCTGCTTCCCTATGGAAGTGGGAAGCAAGAGGCCAACTCTAATGGATTTTGGCTCAATCTAACAATGCATCTCTTTCTCTGCGGTGCAAGATGAGTGGCCCCAACTTAGTTCTCTCACTTCATTTCAGGCATACAAAGATCTTTTATCTCTAAAAATCCACATCCTAAACAGGAAAAGTCATTCCAATTATGATGAGCTATCTTTGTTTTCAGAAAGCTTTTAGTTTGTCCAAGTCTCAGTCGTATGCCTTCCTGCTGTTGAAACCACAGTGCAGGGTAACAGTTCATACCTGTCTCAGGGATGTCAGCACCAAGCATGTGGTGACCTTCAGTCTTTGCTCCAACACCTTCCCCTTCTTTATTTTGATAGCAGAACACTTACCCTTCCAGTTGGCAATTTTTGCAATACTTAGAGCCAAAAAACTTAGCAGAATCTCCTTTTTGGACAGTTACAAGGTGTTGAAAACAACGTAAAAAGTCCAGGGAAGGAATGAAGTACGCAGCAAGACAGAGGACTGCTGTGACCTACTCAGTTATTGCAATCTTAAGGTATGTAATTCTATGTTAATAAGTGTTCCAGCTTCTTAACATCCCCATGAGGAAATAAAAATATCAGTAATAATTAGAAAACAAGTTTTCTTCCCCATTTTGCCGTTGCACTTCACCATCTATTCTCTATTTACTGCTCTCTTCATTTGTTTGCTCAATCTTCTCTCTTGAGCAGATAAAAGGGTTTCATTAAAGCAAAGCCTAATGCTGTCAGTGGCAGGAGAGCTGCCAACCCTGGTGGTTTTAGTAAGTCTATTAAGCTGACCTAAGCATGCTAATACTTAATAAATTCCTTCTATTCACCGCAGTCCTTTGCAAATATTCCTTTATCTCATACAAAAAACTTAAGTTATGCAATTTGAATGAGTAATAAAAGACCAGACTGCACACTCTACCTTATCTTTATTTATAGTTCTGTCCCAAGAGAAGCATCAGCATACTACGAATTGTAACCTCTGCTGTACCAGAAGCACTTCTTGAGATTGTAGAAAGGTGTAACAACAGCTGCATGAACGTATTCTGTTTCAGAGATTACTAAGAACAAACCAGGACTAGACAATGAAAACAGAACTTTTTTTTCAAGCATTTCCTGCCATAGCCCATTTGAAGAACAGATGTTCTAAACGTATCTGAAGGACATCTGTTACATCCAGCTAGTATAGTTTATCTCTAATTTATCCAGAGGAAGAAAAAAACCCAACAGATTCTACAAATCACTAACATCTTCTGTCACTGCCATAGCACTTAATATGGTAGCAAATACTCTGAGGAATATCAAGCGAACTACGTAACAGTACTAGTCAGCATCACCACTTATCAAAGCAAAAGCCTTTATCCTCCTTAATATCATTTGCCTTTCTTCAGGGCTCCACAGCTCCAGCTATTACTTCATGTTTAATTGAAACGAAGTTTTTAAAGCAACAAAGATTGAATGTTCATCTCTTATGTAAGAGAACAAATCTGTAGCAGAGGAGTTTCAATTCAACACAACAACAACAAAAAAAAAAAATCTATAAGGCTTGTAAAATAAAAAAAAAAAGAGTGCTCACATCAAGAAGAGAACATTGACCTTAATTCTTCTCTCCTCAAAGATTAATGTAATTGTTTAGTTAATGTAATAAATAAAAGGAGGGACGGGGCAGGAAGGAGAGGATCCCACCCTGATGTCTAATAGGAAACCATACTCAATAAGCAAAATGACTTTTTTAAGTGGACATTTACCTGAGAACTACTGTCAGGCAAGTGCAGAAATTATGGTGGAGCAGTCCCACATCCCACAGCGTCACTTCACCAGCCATTTGTGATGACCATAATAGAAAACATTGGCTAGCAAGAGATGATTTTTTTAATTCATTCTCTGTTCTCAGGTTTTGCAAAGAGTGCTGGAGACCTTGCTTGTTTTATTTCATACAAAGTTATCATACAGGTGGAAAAGTAATAAAAGGACCACGGTTCTGTGAATAGACAGGATCATATTTTAAACTCAAAAATGTAAGCTGACAAGAAATAAGAAAAATGAGATAAATAAGAAAAAAAGTACTCATCTTTGTAAGGGTTTAGCAGAGGAAAAACTAATCACGCACATGCTTACTATTATACTTGGTGTAGAATTTATACACCAGCTATTCCAGTGAAGCTAACAACACATCAGCAACTTTGCAGAGAAGCAGAACACCTACTGAGGAAAATAAACCAGCCTCCTCCATCAAGGACTGTCTTTCTGCTTCCCCAAGGAAAGAGAAATTATGCTGAAACGACCTACAGCAGGTGGCAATCGTGTTGCTTAGCCATAGCTTGGTAAAGCCTTCAAATAAAGGACAGCTTGTCACTTAGACAGAGATGAATTAGGCTTCTTCACAGTCACCAGAGTATATCCCTAAGCAATTCTCCTTCATGTTATTTCATTAATTTATTTCATATCCTTGTGGGGCAAAAGAGTACTTACACTAGATAATGCAACAGCCTGCAGACTCTTCTCACGCAGCTCAGTTCTGCTGTTCTGCTGCATGGGAACACCCGTTTGTCAGAGAACAGCGAATACAGGTGAGTTAGAGCATGAAGAAGCAAAGGGGATTCTCTCCTGAAGAGAGAAAGAATAAACTTACTTTATGTAAGAGAAATACGGCAAAACTTTTTGTATTCTTTTTAAATAAACACTCTTAGAATCTCACCTGAAATGTGATACTGATTAACACACCTATCTAATGAAGGAGAAAGACTTCAATCATTCTGACCCTAAATTCACATCTCAGAGCTCACTGGGTATTTCTGCATTATTTTTTTAGCTTATGGAAAAACCTACAAATTAAGGACCTTGACAAAAATCTAGTTTACCACAGAAGGCTATGCAAATACCAAAATAATAATAATAATAAAAAAAATCACAGAGAACATCAGTATATTTTATAGATTCTTCTCTAGTGCCATCTTGCTACCAAACAATTCGCCTTGTGGTAAAAACCATAGTTAGGAAAGGACTGTGTGCAAAGGAACTTGTGACGGCTGTCCTCCAATTTATATTTGTATAAGAATGGTAAATTTCTAGTAACAAATACAATTATCTCTTAAAAAACACGTATTTGTTATTGAGGAAATTGATGTTTTTCCAGAAATAAACACGTGTAAAAACCTGTTATCATTTTTCCTTCAATTACTAACTCTAGGTACCATTAACACATAAAGGTAACAAGGCAATAAAACCATTATTTCATAAGAAATTTATAGTACTTTTGCTCACAGCTGTTGATTTATATAAGCGGACTTTATACTGCTAGGCAACGTGATTAATATACCAGAAAAGAAGGTACAAAGTAGGTCAGTGATATAGCACAATGGTTCTTCAACTCAACTCGCCTCCCTGCCTCCAACTTGAAGCATAACATTAATTCTTCATATTTTGGAGCACTAAATGACACTGTAACTAGATGCAGAAGACAAGAATTATTAGACATTATCCACCCTTGATCTTTACACAAAATTCCCATGACATCTATAGAAATTCCACAGCTGCACAAAACAGAATAAGGTCCATGGCAAGCACAGCTTTCAGGATTTGCTCTTCAATAAATATCACAACCATGAGAGAGACAGCAAATGTTAACATTTTATTTGTTTTGAACATATAAAGGTTATAACTCTCTGAAACAATTCTTTTAGAGCCATCTTGTGGGGAAAATAAGCAATTTAAAACAATACATGTACTCTAATTGGTTTTCTACCAAAAAGATCAGTGTTCAGTATGACATCTTCTTTTAAAAAAATAAATGTCTCAGTCACACTGTAAACTTTATACAACATTGTCTAAACCACTGGAACATGAAGCAAGTGCCTTTACGAACAATCATGTGTTAAAAGATTGGTTCTAGATAGAAAAAAATATATATCATGAAGTTAAAGATGCTGTTTATCTGAAGAATGCTTTTAGGCCAGATTCCATTCAAACTCCACCCATCTGCAGCCCACAAAAAAAGCGCAAAAACCTAGAGAAGCTGAGGTTTCTTTCAGAGCTCGCTTGGCCAAATGAGTAAATCAAATGGAATTGTTCAATCTAACTAAAATGGGGTAAAAAACCCCCAAATAAATCTAAATATAGTAGTAGATTCTGCACTCGAAGCTGAAAAGCTTTTGTTCTTTAACATCCTTAGCATTGCCAATTTATGTAAAGTTTCGGTAATCTTCTGCTAGTTCTGAAGAACTTTACAACAGTTGTTTATAAAGAACATATTAAATGACAGTTTTCTGTTTGTGTACACTTCAGCGAAGTACATGGTTGGGCAGTCAATTTCAGAATAATCGAAAGTCGTGATGCAGGCTTCAGCTACCTAGAGCAATCAAACATCAGCTGCTGCTTGATCTATGTGTCTTGTCTATGAAGCAAAGCGCTTAAATTTCATCCTAGAGAACAAAAGCGCACATGTAGTCCATATATCTATCGGTTTTAACTTACGCCCTATTAAAATACTTCATTTACATAGAACATTAAAGCGTATCACATCACATTTACCCAATATGTAATTATCTCCTATTAATACAAAAGTAAAACAGAATGTCACAGAACACTTCTACAAAGTGCACAACCAAGAGGTGTCACAGAAATATGCACTTTTTGGAGCTGTTACAATCCATGTATAGTACAGACTAGCAGGCACCTCTGTTAATTTCTGATTTTTAAATAAATAAGGAAATTTGACAACAAAAGGGTCCTACTGTACCCAAAGCCTGACAGCTGTAACTAAACAGAACATACTGGCACCCAGATATATAACCAGACAATTTTGCTAAGGCAAGCACGAGTATGTCAATTTTTAATTTTACACTTCTACCAAACTTTGAGTGAAAGAAGGTGTACATGTGCGCTTACAGCTTTCCTTCCTCCATAAAGATGACAACGAGATCCACTTCCTCCACATCCTCTTTAAACTTTGGAAAGGAGCCCTGACTCAGGGGCACTCGCTTTAATAAGATTCTGGATTTCTTTGAATTTTGGATGTTCTTTATCAGCTACCAACTGCAGCAATATAGCTTCGCTAGTAGTAACTATAATTCCGGTACGAGCAAGACGCTGAAAGAGAAAAGAGCAGACAGACAATAATGTGAGATACATGCAAATGTGAATGAGTACACATTTTTTACAAAAGATGGATGGTATTTTTAAAAACATCTCCTATTAACAAAAGTATTGCCAGTTCCATTCCAGCATTTTTTAGCAGTGCCATTTATAAAGCTAGGATGGAAAGTGACTGTTTTTAGACTTTACTGAGGAAAAAGGACGCCCTGGATTATAAATAAGGCTTCCTACTTTGACTTGATTCTTTCCCCATTTTAGACGGATTTTCAGATTTAATAAGAAGATTTAATATGTAGAAGACACGCCTTCTTCTGCTAACAACACTTTCTAACACTGCTAACACGCACTCTTCTGCTAACAACACTGCTAACAACACCGTCCCGAGGATAGCTTTTCTTCCCTCTCATGCAGATTTGAAAGGCCCGGGGAAAAAGAAAATAGCGAGGTCCATCCAAGCTAAAGGCATTAAGCAAGAAATTTAATTGTCACAATTTCTCTTTCAGGGCTTGTTATGTACAAGTACTTAGATCTTTGGACTACACAGCATGCTAGTACTAATAATCTCAGGAGACAGAACAAAAAGCTCTTCTACAGACCTTATAAATCATACCTGCACAACAGCAGCTCCATTTAACCAACAGCTCATTACAGCCTCAGTAACACCAGAGTTAGTTCTCAGAGGCTAGAGAATGCAAAACATTGCTGCATAGAAAGCAAAACTGAAAGAGGCCTGCTAGATCTTGTAACTGCACAACTAAACACAGCAATGCTTCATGTAGCCCAAGCCACAGGACTTACTGAAACGTTTTTGGACTTTTAAGACTGTGGTTGTTGCCTACGTAGTGAAGTTACCTTTACTTAAAAGGCTGACCACCCCCTGCCCCAGCTCCCAACAGTCGTACAGATGCTTTGGCAGCAAAACTCTTCATGGATCCAGCTTTCCCTCTGTCATCCTCTACTCAGCTGCATATGCCACCAAATCTAATGGGGTCCTGAATGAGCCAAGGGAGGCCAAGAGGCAGAAAATACAGATGCATATGCCTTCAGACAGGTTTCAGTTGTAATTACTAAAGCAAAGAGAAGGTCGAAACTTTTTAGGGCAGACATAGATCACTGCTCTTTAGTTGTTCAATTACAAAGCAATTGCTGAGGGAAAGTTATTAACCTTAAGGGACCACTAAAGTATACGTAACTACAGTCTATATAATGATAAAACTAGGCTAGATTTACAGAAGTCGATGCTTCCTGCTTGCAATAATGGCAGCAAGCCTTGCGATATTTTTAAATTGAAACAAAGCAGATAGGTTCCCCAGCTCTCCCCCTCTGTACAACAACACATTTGTTTAAACCACATACAAAAGAAAAAAAATGGGAAAATCAAAATGAAATATTATGGCAATGCTTTCAAGATGTACTTCTCCAGGAATACAATTTTTTTTGCTTGTAACTAGTATGGATGTGAGAAAAAACAGACTGTTATAAGAACCTTGTCTTCTGAGAAATATCGATTGAAAAAAGATAACATCTTCTCTTTAGAAGCAAAACATACCATAATATGTCAAAGAGGCTGGCATTGGCTTATACTCTACTTCTAGGACTAAGTATAATTTATATAGCATTGAGATTAGTAGGAATGAAGCACGTGCTGGATGGTTTTCCAAGGAAAGTGAAAGTTTTCTTAGAACTTAAGTCTTTCAGACGAAGGAAAGGAGCAAGCGTGTGTTACATCCACACTGCAGGTACAAGTAGAACAGAAAAGAAAACCAGCAGGAACAGACTAAGCTTGCTCAATCCACGACCAAGCAGTGACACAAGGCATCTTCATCAGATAGGGCAGAGATAAAGAACAGACACAGCCCTGTCCAGTTGGGTTGAATTATTTCATCAATGGAAATTTTAAGGTTTTTTTTGGTTTCTGGGGTCAGTTGTTTTTTGGGTGTTTTTTTGATTGCAAGCTTTTGCTTGCTGTGATTTTTAAGCACACAGTAGAAGCGGAGACAATAACTCTTTTGGGTCGTCCAAGCAGACATGAAAGCTTTGGCTGTCAATTAATTCAAACTGCACTTCCTAAGTACACCTGTTCAGATATTTGCATGTTTGTCACTGGTGCCATCAAAACACATGCTATGTGAGTGGATATGTGAACTGAAGGGGTGGGTGGGACCAGATGAGATTTATTTGAGGTTGCTGAGGAAGCTGGTTGTTATCACTGCAAGGTCACTCTGTATCATCCTTGAAAGGTCACTGTGAACAGAAGAGGGCTGCGTCACTGGGAAAAAGTAAATGTTACACCCATCTTCCCAGAAAGGTACGGAGAAGGATCAAGGGAACTCGGATCAATGAACATCAGCTCACCACATGCAGCCACAGAGGAGGAGGAGTAGTTACTGCCATATAACTGGCTGGCTTATCACTGCAAGCCAGCAAATGTTCCCCGAATCGTATTTTAATGATGAATACTTAAAAGGACCACAGCAAAAGACTGCCTTTGTGCTTGCTGAGAAAACATTGCAAAGACATGCTAAAAAGTTACCTAAAACTGACCTGTTTGCCTGGATTACAGCTTTTGCAAACAACCACAGTTTTAAGATGATCGATACTTTTTTGACTAGGAAGAAAAGCACTCACTGCTTTAACCTCTGTTACACTGAAAACATCTTCTATGCATGCAGACACAGCGTAAGCGACAATCAAACGTACAAACATGTACACAATAAGGCAAACAGATTTCAGTTTTTCTGTATTTGTTTTGTGTGCTACTGTTGCTGTACCACATTGAATTGGGAAGCCCATGATTTCAGTCATTCCTGCACTCTGTGTGCGTCACTGTGCTTTACGTGACAGGCAACATTAAGCTTTCACTTAATCAAAGTCATGGGTTTCATCAAACGCTATATGCTGGTGATTTCCCTTTAGCCTTTAATTCTCTTTTTCATGAGAAACGGAAGAAATTAAAAGTCTTCTCCAAATCTATGAAAAAAAGTATAAAGCGCTGTAGTTATTAGTTCCAATTTCCAAATATTTGTTAGGGCATGAGGCAAAAAATCACAATACTTAATGTATATAACATTTTTTGATTTCCAACAGTGATGCCTGTAAACAAGTTAGAGTACACTACAGAAAAATTGTTTGCACGAATTTGCCACCACATAGCTGTACATGCTTTTAAATCTTGTTACATTTATCTCCATTTTCTCAACATTTAGTTAGATTAAGCTCCTAGAAGGGCTGTGGGGGAAATCTTTACTATAATCACAGAGTCTTGAGATTAAGCTTTAATTTGCATGGATAAGGAAGAGCAGAGGGAGGGACAGACATACAAGAAGGAGCTTTGAACAGGATCGCTTACTATATTCCATTGCATTTCAAGGAATTTCAACAGCAGCACAAATACTGCTTGGAACAACAAAATCAAAGGCTCTGTAGCACTTTTGCTCTGCTGTACAGATAACACTCCATATGAAAATATCCTAATATGCTAATGGTTATATGGAGTAATCTAGATTGCACAAAAAAAATCACTTTTAAAATCCAAGTGTCCCAAACTGCGTTCCACATATTCAACCATAATTCAGGGAGGAAAAATAAGGCAGTAATCCTTCTCCATCCTGGAAACTATTCTGAAAATCAGAACATTCACCTCTTCTCAAGTCTACGTTTGTCCACTGCTTACTGTCCTTAGAAATTCCTTGTCAGCTTACAATAAGCAGGGAAATTAACATAGAGACCCAAGGTGGACAAAGCCTTCACTAAGAAACTTACCTCAAGAGCAAACATTCTGTCCATCATACTTCTTGATGAGGTGGCATCAGCTACAATATGAACTTCCAGACCTCTGCCAATTAATTCCAATGCTGTTTGCTGGATGCAGACATGAGTCTACAGGGAAGAAATCAAAGGCAAAAACCCCACCAACAAACCATTATTATAAAACATGAGCAGCACAATGCCAAATTGGAGTGCATAATTAATTAGGGTTCAAACATATATTTTTCTACCCTGACATTACTAGGGAACTCAATGTGGGTTTTAAATGCCAGCTAAGCTTAAGACAAGAGCCTATAGTTTAGACATGTCTCATTTCAAATTTTATTATGACATAATATGAAAGACAAATAACACAAGAATAATTTAATCTGTAGAGGATAGCTGAGCTCTAAGCAATGTAAATTGACTTTTTTTAATTACAGAAAGCAATGCTTAATACTATTGCAGGCAACAGACATTACCATAAAACAGAACAAGAATGGCAAGGCACATACTTCTACTCCAAACAGGACAACGCTGCGGACTCCAGGGATTTCTGCTAATGCTGCTTCGACTTCTGGCAACAGCATTGAAAATTTTGTTTTGGGAAGCACAAGTTTAGCTCCTGTTAAATCAATTTCTTGCACAGTGCTGCCAAGACCTTTGGGATACTGTTCAGTTACAATAACTGGAATTCCTAAGAGCCGTGCACCTTGGAGCTGCAAGGGGGCAGGGAGGAAAGCGTACAAGAAAATAAATTGTTAAAGAATGATAATAGCAAAGACATTGTTATTACACGAAACTAAATAACCAGTAAACTAGCTGTATATAAAATAATAATTTACGCGTGTGTAAAAAACTTGCTACAAGAAAAAAAGCAAAAACCATACCAGTCGTTGGCCCACACTAATGATATCACCGAAGTACTTGATGGCAGGCCGGAATCGCTCTTGCATATCACAACAGAAAAACACAGTGCTTGAGGGTGTCAGGTTGCCCAAAGTAGTCATCTGAAAAAAAAAAAAAAAAAAAAAAAAAAAATGTTNGTTTTCCATGGCAGTGAAGACCCTTCAGAAAAGCAGCGGAGTGAGAAAGATTCTGCAACACCTCTGCCAGGTAACAGATTTGTGTTCATTTAGGTCAAAATAGAATAAAAGCTTTTCAAGCCTGATTTCGGTATGTTTCTAAATTCAAATGAACAGCTGATCCTAAGCATTATAGCACAGTCATCAATAGGTAACCAAGATTTTATTAGGTGGGAGACACAAGTAAATGTACATAGAAACTTCTGAACCCTGAAGGGGAGTGGAAGAGCATACTGCCTAAAGTACTGTAAAAAGAAAAAGTAATAAAAAGTACCAACAGCAAAATTACATTCCTCAAATTCTTTTTTAAATCTACAGCTCTTAGTAGTGATATAAAATCAAGATAAATTAGAGTTTAAAAAAATTCAGACTTCCACTGGCTTTCAATACTGTATGTACACATACTTTCAATAGTTTTATTGTGTAGTCAGTTTGTTTTGTCCATGACATCTTTTAGCACAAGTCTGATGAAAGTCCAAAGGCTAGAACAAAAGCAGAGAAGCTTGTCAGTATTATGACCAGAAACTGAACTGAATACATTTCAATGATAAAAATAATCTCCCAGTTTCCCTCATACAGGCTACAGAGAAGGGCAGAAGATGGGGGGAGGGTGTGTGTAAGGAAAAAGAAATCAAAGATTGCATTTTCTCACTCTTTGAAAGAGTGCTTTGTATTTGTATAAAAGTACTTGCACTACCTGCAGAAGTAAAGGATAAGGCTTCAGCTGGAGGCTACAGGGAAAGAAAGAAACAGCTACATACTATCATTTAGTTGTAAGGCAATTGAAGGGAAATTGCATCCATTCAGGAGCTTTTCAGCGGACTGATAAATGAAATTGAATAAACTGCCTCTGAGAAGTAGACATTAATTGCATACACTTCATTTTTTGCACATTGAGGTTGTGATATTTTAAACTAAAACAAAGTTACAAAATCCATAAAATAGTACATTTTGGAAGAGCAGGGATGTATTTGGTTTACGGGGTAAGGTTTTTGTAGTGGGGGGAGGCTGCAGGAGTCACTTTTGCAAGAAGGTGCCAGAAGCTGCCCAATGTCGGACAGAGTCGGTAGCAGCCGGCTCCAAGACAGATTCGCTGCTGACCAAAGCTGAGCCAACCAGCAACGGTGGTGGTGCCTACGGTGATAACATATTTAAGAAAGGGTAAAAAACCCACTGTGAAACAGCAGCTGGGAGAGAGGAGTTAGAACATATGAGAGAAACAACCCTGCAGACACCAAGGTGAGTAAGAAGGAGAGGGAGGAGGTGCTACAGGCACCAGAGCAGATTCCCCTGCAGCCCATAGTGAAGACCATGGTGAGGCAGGCTGTCCCCCTGCAACCCATGGAGATCCACAGTGGAGCAGTGGATCCACCTGTAGCCTGTGGAGGACCCCATGCTGGAGCAGGTGGATGCCTGAAGGAGGATGTGACCCCATAGGAAGCCCATGCTGGAGCAGGTATTCTGGCAGTACTTGTGACCCCACGAAGACCCACGCTAGAGCAATCCATTCCTGAAAGATTGCACCCCATGGAAAGGACTCATGCTGGAGCAGTTTCTGAAGGACTGCAGCCTGTGGGAAGGACCCACATTGAAGAAGTTCATGAATGACTGTCTCCTGCTTGCAGGATCACATGCTGGAGCAGACGGAAAGTGTGAGGAGGAAGGAATGGCAGAGATGAAGTGTTACGAACTGACTGCAACCCCCATTCTCCGTCCACTTGCGGGAACGAGGTAGAGAAGTCAGAAGTGAAGCTGACCACGAGCTTTTTGTCGTATTTTCTCTCCTAGCCCTGTTGAGGAGGGGGAGTGATGGAGCAGCTTGGTGGGCACCTGGCGGACAGCCAAGGTCAACTCACCACATGGGAATCAGAAACCTTTAAATATCAGTCCCAAATCTTTCATTGATTCATCACATCTCCTGAGTAAAAAACTTTTAATCTCCAAGGCTGAAAAACCTACAGGAATGGCCACGCTCAACCACACAGAATGGCCTGTTCAAACTGCTGTGAAATATATATAATTGTAAATACTAAATTCCCACACCTCTCAGATTCAGTACACCACTTGTGCCAAATAACTGCAGATCCTCCAGTCCTCGCGGGCAAAGCAGCAATACTATTAGTAAAAGCAGTTACAAAAGCAAATGCAGTAACAACCATAAAGCAGATGCTCTAACACAGGACCCACTGATGCCACAGGAAGACAGAAGAGCATCACAACAGACATCAGGGAAATTTTTTTCACTAGGAAGGTACAGCTGCACTGAAACAAGTTACCACGCGTGGTAGGATCTCCATCCTTAGAGATTTTCAGCATTCAGCAAAGACACAGCTGATTTGATCAAGAATTGGCTTTGCATAAAAGTTAGGAAAGGCAGTCTCTTGATATCTCTCCCAAATGACACTTCTGCAATTCTACACCATGTAATAAATGAGGCCTGGGACCAAGAATGCTTGAAAATAAAATTAAATATTGAGTAACTGCCTTGTTCTTGAACACCATCCATCTACGTGCTTTAACAATGCAGAAGCCAGTTGGTGGGAAGTACTAACGTACAATTCAACACCACAGTGAGCACCTACTGTGATCCATTCTAACTCTGGCACTTACTACCATCAGAGCAGTCAATCATGAAGTTTAATTTTCCTACCGCTCAGCAGCAAAAATAGAGTAATTGGAATAGACAATATTTGTAAGGGTGCCTCCTACTCAGAAAAGGTGTGATTTTGTCTTGGCATTTATATGACAAGCAAATATCATTATTTTCTTCTATAAATCATTCCACCGCTTTTTTGTTGTTGTTGTTGTTAACATCATTTTGAACTACTGCAAACCATCATTGATTGTAGAGTGACCTATGTGGAGGTAGTCTACTGCCTCAGCATACACCTTCCTATGCCAAGGCAGTGGATGGCACTACCATCCTTAGCAGAGAAAACAAGAATGAATAGCCTAGAAAGGTCTTCAAGAAGCCGCATATTCTGCCTCTACACGAGGATCAACTCAACACAAATACTCATCACAGATATGTACCTGGTCTGACCCATCAACAATACACAATTTACAGAGCTCCTATACAATTCATGACACAGCTCTGTTATCTTTACTTTGCAGTGTTTTCTCACCCACAGTTCCTTTGTTGCCATTTAAAAGCATTATTTCCAGTTTTGTGCATGGTGGATTTGAAATGCAAGAACATTACCATCCTCCTTCACATGGATAAGCATGCACGAACACCTATTACCATACCTCAAGACTCAGATCTGGTTTCCTTTTAGTCATTCCCCTCCCCTCCCTTATTCTAAAACATATCTAATACTTTCAATCTTTCTTCCTACAACTCAAATAATTTTCGTTGCCCTCCCTGGGGTGCTTTTCAAATTGCATTCAACAGTGAGGCACCCAATACTACTATAACAGTAGTATTTCTCTGCCCATAATAATTGTCAGCACTAGTAGAGCCTCAGAGAATGTCGGCCAATTCACAGCCCTTGCAGGCGGTGTTCAATTTGTACTTTCCAGTACTCCATTTGCTCTTTTCATAATTTATGATACTTAGACTGCCAAGGTGCATTTTAACCTCAAAATCATCCCTTGAACTCACCCTCATCTTCTATTTACATAGTTGATTATTTTTACCTTAGCATAGGAATTATTTCTGCTTTTGTTGCTTCCATTTTGAACTGCATCTTATTTCACCTTGCTTCTCCAACCTGTCATGAAAAGCCTGAATTCTGCTCTCTCAGATGCTTGCAGCTCCTCCCAGCTTGGCACCTTCTGCCAAAACAGTATTTTCCCTACGTTTCGCCAATGACATGGGTGACGGAATATTTATAAACAGTGTATTTGGAACAGATCTTACAAAATACAATTCAATACTATTTCAATTTGACAGCGAAGCACAGAAGAAAACTGACTGCCTTTCCAGCCAGGGAGCACCCTCATTACAGACTTCCACTGAATCCATAATCCTCTGTGTTTATGACAAACATCACAGGGAGCTGGAGCAAAAGCCTTATATATGCTTTCCTCTATTATCAATATGATTCAATTTATGCCTTCAGTTTGATACCAGCGGTGCTCTGAAATAAAGTTGGGTCAAGTATGTATTTGCTAAATAAAAGCTTTTACAAAGTCTAACACAAATAATTCTTACATTGGTTTTCATATTTATTTCTGATTAACTTGCAGTCTGATTTGAACCACGCAACACATGGCAAAACACGAAGAAACCAGAAGAAATAGATGGCAAGATCAAAAAATCAACACTTGCTGGTGTTAGTTGTAATAGCAGATGTAGGGAGGACGGAGCACAGCAAAAAGCAGTTTGAAATTAAGTTTCATAAATAGCAGCTAATGCAGTCCATAAATAAATTCACAGAAGTATTCGCTATGTAAAAAGGAAAGTTTCTGTTTACTTGTTCATCAATGTGACACGTAAATCCTACCACTCACTTGCTGTCAAAGCCATCCTCCTCTTCCTCGGCCACACCACACTGGGGACATGGGACATTTCCACCTCACACATGCCCTGACAGTGAAAACCATGACCGCCGGCACCGCTCCAGCACTGCACCCCACTGGTGAGCTGGGCTGGGGGCAAACCTACACCCAGACAACAAACCCTGGGCCTGTTTGCTTTCACTGCGAGGAGAAGCAGGTTGGTCAAGGATGGTGAGACATTGCAGCCACACGGTACCTGTCTGAATCCACCCTGAATGTAACATCTACCCAGCCAAGATATCATTAAACAACCTAAATTTAAAAGGAAAAAAACCAAACAAACAACCAGCCCCAAATCACCTGAAGTTCTCCTCCACAGTAAATAAGCTCTTCCATTTGTTTAGCTTCACCTCTCTCAGTTAGGACTTTCTTCCCTCCAGCTGGAAGTTATCCACAGCACAACCAGAATAGGTACCTCAGATGGACATGTAACCTGATGAAGCTCTTTTACCCAACTAGAGAAGTCATCTCTAGGACCTCGTCCAGACCAGGATTTAAAGGTATGCTGTCACGAGTTACATACAGCTTTAAATCCTACTCTAGAAAAGGCCTAGGTGGGAAAGGACAGGTGTTTTTTCACATCTGTTTCATCTCTGCTGATTATTATTAATCATACAAAATGTGACTGTAATGAAGTACTGTAATTACAGAAGCAGCTTTACAAAAATATTCACATATACTGGCTCTTTATCTGTACTTTCCCTGTTCAAACTTCAGGGAACCATTACATGTACAAAAATGCAATTTTCCCCCAGTATTGTAATGAACAAGAAAATGGAAGCAGAGAAAGAATCCCATGTGACATCAGTAGTCACCTCATAAATCTCTTGCCAAGGTTACCCATTAAAAGGGCAGACCAGAGGACCTCGCAGCCCTGGTATTTCAAGGATGGCATAAAAAGACAACAATGAAAACAAGCTGGCTATCATATTTTCTCCTCCTTTATTTCTAAAAGGAAATCTGTAAGATTCAGTTTTACTTTGCTGCTTATCTTTTAAAGGAAAAAAAATGAAGAAATTCAGTTTCATGTATTTCAAGGGAAAAATAGGTTACAAGTGTTTCAACTTAAGAACATAAATATTTATTTTATGCTAAGCCAAAGTGCAGTCTTTTATATGCAATGCAGTATTTAAAAAGGACAGATTTAGTTAGATAAGCACATGTTCATATAATTAAGACAGTACAAAATTCTTCATCAAAATCCAAAACGATCAAAATGCTTGCTGCAGAGTAAAGATACACAAACAAGGAGTCTCGATTTGAAGGAACCTCTCTCTCAATATTTTCAGCACTTTGTTGTCCTTCTTTATGGTTCTAAGTGATGGGCTTTTAAAATTTATTTATTTAGAAACATTGTATTTAATTGTAGCACTAATGTATCAGAATTTATAATTGCACCTTTTGAGAAAAAAATCAAAACTAACTCCCCTTACCTGACTCTCATCCTGCAATTTATGCTTTGGCTTTTCCCAGTCTCCAGAAAACGGACTTAGGCTCCGGAGTTAATATTACTTCTATTTCCAAAGCATCTGAACGTAGCAATATTCGGTACGTATAAGACGAGTGAAAATCTGTGTATAAATAGTTCCATTTTATTTACCTTACCTTTCAGCAACAATTAAGTACCATTCTGCAAGCAGCTTTCTGCAAGAAGGATACGCCTGAGACCTCAACATATCTTTTCAAAAAACACCCTGAAGTGGAGTAATAATTTTACCCTTTTAGCTCCAGCATCTTAAGGTTACAAGTTTGTAAATGCAGCACACAAGTACTGCTGAAGAGAAGTCATCTTGAAGTTATGACAGCGACTGTGAAATAGCTTCTCTTGGGCATATATTCGAACGCTGCCTGAACTCCTCTATTACATGGCTGTAATAAGCGTAGCTGTCTTGGCTTCTGGTATCTCCAAAGTGGTTTTCCTTACTGCTTCTCTCCTCCAAAGGCAGCTACAACAGTTACAGCAAAACACAACAGTTTTAGTAGCACTATTTAACTGCATTTAGAGCTAGAGGAGGTTAAAGTGTTCCTGCATTTCCCTGCCATGAATGTAAATATTATTCTGTTAAAACTTTTTAAAGCACGTAAAATCCACGGAAAGTAGATGGCTCCTTTCTGCTAGTACTCAGTCCCTTGAGTTGCAAGCATATGCCCTCATCATCAGCTAGGAGAGCCCAAATGAAAAGTCCCACCAAGCCTGCAGCTGAGGAGCTTCAAGAGCAGCAGCCAGACCATCGGGGTTTACTATGTCTCACCAGCCTGACTAACACTGGGGTGGCCACTACAAGTTCAGTGGCTGTTTTGCACCAGGATGTTTAAACCAAACCAACCCATGTATGTAAGTATTAAAAGGCACAAATACGACTGGAGAGCAAATGTCCCTGTACAGATCGAGCCTTGAATTCAGCTGTGTGGAGCAGCTTTCTGAAGGCACCATATGGCGATTTCTCCATGAGGCTGCTGCCCCCCTCAACAGCACGCACACAAAATTGGAAGATCCCAGTAAAATACCATTTGGTGCTGACACTTCTCGAGCTACTGCAACCAAAGGCATCCTTTCATGACAGGTCTGCACAGTAATCAAACCGGGAGGATACTGTTCCAGAGCCCAGGGGCGCTACTGCCCTATGGGTTAAGATGCCATCCCTAACTAAACGCAAACATATATTTTTATAAAGCACGCACATAAAAATACCAAAATTATTGTCTAGGGATATGGATGCTAGTGTCTGTCAATCTTAATATTAAACCCATCATATCTTTCCAAATATGCAAGTCTAATCACATCAGTGACCAAAGGCTGTCCCTCTTGCAAAATACGTTCAAAATGGTATTATTTCAACTGACTGTATGCCACACTTAGAGTTGACAAACTTATGTCATGTGTAATGGCAGATAAAACATCGTGGGGGCAGGAAAAAGGGCACACAATAGTGCATGAATCAACACACAGAAAGAAAGTATAATCTTCCCATCTGTATATCCTAAAGGTCTTAAAAAGCGCAGCTGTGACTGCATCAGACCAAATGTTCCCCAAACAAGTGATCTCTGAGCACCTGCCAGTGGCTTAAGGCGAGCTGACTGATATCATTGTGATGTCTCCAGCTCATTCTCAGCTGCTGAAGCACATCAAGGAGGCAACTGAAATAATACATAAGTACCATCCTTTTCATATCAACAGTTGCTATTGTCACAGAATTGCCAACAGTATCGGTGAAAGTAGCTAATCAATTAGGCAATTCATGCATTAGATACTGGTTCATCCTGAATCCCTGCAGTCAGTTAAAGCTGCATAGTGCATCTGCACCCAGGGAATGACGTATCCTTCCACGTCTCAACACTGACCTTTTACACTGAGATGCATGTCCTGCTACGAATGCTCAGTCTGCATTTACAGTGTCAGTGCAGAAGCCATCTGCAAGAGAGTCTTTTCAGAGCAGCAATCTGCACATACAAATAAGAAACAAAATTCTGACCTGCACCACTGTACCACACAGAGACTACACAAATTCTGGTTTCAAAATAACACCCATACCAACTCTTTTTGCAAGCCAGAGAGACTGTCCTTTCCAGTTTCTCTGGCTGGGCCCCCATCCATTCTGTTTCCAACAGACAAAGCTGAAAGGTTTTAAACCAAATATGATGAGTGACAAAAGACAAAATGAACAAAAAAATGACAAAATCAGTTATTAAACTAGTTTGGTCTTCTTAGCCACTCTTTCCGTACAGAGGGTTAAGAAAAGGACAAAGACTTCAAAGGCATCTTGATGTACAGTCTAAGTGAAGAGGCCACCTTGAGAGTTTATGGGTTCAAGACGCTACTATTAAGCAGAGTTTACAAACAGTGTGAATTATACTGTTTCTGGAAACATAAAGAGAAGGCGAGCACTGTTATTAGTAATGCTGGCTCAACAAACTAAAACTTCGTAATTATAAATTAAGAAGAATGTTCTGAATTAAAGCAGTAACTATGTGTTTTATTTTCTTTTTTAAAAAAAAAAGTTCATTTCTTTGATGCTGGAGAAAGGAAAAAGCAATTTTGCTTCGAGTGCAACTACTACAGCACGACTGGCACAAATCTCCAGTGTGCATAAAGATATCTTAGTATGAAACACACGTACTGTATCTGTCTGGCAGTCTGGTTCCCTGGTTTATGGCCACAGAACTAGTGGGTTACAAACGTGTAAACCGGACAGTGAACCTGCTTTTGCAGGGAGGTTGGACTGGATGATCTCCAAAGGTCCCTTCTCATCCCTACCACTCTGTAAAAGAGCTTTTTGGGGCAAGAAGGGACACAGAAATCCTAGGGACCTACGAGCCGTGACACCGAGCTCTGGCAGAACCCTTTTTACCGGCACCCTTCGAGCTTCCACCGAGCAGCGCTATCCCCGGGTAGGGCCGGGAAGCACCAGCCGCCCGCTTTAAAGCTGGAGTATTGATTCTTTCCGCCCCCGGGCTATTTCCCCATTCCGGGAGCCAAGTAAGTTCCGACCCGCCGCAGGCAAAGCCCGGCGACCAAACGCCTGCGGTACGGAGCGCACCTCTCTCCGCAAAACAAAAGTTTCCAGCGAGAAATAAAGCCGAGGCGGGTTTGCGGGGCTGTGCCCGCGGCTCCGGCCCGCTCCGGGCCCCCGCGGCCGCCGCTTCTCCCCGGAGGGGTGCGGGGGCAGCCGCAGCCGGCGGCGGTGCGGTGCGGGGCTGTCCCC
>VWZL01002495.1:347093-449396 GCA_013396915.1 Stercorarius parasiticus
GGGGCGGGCTGGAGGGGGGCCTGCCGGGCGCCGGCCCGGTCCGCGGTGGGGACGGGCCCCCCGCGGAAGCGGGGGAGGAACCTGTTAATGGAGCTGGAAGGTGCCCTGTTTCTTTTAAGCCCGATCCAGCCCGACCTTAGACCTAGGTGGGGAAAGGGCTGTTTGCTCTGCCCGTACCGAAACCGGTTGTTGAGTTTCACAGGAGACTTTCTTCAGAGAGTCGAGGTGCCCGAGCTGCTGCGCGCCGGGGCTCAGAACCTGCGGTTGCATCCACAGGTGAGGAGAAGTGAGCGGGGTACGAGGTACCCCCACATTTACCTCGGTACAAGAAGGACATGGACCTGTTGGAGCAGGTCCAGCAGAGGGCCAGAGCGATCAGAGGGCTGGAGTGCCTCTCCTATGACGACAGGCTGAGAGAGTTGGGGTTGTTCAGCCTGGAGAAGAGAAGGCTCCGGGGAGACCTTATAGCGGCCTTCCAGTGTTTAAAGGGGACCTAAAGGACAGATGCGGCAGGACTCCTTATGAGGGAGTGTAGCAATAGGATGAGGGCTAATGGTTTTAAACTGGAAGAGGGTAGATTTAGATTAGCTATTAGGAAGAAATTCTTTACTGTGAGCGTGGTGAGGCGCTGGAACAGGTTGCCCGGGGAAGCTGTGGATGCCCCATCCCTGGAAGTGTTCAAGGCCAAGCTGGATGAGGGGTTAAGCAACCTGGTCTAGTGGGAGGTGTCCCTGCCCATGGCAGGGAGTTGGAGCTAGTTGATGTCTAAGGTCCCTTCCAACCCAAACCATTCTATGATTTTATTGTTACCAGCTTCATGTTCTGCACAAAATTTCCATATTTGTTAACTTTATTTTGTGTTTTCTTTTGCCAGGAGGCAGCTGGAAACGTTGTCCCGATTTTTCCCATAGTTACCAAATATTCTGTTGGACTTCAGCGTGCTCCGGGGAAAGGATCTGAGTAGTGTGTTAACACTTGTAGAAAGAAAATACTCTCTGTCAAAACCCAGTGGGTGTTTTCACGCGCTATCCAATGCAGTGGCACCACTACCAAGGTTAATAGATGTCGCCTGGCTAAATACCAACAAGCTGAAGCTCAAAGTTGATCTTGTGCTTCACTGATATCAGAAATTTGGAGCTGTTATGTTAAATGACTATATTATATTTTCACTAGATTTTTTTTTCAGAAAACACAATGCTGATATGAATTGATTTAAAAATGGCAAACATAAGGATCCTTTCACAATTATGTATTTGCACACTTACATACTCACTAGGCACTGAAGCAGCCTATTTTATACACTACCCAAGAAGCAAATGTGCAATGGCTTCTGTGCATTACAGGGAAAACATGCAAATTTTACTGTGTCTAGGCAGAAATTGCACAAAGTAAGGTTTTAAAAGGATTCAATTGCAAGTCAAATATACATTGATTCTGCCTTCTTTTACTGCCAGTGAATTCAGTGGATTCATACAGAGTTTGCACCTTCTTTCCGAAGGAGGTAGTGTTAATCTGATTGTATTCAGCCTAACTGAATACATCTCTGTGATTAAAAAATACTTTTTAAAGAGTGAAAATGCAAGACACTTCGTCTATCTGGGTTCTGTTTAAACATTTGATCCCGTACTGTGTGTGACAATATTTGTCTGGGAAAAAAAGCAATTTTCACCTCTAGATATACATATATAAGAGCCTTCAGTGAAGTATATACAACTCCATTCTACCTGCCAGCTATAAAAATAGCCAGCACCCAGGGGTCAGGGCTTTTTTTAATTATTTGTCCATGCTTACCGTTCTGCTGGTTTAATTTATGAATACAGCTGGTCATTAAGGCTGTTACAGTAGAGGCATACAGGGTGAACAGTTTTATGTCCCAGTCATTAGCTGCCTTGAATCAGTTCCAGTTTTGTAAAAGAAAAGGTGACAAATTGAATACTCAGTGAATTCTATTTATTTTCTGTGACTTAAATTGGTTTCCAGTTCTTAATTTGTACTTTATTTAATTAAGTGCAGTCATAAAATTCAATATGTTTTTAAAACATAGCATGGGTAGTGGTTTTGTTGATTAATGGTGTCTTAAATGGGCTTCCTTTTTCCATTATAGCAAGATAGGGCTATCTGTATTAACAAAATATGCCATAGCAAGTTCCTACCTTTCTACAATTGCTGTCTACAATGAATACATTTGAATACAAATTACTCAGTTATTATGCAGAATACATAACTGATGTTTTGGTAAGTTGGCCATATTCAAGCTTATTTAAATAACAGAAAATTTTTTTGCTAACAGGGTTAGATTTTTGCCATGGCAAGGAAACAGTACTCAGATTCATCCAAAGTCTGGACCAGGAGGCGCTCCTCTACCACAGCTAACCATGGACCCCCTCTATCTCAGGTCAAGGGACAAGCAAGAAGATGGACGAAGACATGGAGAGTGGGGGCTGCTTCTCCCTCCCTCCCTCCCTCCCTGTCCAAGGCTTCACAGGCAGAGGAGCATGACCACGAGATCCCTGCTCACGTATGAAGGTAAAGGCTGATAGCTGCTTTCTTTACCATTCAATCCATCTGTCCTTACCAAGTGACACCTAGCCTTGGCCTTTATCTGCATCTTAACTCCACCTGTATCACACTGTACCACCTTGGATGCTTTTGCATTTCGAATTCTCTCTCTTCCCCCAGCAGCTCCACAGTCAGTCTTTTCACATGTAGTTTAATTTTTGTTCTGAAAGCACTTAAGTCTTTTTGAGTAGCTGCCTGTGCTTGGATGGTACTGTCTCATAGAGGAAGACAGTTCTGATGCAAGCAGATCTCAGACTATGAATTTTTCCTCTCCGGACTGGTCATCTTCTGTTTACAAAGTATCACCCTGAGACACAAAGTCGGGAAGGGACACGTTCCAAGCATCACCAGCTGGATATGTTAGATTCACTGACCTTTCGTATGTCTTTTAATCATACAGCTGCTGTGGCAGTGGCAGATGAGCCTGCTTTTAATTAAGTTGCAGAGGTATGGCACCTTCACAAATATGAGGCTCTAGCCCACCTAGAAAATACAGCATAGCATTTTTTGCTTCACAGAAAGAAAAGAGGGTATGATGCGCTACACAGGGAAAATATCCATTGATCCACATTACATCGGCCTGAAACAAAGATTTACTTTTTACCCAGTATGAATAACAGAAGCGTGTAAGAACACTTGTAACGCATCTCTTTGGCACTTCACATTGCAACTGATGTGTGATCAGTCCTCATACACAGCAAAGAAAAATGTAATTTCTGCTAGAAAGTCAGTGTTACTAATCTGCAACCGTGTTTTTTTTAAGGTGCTACCAATCTCACACTTGCTTGGCATCTGCCAAAGTCATAAAAAGGGTATATAATCACAGTGAATACGCCTCTTGGGTGGTACACACACCACCACACTATAAAGAAATTTGTTGAAAACTAGTGAAGTATCAACGATTTTAGGTAAAGGCTAAATTTCCTTAACCCAGTTCTGGAAAATTTTTGTCCATATCAAGTCTTCCTACTAACAAGTCCATTGGCATTCTGCTCAGACATGAGGCTCTGCCTGCCACATGGGGCCTTCCTTTCCTGCAGCAGAACTGAACAAGGTCATCTGATCTTTAGCCTCTGGAAAGTGTTTTTTTGTTTGTTTATCTTCAGCAGTTAAGGAGCACTTGACCATCAAGAGCTAGGATGGATAAGGTGAGAAAGATGGAAGCTCATGCTACGTCCACTTTAAAAACAGAGGTATGCCTCAGGTTTCAGATTGAAGGTTGGAATTCAGGGCATTAAAATGTAAACTTCTTATCATGTAAAGATAAAAGAATTTACATTTTTATAAGACAAAACCAATTCAGTATTCTAACTTTTGGACAAGGCTTTATTAGTTTCTCAATTCAATGTTTCAGAAGTTTATTTTCTGCCTGATTCATTTTACTTGTTTATTTCAGTCTGCCTGAAAGCCTATTATATGGTTGTCATCTGGAGAAAAAACACAATGTGGGACTGAATCTACTAAAATTATATACTCCCCAAAGTACTCCATTGAAAATTACAGTAAAATCATGTCTAGAGTAAGCCCTAGAGAAAAATATTTACTGCTCTGGTGATGCCCTCTGTATCAGTAAGAAAAATGTGAATGGTGAGGCATGTCCTGCAGTTAACTGTTTTGTGTTTTGAAAGTACAAATTGAGCAGGCAGCTTAAAAATTGGAGAGAGCGGATGGATTTCTTTTTGAACAGATAGTTCAAAATCCTCTTTGGCATAGCAACTGCCTGAAATTTATGCATCTGCAATAGGAAGTCAAGCAAAAGGGAACAGCCATACTACTACACTTCATAAACTGCATAAATACACTGCCTTTCTCTGCAGTTTCATTGATTTTCTATTATTTCGGTTACTTAGTTCCCCTGTGATATTTCAGAATTATTTTCATCTCATGTCCAAATTACTGCTTTTATTCCCTATGAGGGCATGTCACAGATTACATTGTTAAAGCAATAGCATTGCCACAAAAACCTTTGTTAGATCTCGCATTTTTCCTGCAAACCTGTATTAAGCTACCTTGTTGTAGCAATGTAACCACGTTATCATGCAGCTCGGCACAGTTCGCTTGGTTTTGCAGTCCTGACTTTGCAGTCCCAGCTCCAGTCTCTGTTGACTTTAGTATAACTGGCTAGATCTGCATTGTGTTTTAAAGCTACCCTTGACATTGGGTTTACAGCCAGATTTGCTTGCTATCCATGCTACATATGTGAGATAGTGTCCCTCGTGCTGGCTTTGTGGTAATTCTGCTGATACCGTTGGGGGGGAAGGACTTTTCAGGTGTGTACTTTGCACTTCAGAGTTGTGCCAACTGCAGTGTGGACTTGCCTCCGCACCCCATACTTGGCACAGCCACTTCCATTTATCTCATCTGCAGGAACATTGTATTGACATCACACAAAATCCTTTTTAAGAGAAGTCTATATTTCTGCTGCAGCTACCTGTAGTGGTAATCTCTGTGTGGAGCAGTGGAGTCTTTGGGCATTCTGGGTGTCAAACTGATCCTGGGATCACACAACCCAAGCATTGCCCATATGGGAGCTAATCAGCTTGTGACTGTGTTTGTGCTGCATGTTCGAGTGACAGACAGGTTTTTGCATTAGTATGGATGGAAATAGGTGTGACTGGCAAAGAGGTCCTGGAATTTCCTGGAAGAAGAAAGCGTTCTTCACCTGGACGGTTTTGCTTCCTTGCAAGGCTTGGAAATCGGCTAATACTGACAATGTTTTTAGCTTTACTTCTAATGTCATCTGCCCATGTTGCCCCTTTTATCGAGAATTATCGGACTATCATATTTCTTTATTTTTAAGATTGCCCACTACCTAATGATACCTCAAAGTAAAAAGCATATTATTAGGACAAATCTCTGTCCAACATCTGATTTTGAAGATTAATAGGTGTTTTAAAGCTCCGCTGCTAATAATCAATTCAATACCATGTCACTTAGGCTGTATTTTGATATCCTAAATTCCTTTCATGTACAACAGCAGTTGGAACAGGATGGTAAAAGGTGACAACAGTAACCATATTGATAAAATATATAAATATAAAAGATAAAAAAGTATAAAGAGCTTACTCACTGAATAATCTTATTATTGTTTTCTCTGTGATATGTGAAAATAAAATATTTTAGATCTTTTTTCAGATATGGTAGTCCTCACTTTTCTACCAATATGAATAATCACATCCTTCTTCATTACTGACATTAAATGTGGCATGGTAATTCTGTTAAAGCGCATTCTTAATGATCTGATTATCTTTTACCTTCATGTGACTCACAAAGTACAACAGACAAAGCTGTCAACATTTGGCAATTATTTCTGCAAGATTAAGTATTGCCACCCTGTCTTTTCAGGGCACAGAATTACTTGGAATTACACCAGCTGTTGGTCCAAAATTTCAGTTAAGTTTTGTTTTGAGACAGGCTTACTCACAAAATGTTTTTTAAAATGTTAATATAAATGTACAAACATATGCTTTGCCAGTCAGACAGAATCTCACCAAATGGGAGAGGGCTTTTTTAATCCCCTGGCTTCAGGCTGGTTAATGACAGTGGTAGAGATGTTAAGTCGTACCTGTTAGAATCCATTTTGTTGACTGAAGGTTCATGAACCTGAACATTTATAGCATTTCCTTTGTGATATAATTGATCTGCATCTCTTGCGGTTACTCTTCATCATCTTTATATACATTAGGTTTTGTGGGATGTTTAATGTTTCTACTTAATTTTTCCTTTGAATCAATGGTGTTTGATCATATAGGACACCAGTTGCCATCATGAAGATAGTTTTGAGTGTCGTCTGTAATGTGCCTTTTGCTTGACCCACAGTTTATTTTTATGTCTTTAATGACGTGCACATTCTTGGATCAAGTAAGCATTAGTCACAAGCTACTTTTGAAAGAATTCTCTATGCAAGTTCTTCTTTGGATTGTGTAGTTTCTCTCCAGTTCAGCAGAACTCTTCTAGTTCCTGTAATCTTGTTATATATTCAGAAGTCACTTAATTTCTATTTTTATTTTGTTTATAAGGCAGAAATGTTTTATAAAAAGTTGTGTTTGGGAGATCTGTAGAGTTTCCACAATTTCAACAAGTCTTTTGCGCTTATACTTTGAATCCGAGTTCGTACACTACCCATCATGCAGTATCTTCTCGTGTAGTCATATATCTAAAGGGGCACCTTTCTCTTTTGATGCTGCTAGCGTTACGGACATTTCCGGTTTGTCTAATTGGTTGGACAGAGATCTAGGAAGCAACCAGACAAGTCTAGGTTCCCCAAGTAACCAGATTGAAATTTCAAAGTCTGAACATTTTTTCTCCTGCAAATGAGCTGTTTATTCTTGAATGAGTGGCTCCCTGTTGAGCTTGCTTCCCATTTGCCATCCCTGCCGTTATACTCTGCTTTGTTGACTTCATGGTTTGGCATGCTGCCTCTGTCCCCAGCTATCTTCGCTTTTGCTTTTTTGCACAATAGCTGTAATAAATGTATGCATGTGTGTTCATATTACTAATATCTAATAGTACTCACTTGATGTGTATATTAGATGATTATATGATATGTGATGTGTATATATTATATATAGGCGCTGATTGTAGCCCTGGTAGGATGGGCAAGATTTTCTGAGCAGTCATTTGTGTGGACCATGCAAACCATGAGCATATGGAAGTTCACCTGTGACTCGCAGGGGTGCTAAAACATCACCCTGGAGGAAGGGAGGGCTTACCCCAGCAGGAGGAAGGATTGCAGACAGAGCAGGTCACATTTAGGGCTGGAAGAGAAGAGTTATGGGGAGATGCCTGGTTCCTTGCAGAAGGGCTGGCCTTTGCCCATCAGTACACTGTGGCAGCTTTTTCCACACCGGAAGGTACACATTGTGCTCAAGGACTTTTGGTAGGATGTGATGCTTCTTCCACAAATGGGAGTAATTCGATTTTTTGAACTGCACTGTATGGTTTGTTCTTTGTAACTGAGGTGCATGGAATTGCTAATGCTATTCGTTTTGTCAGACAATCACTATTTTATTATGTTAGGACCTACTTTGCTTCTAATTGTAAAGTGTATGACTTTTTTGTAATAACTAAAGCAGTAGTTTACAATTTACTGATAAAAAGGGAAAGCATTTGATGCATTTTAATAGTCAGGGCAATGAAACACTTATTAAGCTATTGAAGATGAGTCAAAATCATTCCTGTTGTCACATTCTGAGAAGAGAAATGAGCTTGCAATAATGGTCTATTTTTTCTCTGGTATTACATAGTTGTTCTTAGTCAGCTTGCTGAAGACATTAAAATCAGCCAATGGCAATATTTAAATTAAAAGAAGCCTCAAGGAATAATAGCTAACATTATTTTTCTTGATGTACCTGTCTTTATAGGCTGCAAAACCCTGTGAGCTGTCTGTTTCAGGATTGCAGAAATAACTGTGCGTGAGAAGGGTTTGCTCTGTACCAGTGGACTATTCCACCAGGGAAATAATTGCCCAGGAACTGGGGGTGGCGGCAAGCCAGTCGGAGGCAACGCTTTCACCCTCAAGGATGTGGTCCTGCAGCAGTCAGACCAGAAAAGCAGAGCAGATCAGGAAGAGCCAAGTCTCTAGCGAGGAGGCAGATCCAGGGTCAAGCCAGGAAAGTAGGGATAGCAGGTCAGGTATAGGATCAGCAAGGTATCTATTTGGGCTCAGCGATGCCTGTAACATAGCTCAAAGGCCTGAGGTGAGCAGCAGCTCCCTGGCAGAGGTGAGGCACCTCGCAGCTCTTCCTCCACAGCCTGGTGCAAGCCCTGGTGGCTGCAGCGTGCCAGGGCTGGTGGCCACCAGAACAGGCAGCCAGACTCCCAGCCGGGGCGGGGGGGCGGGGGAGGGTGTGCTGCAGGTTGCAGAGGCTCTTGGTGCAGGCAGGGTTTTGAGCCGACGTCTATAATTGTGTAGCACAAAGTATGAAGCCTAACTTTGGTGGATATATCATCAGGTGAGCAAGTTAGCTTTTAACCTTGAAAAATATGAATAGATTATTTAGAGCTACACTCTGTAGTGTTAATTTAAATGCAACCAAATTCTTGCCCTCTCTGCTCCTTTCTCGGTGTGAATAGCTACCCAAATCAACAAGGTGCTTCTATCACATTTTGCCTTTGCATTTTCTTTTGACATGCTTTTCTCTTTGGTGTCCAACACTGGAAAATGTAGTTCCATTCTTATGAGGTGTATCGGCAAACTGTAACACAGAGGAAGTTATTACAGACTTTTAAGGAGAAAAGAAGTATCTTCTGTCTGCTCATTCACTGTCAGCATCCATCTCCATTGTATCTATTTTTAAATCAATCACCCTGGTCCTCAGTTCCCCAGTTCTAAATATTTTATTTTGAGGATGTAATTTACTAACTGAAGAGCTCTTTCAAAAGCTTTCTAACTTGATTACTGTCATTTGGAACATCTGCCTGACAAACTTCTGCATTAGCAGCTACTGAATGAAATGTGGTTTTTGTTCCTCAGGAGATTCATAGGTTTAATTCCAGGAATCCTTAATCCATGAGTGATTTTGCATGAAGTAAAGAATTATCCCTTGCCTCCTCTTTCCTTAAAATTAGCAACTTTTTTTTTCTTTTTTAATGGAATAACAGAACATAGGAGAAAGAAGAGGTCCAGAGCACAGGTATTTTTAGCTGGAATCTATTGTCAGTATCTTTGAGAGATCAGAATGAATAGCCTCATCATCACTCCAGGTCTGGCAACACCTGCACAATTAATAGATTATATTCACTACAGCAAAGCTGAGTGGCAATTGACCTATTTTGCAAACAAATACATAAATGTGTCTGAGACATTTGATAGTTACAAAACTGTTTCTTGAGTCAGAATTTAGTGCTGTACCATCCAAAGAAAAGCAAAAGAGGAAAAAAAGCTGGGAAAAGGGTGTTTTCTCTTTTCCAAGGTCTTTGTTTTTTCGGGGATTTATACCACTAAGGGTAGGGTTTGTGTGACTATTTGTTCAATAATGGGCTGTAAAATGAATAGTCGTTGAAAGCTGGGGCTAAAAAATCAGTAATTTGAACGTGGTTTTATTAATAAAGAATGATGCAATGGAAAATTATTCCCTGCATGTTTTCAGTAGGTTCAACTGAATGGCATTGGCAGTGTTACTAAGAACTTCAGTAGCTGAAATCCTTTCCCTTTTTCCTAATAAATTTTGGGGGTTATTTCAAAGGGGAATGACCACGTGCATTATTTGGGGTTCAGAAAAGAAAAGGGAAAGCATAACTCCAGTGCCAACTGCAGGACTATGGCTTTGAGCCATCCGTGTTGCTAGATGCAATGTCCTATCCTCTATAAGAATTTACAGTGAGAGAAGCTCCACGATGACCAGCAGCTGCCGGATACGTGAATAAGCAGTTGTAATACAAATTCTATTTCAGAAAAACTTGTAGTAAGAGTAAAAAAGCCTGCAGTTATGGAAACTGGACGTACATTTTTCAAGTAACTGTTTCTGGTTGACTCCAGTCTTAATGTCACAGCAAATATATAATTCTCTTGCAGCTCAAGAAACATATAGGACTTTTTTCAACAGAATGACATCAAAATGAGTCATACATTTGTGTTTTAATATTTTATTAAATGCGGCAGGCCCCATGCTATCTGGTGTATTGCTTCAATTGATTTTACTGTTTCAAGGCCCTGCTGGAGAATACCTAACAACTTTTTATATGAAACAGAGACAGGATGGTGGTGACACAAGGCAGGATACTGTGGTTTATGGGATGCGGAGAGAATGATTTCCATGTAAATCCTGCAGATCCCTGAATATACAGGTTCTGAACGCAATTGTAGGAATTGCCAACAGGACATGTCCAGTGCAGCTATCATGAGGGTAATTGTCATCTACTGCCTGGCTGTGTAAATGAAGACTCATCTGAAAAAGCTACTGGTAATTCACTGACTGTCCTCATTTAGTCCTAGAAACTGTTTTTCTCTAGAAAGAATTTTTAGAAGCTCCTTTTCTGACATTAGTCTTTGACTACCAAAGCAAGGCAGAGATTATCTTAACTAGGTCACATGTTGTCTAAGAAGAACAATAATGATACTGAACACCATATAGAGAGGGTCACAAAAAATACAGACCATAGGATCAACATCTTAGTTAGGGAAGGCTTCTCTTTGTCTGATGTTGTCATCTAGCTGAACAAAATGAGTCATCTCAAAAGTATTTGACAATATTTTGCTTTCTTGTATGCCACATTTCTCTAAAGAAATTTAATGTAGCACAAGAGGAAGCCAAAAGGTCTTTAAAAATAGTCTGTACATCTGGAGAAAACTTACTACCTCCAGCTACCTCAGAATATACCTGACAAATGGCACAGGGACTCCTCATTGTAGCAGACATGCCAGTATAAAAACAGACTAACACAATGGTGAGTCATACTTAATATTGTTTTGAACAATGAATTTCCCAACAAAACCAGTTTGTTAATGGCAGATTACAGGTATTTGGGTAGATGTAAGCTTCTCTTCACAAAAATTGGATTTTTGTGGCCAGCAAAATGGAAATGAAGTCATATTGCTTATACTTCAAAAGAGGTTTTCCTCCTCTTGCGACAGAATATGGCTTTGTTCCTGCAGTGATACATGACTGATTACAGTGCTTTCACATGTCATCAATAAATAATTTCTTCTCCTATCTTTAATTTATAATTCAAATGAAATGCTTTGTTAGAAACTGAGCTGAATACATATGGCGATCTTTTTGCTGACAATCTGTAGAATTAGAAACATTTGCAAAAAAATTGTTTTTGTGTAATTCCAGGAGAGAGCTCAAATATCTCTGTGCTCCCAGCAAATGAGAACTAGATTCCTACGTGGTGGCAGGAGATGGATTTAAGACATAATCCTCTTCTCACTGTTCCCCACTAGTCGATTTAGGCAGTTCTTGCTCTTTGAGCTGACTTTTGTGGGTCCTATTCTCAGGCATATAACCCTCCCCTTAGATTTTTTTAAGGGTCTGTCATCCAATGGGATGAATGGATTTCACTAAGCATCTGAGGTCTTCATCTAGGCACTGAAACAATGCCTGTAGCAACCCCATTTCCTTTACCTATTCAGCTTCAAAGATGAGCATCATTTGCTCCTAAGCGTGATGGCTTCAAATGAAGCAGGAACATAGATCTCTCTTGGTTTTTTTTATATATGTATATAATTATGTATATATAAAGAGATATGTATGTAAAGATATAGATATGCTTAAAACAATAAAAAAGATGGTAAAGCTGGAAGGTTACAAGTAGAACAGCCCCAAGTACTAGGACTTCAAAATGTGCTGCACCATTGCAATTTGATGCAAACTTTTCCAAAATGATAGTCTCTGACTCTCTTTGTATCCAAGATTTTGATTTGGATTATTATGGAAATAAGGATCCACTTACAAATCCAGGGTACAGACCAATTTTTCATATCTAATGTTTTCATTCTTGTTTTTTTAAAGAATTTTCACAGGCTAAAGACTTCATCCCACTTTCTTATGAAACCTTACATAGCCAGGAGTAAGCGCTAGTCTCTACCAGAAAATGGTAAGGGGTTTGAAATCTTCTTTTTCCTCCCTTTATCTCACTCTATCTGATTGGCTTAATCACCTCCAGTTCCTCAAATTGCAGTGGCTAACTGGGGATATACCATGTTGACTGCCAATTTGCAGCTTCTTTAACAACTTTATTTTAAAAAATGTAGGAAAGGTATCAAGTGTTTGCACCATGACATGCACCTAATGGAGATATTTAAGTGGTGTCTTTTTCAGCTACACAGTGTTCATTTAATTAGAACTACAATAGAATTATACTCTGGAAGTATTGAATTTCATTGTAATGTTAGTGAAGTGGAAAGCAATCTACAGTTCCTGCATGCTGTTTTTCGGAGATGACAGGCCTAAATGCCTTTTAATTTTAAAGCTCTACTTTGACATTTGAATTAATGACAGCATTAGCTTTTTCTGCATCCACTAAAGGTGATAGCTGGTAGTTTTCCTTGATAAAAAAGTTAAATGTCAGAAGACAATTTTGATGTTCATGTCAGTTTTGCTGCCTATGAATACTCTTAACTTATTGAGAAATCTTACCATTCAGATATAACTGAAATATAGATCTGAGAGGGCTCTCATTTACTAGCGCAAATGTGTATGTGTAGCATCCTGTTCCTACATACCTTTAGGACAAGAAGCTGGTAGAATGAGCTAATGCTCAGGCATTCCTCTCCAGAGAGCTATGTTCAAATTCATGCTTTCACAATTCCAGTAAAAATGAATCCTCATACATGGAGAGTACAGTTTGGCACAAATTAATCCCTCTCTGCGGTTTGCTCATGAGCTAGGTATAACTGGTATAGCACAGGTGTTTCTACCTGAGCTGGAAAAGCTGTGTAGAAAAGCATGTCCAGTGCAAAAAAAAAAAACCCAAACAAAACCAAAAAGTAGCAGTATAGATCAAGTCTTTTACTAGTAAAGTGCAGTCCACTCAGTGGAGAAACTATTAGCATATAATGGAAGACAGATGTGTTAATACATTGTTAGAAAAGTCCTGCAAGGTCCCTAGTAGCAATGTCTTCAGAAAAGAACCCAAACATTTTGGAAATACCTGGGTAGCTAGGCAAGTGTTTAATGATCGCATAGCTACCTATATTTTATTTAGTTATGTTGGCATTCAATAATATTTTTTTAAATTAGTGTGCTTATGTCCTGCGTTTGGAAAAAAATTTGTCATTCACCAGATTTTCAAAGGCAGCTACTTGGTAGTCTGTGTGTTTAATTTCTGTGCTTTCAGTGAGGCCATGAACCTAACTAGTCCAACTTATTTTAAAAAAGCCCTGAGTACATTTTCACATATCTGGTATAAGAATGTGTCCAGATTACTAATGTCAGTACTCATTATTGGGTCCAGCAGAATTCCCTTGTGACATGACCAGTTTCAGCATTAGCGTGCTCTGGTCCTAACTTACTATTACCAATTTTTAAAAAAATTAAGGACGCAAGTATATTTTGTTATTAGCAAGGAGAAAAGGAAGAATGAGAAAGGAAGGATAAAAAGAAAATTGAATTGAAATTGTGCTCATCACTACAACATGTTTTTCTTGAATCATGAGTAACAGTCTAGTTGGCATTACTCACAAAGTCATCATTTAGTTTCTCTGACATCCATCATCCTGTATAGGAACCTTTTGCTCCTTACATAAGTATTTGTTTAGGTTGAGTAGCTTTAATCAGAAAATATTATCTTAATGCCCATGAACACTTTCATTTTTAAAGCTGTAAAGATCTGCACCTGTATATAACTATCTGATTAATTATTGTTAACATCAGTAGTGTCAGAGTGCCAATTACACATACTGTCCATGTAAACTAGGTTAAATGAGCTTGTCTGATTTGGAAACCAGTGAGTCTATTTTGGACACGTATAGTTAACAAAGATGCACGAATACCTGTCAAAACAAGATGAGTAATAAGTTTTACCAGACAAATAACTGTATACCAAAATAAGCCTTCTGGTTTTGGACCAAATCTGCTTTTTCAGACAGTATTTTAAAACCACAGGTATGTCCTTATACAGTGAGCACTGTAAAAGACAGCTCTGTTTATCTGTACCCAGCAGGTTGCTCTGAATGAGCAGGACTCTTTTCATGTTAGAATTCCCATCAAGGCATTCACTCCTTTCTTGCAAAATATGCTTCAAATAATTGATTAATTGAGTACTCTGTGCTTGACTTGTTATAACATGGGTTTTTTTGGTTTTGTTTTTTTTTTTGTTTGTTTTGCATATTTTTTGTTTTGTTTTGTCTTGTTTTGTTGTGTTGTGTTGTGTTTTAAGGTGAACTGAGCCATTTAGTTGAGTTCTAAACCCAGAACCACCACAAAGAGCAACTTACCAGACTTGGCCAGTCCTACACAGATAACACTGTCCATACATACTTGCAAGAACTATTATTTTTGTCAGCATCGCAGGATCCGTTACTTGAAGAAAAGCTGACAACGACAACAAGTGGGTTTTTTGCCAGTCTAAGTGCCCTTTTTATAAGTAAGAATTATTCCTGTATATGGTGCAGCTGACATAATGCAAACCACCCCCCCACCCCGGACTCGTAATGCAGGACTGTGCAATAACGGGAGCTGTGCAAACCTCACGGTGCCAGCAACAGCTCCAGAAGGAAATAGGTCAAAATACGGTAGCGATGAAGACTGCTTTGTTACAGTGCAAAAGCAATTCCTGACCATTTGATTTGAACTGTGCCTGATGCAGTCTTTGAGGAAGCTGAATGAAGACTATTTTGGTAAAAGATTCTTAGGCTGTGGATTTGTTAGTGATACAGAAATTTCATTTCACTCTGATATAACAACCTGGTTTATTTAAAACTACCGTTGCCATCTACATCATATAATCTAGTTGCCTAATTAAGGGTGTACTGTGTAGGGTATTATGTCCTGAATACCAGGACGCAATCAGATGATCTTCTGACGTTACCCTTATGACGAAATTAATTATCAGACTATGCTGTCAGTTACTGACAGTGCTGCTAATAATATACATCACACTAAATTTGTTCCTAAAATTACTACTATTCATGTTCAACTTTCTTTGGCTGTCTACTGAATCTTTTAATCTAATTTTACTAAAATAAATAGCATTTTTTGAGATAGCAAATTTTACACAGAAGGACATTATTTGCTTGAAATAAGTTCTGAATTAATGAATAAGGTATGTGTCATAATTTCTGCTGTGTGTGAGAATGAAATGCACAGTTGCATTGTTAGCTGGGGACAGGCTACTGAAAATGGATCATCACTTTTTTTTGGTCTTTTTTGTCTTTCCTCCCTTAGCCACCCAGTATTTTTTAATTTTAAAAATGCAAACAGAACTGCTCCTTCCTTTACCCCTTTTTTCCTCGACAAAAAAAATAATATGCCAAACCAACAGTAGAAGACATTTTCTGTATGTCGTCTGCAGGGTATTTGTATGTCAATTGAAATACATTCTTTACGGTGGCTGTTACAGGTGTGGGAATGCTGGTAGAAGTGTGAGGGATGGTTTAGATACTTTATCTCTTGAAAAGCTGTATCTGCCTGACTTGGTTGAGGACAATAAAATTCAGGCCACGATCTGCTTAGGAACTTTGCATTTTTTTACAGTTTCCTGGGGAACCTGAGAATGATTTATGAAAAATAACCCAGACCATAACTGTATTAACTGTACCAGATTCACTAGGACAAGACAGTGGATATGTGTTTACCCTTGGAGCAATTTTACCTTCCCTAAATGAGAATTCCAATCTCATTTTTTTTTAAATAAACATTTCTTTCATCATCAACCATCCCCAGTTGCAGAGGAAAACTTCACAGCACTAAATCTCAAAAATAATTGCATTTATTTTAATCTTCCCATCTCTTCTTTCTTTAATATGTAAGGTTAGCAGTGCAGCTCTCCATCCACACCCCAGCCACCCTCAGCTGCTTCTTTACCCCTAACGACATGAAATGACACTTCCCGGTCAAATACTGGAGCATAATTTTGCAGCGACGCTCAAACCATCAGCCCTCAGCCACTCCACGTGTTGATTGGGGTATGAGGGGAGGAAACAAACAGGTTGATCCAAATATTTTCTGATTCTGAAAGGAAGGCCCTTCCTGGTGTTTGACGTGAACATCATTACCATTCAGCCTAACTTCAGTGCCTGTTCAACAATTTACTTATCCATGGGAAACGTGACGTTTTGCTGCAACATGCTCCAGTGCATCTGCTGGCACCTAACCTACTGCCTAAAGGAAAGAAAACTACTGGATTGACAATAATACACTGTTTTCCCTTTAGGAAATACAGAGCCTATGGGTCTGTAGATTTTCCCTTTATTATTTTCTTGATGTCATAAGCATCCTGTCTCTTGAGACATTGCATGGGACTAAGGAATTCTGTATTTCTCTAGTGGTCACAGCTGGGAAACAAACACCTGTAGACTGCTCAAGCCAGCCAAGTTAAAAGATTCCTGCTGCTGCTGAAATGCACTGCAGAGCTCAGAAGCACCAGTTGGCTGCCCTGGTAGTGGACTGACCGTGAAAGTTAGCACACATGCAGTTTTCTTCCTCTAATTCTCTCTCTGCCCTAACCACTCCACATGGGATCAATCTTCTTCATTTTAGGTACTTTACAAAATAAGCCTCTGAATGGTGACACTCATGAACAGGTTTTTGTTTCTTTTTTTTTTTTTTTTAAATGTGGAAAGGTATTTACTTGTTTCCTTATTTGTTTTTCATATTTTTTCCGCCTCTCATTTCTGCTGCATCTAAGTGGTAGAACCTTTTCACTAGTCATAAATAGTATCAAATACTGTAAAGCAAAATAAATTCAAAAAAGTGGTAAATCTGATATGCAAGCTAAGCATTTTATTTCATTATATTCATTTATATTCTATTACAAGATTAAACATGCTACTGTGGAGCTCAGGGTACTTTTTTTTTTTTTAAATGATTTTTAAAATAAATTATTTGCCATAGGAACTGCATAATTTTTACTGTTGTAATAAAAGAAAAGGGATCCTGAAGTATATTCAGCACACACTTACGGTAAGATTGGCATAAATTTGCTCAAAATTATAAACTTACTTGCAAAGTTGGGTTTAAGTTTATGGTAAATACTTGATTCTTAAATTTGCAGTTATTGACTAGGAAAAGTGCAACTATCTGCAGAACAGAGCAATGGTACTTCCATCTGTCTGAATAAGCAGCAAACCTCCCCTGGCTTTGTGTCATAGACAACCATTTTGGGAACTACATAAAGAAACAGGTATAAAAAGTGGGACTGCTCAGGAACTGCCAGACCATAGTGATCCGTTCCATCCTTACCCAGCAGTCCTCTCCTTTCACCTTTATGCACTTAACAATTACATTAACATCTATGCCAACATAAAGCATGATGTTGGCGTAAGTACTGTTTGGTCTTGCTGCTTTGTAAATCGCAAAATTGCAAACTCGCTTACTCAGAAATATAACCAAGCTATGAATCTTCGTCTGTTTTTTACTGCATCCTTCGTTTGGGTTTTTAGAGGAAAATTCTGAAAATGATAATCAGAGAATCAAAAGCTGACACAAGTTCTAATGTCATTAGATGAACAAAGTAGAAAGGAACAAGAAAAGATACTTCTTTTAAGTATGTTACATCCCACTCTTTTATAAAGAGCCTGGTTTAATACCACAGTTATGACAGAAGAGAGATTTCTGATGCCCAGTGTTGAAGAGAGTCGCCCTTTCAGTTATTCTACAATACAGCTTCCAGCTGATCAAAGCTGGCATCACAATCCATTAAAGGAGGACACTGTGCAAGTAGTGTTTCCAAACAGGCTACAAAACAGGCTTTACCCAATCAGACTTAAACTGAGACAGTACGGAATTTGGTTTAAATAATCATATACTTTATTAAAAAACTTTTTAAAAGCAATGCATTAGAACACATGATTTAGAATTTTAAAATGTCTGCTCTATTTTATACTCATAAAATAATGATCTCTGGCAGTCATTAGTACAAGTTACGAAGCTATTTGTTAGTCAATATGCATGACAAAGCGCTGTAATAAATCTATTTATGCTATATAAGTGATTTTCCCCATTAAGTGTGCACATTTTCTCTGCCTATTGTTGTTTTTGATGCTAAACTGATGCAAAAGTTTGCTCTGTCTTCAGAACTTGACACTCCAAACAGCCAGTTTAACAAATGAAAGGGCATGGATTATGGCAAAAAAATCTCAGCAGTGATGTTAATATAAACCTCTTAGTTTTAGGGTTGTTTGGAGGGCTTCTGCTTCATGCTCTTTCATCTTATGTTCCATCAGAAAAGTCATCTGCAGAATAGTTGTTTTTTTCTTTCAACCACTATCAAATCTTCATTTATTAAAATATATTCAGATGTAAATACGAAATGCAAACTGCATTTAAAAAAGATGTTCCTGACCTATTTTCAATCTCTAGAAACAACAGCTTGTGTGACGATATCTTTATATGTTGAATCTCTTTATACTATGTTTTATAACACATTTATGTTCATTTATTACTATGAGAAACTACCAGACTCAGCATTTATATTCCAAAATTAAGATAAAATAGATTTCAGTCATGTTTTACAGGTCATTTACTTAGAAATTGGTCTCAAGAGGTAAAAAATTATTAGTGAATAATGGTCAAGTGAGGAAAGATAAAAGATATATCTGAACGTAAATATCAAGTATATAAAATATTATTCTGGATAACTACGTATAAATACAATAATCAATGCTACTGTTTTCTCATATAGCAGCTTGTATAGACTGTCCCTTAATAGCCTATTATTAGGTTAATTAAAGTTTCATTTTCCCAGATAAGATCATCTCATGTACTTCTTTGGTTAACAAGACATATGCTTTCTTAGAATTATCTAAAAAATAAAGAGGATCAGCAATTGTAGATGGATTAAAACCTTCATCCACCAGTTGAAATTTTTGTTGTTTGAATGTTCCAGTCATTTCCATTTTTTCCTATAGAAAAGAGAAAGATTTATTATTCAACAGGAGTTTCTTTTCCTTTGCTCACTTTCACATTCGTTTTTGGAAATCTTAATTGATACAAGGTTACTACTGTTTATTCTTATTACGCTGGAAAACTGGAACTTTTGTGCTGCTATGGACCCACACCCGGAGACATGGTGGAAAAAAATTATGGCCCATTGTTTTCTGTATCGCTGTGCAGTGTCTCATTTGGTGTAGCCCCAGCCTGCCTGAGACAATCTAGCTTTTTCATTTGTGCACATTATAAACCTACACATTGTAAGGAATCTGAGAGTAAAAACTGTCATTATCAAGAACTTCTTACCGATAAAACTCAGGAAATTTTCTGTATCTATGATTATTGCCACCTTAAATAAAGGGTTGAAAGAATCACATACTAGATCAGCCATACTCATACTCAGCCAGGTCCAAATAAAGGCGGATCCTTACCATACATTTTATGTTTTCAAGCTTCTTTTCAGTGTCACTGTGTCACCTGGAAAAAGTAGTGTGAGGAATCTCCAGAGAGACTCCTTTCTCTGTCGTCCCCACCCCTTCTCAGCCCCACTTTATGACCTCTCTCCATTATCTCCTCTCCCGTCTTTAAATTTTTATATATGTGCAATCAATCTCCAAAAACAAAAAATTAAGTATTATCTCAGCTGTTGTATCTACTCCAGATATACCTCCAGATTGGATCTACCTGCTTCTGTTGGTCTGGAAACATTCTGACATCTTCTAAAGTGTGATTACATGTCACATCAAACTCAATAGTTTTTCCCTTGAAGTTCCACTCACTACCTTCTTTCTTGGTTAATGACAACAGTACCAACAGCAATTCATCTATAATGTAGCCATTTACATTCTAATCGAATTCCAGATACTTCATATCCAGCCTATATCCAAGATTCAGATTCCTGTTGCCCAGCATAAAGGCTTTTTTGTACCCCTGTATAGCAATAGGTTCTCATCATTTTGTAAACTGACTACTGCAACATTGGCAAGCGTAATCTTGCTTGCTCGTATCAGAATGCTGCTGCAAAAGGTATCTTCCTGGATTTATGAGACAGATATATATACTTATATATAAATTTCAATTTCAAGGTCCTACATAGCCTTCTCCTTTGCCCCCCTTTATTCTGAATCAGTATTCAATCTCTCATTGGCCCAGGGAACTAACTTCCATAACTTATCTTCTCTTTTCAAACAATGATTATTTTTTTTATCTTCTCAGATGTAGGAGACTTCTTTCATAAATACCTTCAAAAACATTTTTCTGTTTGCTTTTTTCATGATGTTTTCAAAACACCAGAAATGAAGATGCTCATAAGACTTTACTTACCATGATGATCAGTACTGTATGTTTTATATACTGTCCCATTTTTTCCTAGCCATATGTAGTCCATTGTATTACATTTACATTTTTAACTCTTTGGGAGAGGGACTATATTTTTTTCTGAAATTGGACAGTTACTAAAATAAAGTACTAGTACACAAATAGGGATGACTGATGATTATGGTGGAGACAATAATAATGTACATTTTTAATTGACCTTTTCAATTTACCTAGTACCTTTTAAAATGCTTTAACTTTTGTCATTACATTACAGCAAATAACATTTCATTTATTGTGCACGGCCTCCTGCATCTATTCTCTCATTTCCACTGAATAAAATGGATTTTAGATTATTTTCTCTAGAAGCCATTGTTCACAGTTTGCTAATCTGAATCTTTTTGTTTTGCCATGTTCATGCTTCTAATCTCCCTAAATCCTTTTGTATGATGTCTATCCTTACTTGCATAATTCCTCCCATTTTAACATAATCTGCAAATTTTATTTACTTTTTGTGAAATTCCTTTCCCAGGACTCCATTAATGAAGACAGAAAATAGGACTAGTTCTAAAACCAACCAAGTGATATACGAACAAGCATTTTTTGTTGTTCATTTAGCCATCTCTGTGTTCAAATGATGGAGATATTTGTATGCACCATGCAATAATGCAGCTTACCTGGACTCTTAAAAAAAGAGGACAAGCATAACTTGGTAGATAGGTCACTACTTGCTTATGCATTTGCTCCAAGTCTAATGATGTATTCGGCTTTAAAATAAGAGAGGCCATTCCTGCTTTTCCTTCATGATCTGGGGGAAAGAAATGAGATGAGAATTTTGAAACATGAATAAAGTTGACATTTTAGTGATGAACCTTACAAAAAAGAACTGTAGTGCATTAATAAACTGGCAGTCATATATTATCTTCTGAGTTTCAGTAAAGCTGGAAGACTACATTCATATTTTATATGGTATTACATATTTTTGGAGATCATTCAAGTGCTCAATTAAGCAATAAGCTGTAAATGAGTTTGGCAGGTAAGAGTAAATTGAGTCCCATGCTCAATATTAATCAATAAATATGTACAAACATCAACACCATTCCTTTCACAAAAGCGAGAGTGCTGACCCTCTTGCCCGGCTTAGCCAATTATGTCTTCTGCTCAGTTTTAGCCTTTCTCTCTTGCCAGTATCTTCTCTCAAAACTGTGGATCTGAATGTTGTGAACAGAGAGAGAGATTAAAAGTTCTTACTGGTTTGTCTGAAAAGAGAGAGCACTCTGGGTCTATGGGAAAGACCCAAATAGGTAAAACATAAAAGCAATGAACTTTAGCAATCAAAAATAACTGCACACTTTAATCATCAGTTAGTAATAACAGCAGAGACATTCTGCCAACCTTATCTTTTGTCTCCTTTCTGTATTTTTTTTTTTGCTAATGATACAAAATCTGTGAGGAACTTGATTTGTTCATGTTTAAGTGCAATTATCAAGGCAGTCACATAAACTGGGTAGGAATCTGCAGGTAAATGTTGACAGGAAAGGAGAAGCTCTGATTTTCTGTCAGCCTTCTTTATTACAATCTTTCTTGTATGGCTTTAAACTAGAGTTGAGTGACACCTTTTATCACATTTTTAACCCTTTTATCATTTTGTGGAGGATTTACCCTGGCCAACAACCAAGCATTCAGCCAGCTTCTCTCTCACTCTCTTCTCCCATGGGATGGGAAGGGAATAGAAGGAAACCAAGAAGACTGATGTATCAAGATAATGGCGCATTAACAGGGAAAGCAAAAGCTGCATGCACAAGCAAAGTATAAACAGGACTTCGTTCACTATTTCCCACCATCAGCAGATGCCCAGCTACTTCCTGCAGGGCAGGGCCTCACTCAGCGCATGTGGTGGTTGCTTGGGAAGAGAAACGCCATAACCACAAACGTCTCAGCCTCTTCTTTTCCCCAAGCTTTTATTACTGAGCATGGTATCATATGATATGGAATATTCCTTTGGTCAGTTTGGGCCTGCTGTCCCACCTACATCTGCTCCCACCTTCTTGCCCACCCCCAGCATACTCACTGCAGGGAGAAAAGGCAAGCGTCGCTCAGCAAAAGCCAAGTGTTGGTTAAGTTATCAACACTGTTTTAGCCACCAATACTAAGCATAGCACCCTACGGACGCCTATAACGAAACTTATCTCTATCCCAGCCAGACCTATACACATTTTAGAAAAGATTTAGCATGAATGGGAATCAAGCCCAGATAGTCTAATGAAAATTAACGCCAAAAAATTATTAAAAAGAAATAAATGTGTATTTTAAATAATTATTTTTCTCTTAGTTCTCTTTTTTACCTAGTCCTTGGGTTTGTAACATACCTGCTTACAGATATTTTATGAGGCTAAGTGGAAAGTGAAGTAAAATGGAAGAATGTCTTCGTACACTTTCCTTTAGAGTTACTTTTGTTGACATTTTGTTTTGACACATGGATGTGTGGATTTTCCACGGAAATGAATTTAATAGATCTTTAAAATTTAATTTAGATTATGTAGATATCACAAATTCATGAAAGGTAACTTTTCAAAAATACGCATCACTGCATTCACATAAAAATGCATGATTCAGTGTCTCATTCACAATCTGGTGGTATTTTCTTTATCTACATTTTACCTAGGCATTAAACAAATGACTCTATCAGAAGTGATTTACAGCTTTAAAGCATGAAATAAAAGAGTTATGAGGGTTAAGAACTGTCCTAGGGGAAGAAAAACATACAGCTAAAGCTTCTTTTACCTGGCACAGATACACCATACACATTTGCTTCTTGTATGAAGTCCAACATTACAATGACATCGGCAACTTCCGTAGTTGCAACATTCTCCCCTTTCCATCTAAAACATGTGAAAAAATAATTTAATCCCATGAAAGCATACAGACACCTCCTCTTTAAAAAAACATTAACTTTCAGTGGAACTCCATTCATTTCAGACTAATAACACCTCAAATTTGTTCCCACTTGTCACGTTGGTATATTGATCCGATCACCCGAAGGCCGCTTGCAATTCAAATGGTACTGCATATTAGCTATCACTATAAAGCACAATGAAAGCTTATCATAATCTGATACAATGGTTTTCAAAATTTTGACATGTATGTAAATGTATCAAATGTGACCACTCTTTACTATTTGGCACATTTTTCTCCACTTCAGTATCCAACTTCCTTGCTCACAGCAAAACCATCGCTAGTTTCTATGCTTATTGGAAAGACTGTTGTAATTCCTACAAAACATTCTGGAAATGAGTTATCCAGCTCCACAGGAACACTTTTTACAAAATTAAGCCCCAGTGATCCCCTTCAAGATCAGTATAAACTACATCACAATAGTACTAAACTGAACACTCCTGGCTGAAAACAAATAGAACAGTATTATTCTATTCTGCATGTCCATGTTTTTTTAATGAAGAAATGTGAAAAGGAACAATGATTATACCTGAAGGTATCTCCAATCCTGTCCCAAAAATAGAGAAAATTCTCATGGTCTTGAACCATTAGATCTCCGGTATTAAAATAAAGATCTCCCTTCTTAAATACCTCACAGAGCAATTTCTTTTCTGTGTGTTTCTTATTGCCAGCGTAACCAAAGAAAGGGTTCTTCGCATTAACTTTGGAAATGAGAAGACCAGCCTCACCTACACAGAGAAGTTGAAAGAATGTAAACCTAAGGTATCCTTGCACAATTCCCGTACCTCACATTAATTTGGTACATTATTTTGCAAGACCACGAACCAAGTTTGGCAGGGTTCAGTACATAATACCCAATAATAAAAACTTACCTGTTTCTACTGCTTTACAATTCCTACATGCAAAGTAACCATAAAGACAGAGTATAATATTGTTCACTGAAAGTCCCAGTCTTTTGTGTTTCTTCCTGACGACTAATCAAACAGTTTTCTCCCAGAACTGTCATTTATCAGTTGTGAGTTCACTAGTTGGTTTACTATGCTCTCAAAGTGCACACTTCAAGTCAATAATATGTCCCACTCCCCACACCTTACTGAATTTCCAGTGATGAGTCTCAACTTTATCAGCTTCCTACTGAAAAACTAGTGTTAATAAAAAGCAGGTGTTCAACCCGGGCATTAAATCCCAATTTAGTCTTCTTTCAGAAGTTCTGAGAACACTTCTTAAGAATTTTCATTGTGATACAGCCTCATTGCTTTATTTTTGGAGCAAAATATAGAAGTTTTGATACAATTTTTTTTCTTAAAAAATAAGGAGAGATGGGGATATGATTACCCTGTTACGTATATTGAGCATCAGGGTGTTAGTTTGCTGAAAGTGGAATAGTTGTATGTAGTCCTAACATTTTGTAAGCACATTCTGAACAATAAAGTTTAAAAGTTACATTACCTGAAAGATTATAAATATGAAAATATATAAAAATAAAAATATGTCAAAAGGTAGGCACAATTTTTAATTTAAGACTGCCTCCTCATAAAAGAACCTGTCTTTTTTCCATAAATTGGTAGTGTTTACGGTGAAAGCATTTAGTTCACTGGTAGTGTCACTGTGGCCATCATGCTCTGAAATCTATAGATAGAGATAATACTTTTTATTAGACTGACCGATATAACTGGAAAAAAATTAGACCAGGTGTATAATTAGTGCGTGTGTTCCCTTCACAGGTCAGTCTGACATCCCTAGAGATAATTTCCTAAAAATTTTCACGTTTTGGGAACTGTATTTTCCTGGAAGTGCCCATCTTTGATTGAGAACTGTTAGAGAATCTCTTAAGTCCTTCAAAAAATCTGTTTCAGCTGCCCTGACATTTAATATCAGTTTTTCTCGCTTCAGCTTCTAGGCATTAATTACAGCTGTTACCTTCCTACAGTACAACAGAGATGCTTCAGTACCTGATAAACACTTTGAAAACAGGAATAATCGAGAGACACAAGATACTTGATGAGTATTTTGAAGACAGCTGTAATCATATAACCTCTTTAACAACAACAAAGATAGATAAGCATTTGCTCTAATCCACCAGTCTCTCTTGTAGATCTCTTAGGCAGCCATCTCACTATATTAATCTCCTTTAAAAAACACAGTTGTCATTATCTACATGTTCTGAGATAGTCTCACATCATCACTTTTGCACAATGCTCTTCTGTGAATGTATCCATGGATCATCTAAGTTTTTCTGGTGTCAGCACTGGTATGTTTCATAATGTTCTGTCTTAGATCAAAAATTAATATTACTTTGTTAGAGCAAAGAGTAATAGCTGATGTTGGCATAGTACAGTAACACAATGGCAAGGCTCCTTAAAAAAATTCTCTGGAGTATTTGCATTACAATCAAAAGGCTGTTATATCCTACTAAAATACATACTTACCTTTCTTAACTTTTTCACACCAACCATGCTTATTTCTAATTGGTTCATCTTTTTGGAAATCATACTTGATTAAATCAAATGGGAAAAAAAGCTAAAAAAAGGGAAAAAGGGTCATCAGTTATTCGTTTACACAGTGACATCTGGTGGCAGCAAATATAAGCAAGGAAACCGTTACTCCAGTCCTGCTCATCTAGAAGTAGAATGTAGTTTCATTTAAAACTGAAAACATTCTGTACATAGACTTACACAATTTCCTGGAGGTAAGCAACATCACCAACATTTTAAAAATCTTGTAATGTTCAAAAATACTTGGTGAATTAACCGTAATTTTATTAATTTCTTTATAAATAAGCTATGGGATCCACATGTCAGTGGTAGAGCCTACATGAGTCAGGATATCTGGAACTCAGCTGACATTTTGTGGTGGTGGCTGATACGAAAAGTGTTCTTGTGGGTCCTCCAACACCTAAACTGGCAAAGCAAAGGCCTAAATCTCCTTACAAAGGGAAACTTGCTTCCTGTTGGGCTTTACTCTTGTTTAATTAGCCTCAAGCTTTCTCAGGCTGGTGTATGGTGCAAGGCCTTATCACGAGCACCAGCAGAAGGATATGTAGTCCCACATCGTCTGACATGGCTATGTAGCTGTGCATGTTCCACGGTTATGTCAGGGTTAGTTCTGTGTTTTTCTGAAATACTGCGAACCCTTGAGTCCTGACACTGCTGACCTAACTGACCTCTTAGTTATGTTGTGCAACTAACCTTCCTCTTGTGTAAGGATCAAAGAGAATGTGGCTCTGAGTAAGCCAAAGGAGAGGGCAAGATACTCTTATCAATGCTAGAAATTGCAAAATTTTTTTCTCCCGTATACAGGGTCTGACTCTTATTTCACTTCATTTTTCTACTGTGATATAAATCCAAATTAGACTTTTGAGAGACACTGACAAATATCGTATGTCTGGTACTATACGGGTCACTGTGTTTGCAGTTACTATATTAAGGCTTCAGTTTACCCAGCTACGAATTCTGATTTCACTTTTCATAAAGAAGTATATCAGCAATCTATTTAACAACTAGTCAAACCAAGGATATACAATTATCTTCTCCTGGAGACATCCTGGCAAGCAGAGAAAATTTTAAAAACATATGAATATACACCTGCATTCTTCACAATAAAGAAGTGCAACATAATTTAAGGATGGTGTTACGAAAGTGACTGAAGTAAAGGGCAGAATAAACCCTTTTGCTTTCCTGCAACTAATGCGGGTAAAGAGTTGCATAATTATTTTATCCTAATTTGAATTGTTTCTGTAGCTACAGCACATCTTTTTGTTTTCGAAGAAGTCTGAATAAATAGCAACCTGAATCAAACATCAAGCACACAATTTCAGCTTTATATGGACAAACTTGTTTCACCGAGTCTTTTCAATGTTCACCACTGTGTTTTCCTTCTACCCCAAGTATGAAACAAAAAGATACTTTTAACGGTTGATCAAAGGAACAAGATCATAGTGTGCAAAATTAAGTCATAATCCAAGAATTGGACAGTTTTTAAATAAAGTGAAGACTATTTTTTTAATAACTACAGACTACAGCATTTATCAAAGTCAAGAATTTGTGAGCCAAAAAAGTTCACCTTCATTAGAAAATCAGCATATTATTCTTGATGAACAGAATGGGAGCTATTAATAATAAACACAAGTCATTTTTTCTTAGAGTCTTTTCTTTTGGCTGTCTACATTTAATGCTGTTCTTTTTCACTTACTTTTTTATATTGATACTTTAATAGGCTTCATATGACAGAACAAATGCAATGAATAATATAAATAGTAAGAATGAAATGGTATAAAATGAAATGTTATTCTGATATTTTTGTGTTTGATTAGAACAGCAGTGTGCCCTGTTCAGTTCCATTTTTATCTGTTCATTCCTCCAGAGCTTAATAGCTGTATCTTGTCAACATATTAGGCTGTATGATCCATCATTTTAAGTTGTTGTAAGTACTCAGAAACTTTAATTAAGTGTCTGACATGATCTAAAAACCATTGAGACTTTTACTATATTTTTCTTGCTGCATACATCTTTTAGTGCCTGCAACTTTAGAGTACTAACTATGCCTATGCCACTTAGCTTTTTGAAATAAGTCAAGCAAATACATAATTAAAAGGAGAAAACACCACATATTGCATGAGACATACATAATGAAACTACGCCAATATACATTGCAAACAGCTTTCTTTTCATACTAAATACTAGAAAATGAAAGCTCCAGAGCAAAGCATTTAGTCCGGGTACAGGCCTACATTTATTTTATCTCATTATTTAAAATTTATTGGAAAAGAGGGTCTGAGCTGTTGAAGCATTACCGTATTATTTTCACAGAGTACTGCATGCAGCTTTCATCACTTTAATCTACACTTTACTCCCCAAAGCACCACATAAATGTACCAAACAAAAAGCACCATTTATCTAACCGAAACTTAAAATGAATTAAACTGCAACATTATTGTCTGTTAGTAAGCTTCCTGGATGTTATCTAATGACAGCATCCCACCCCCTTCCTTCCTTTTTTAATTCATTGGAAATGTGTGAGTTTAAATATTGTTTTGAAAATAGTTTTGAAATTCCTAAAGTTTCAACTTTTAGTAAATGCTTGCAGAACCTTCATCAGAGAACAAAGATCACAAGCTATTGCTTTTTATTTAGTTATTTGTTTTAGAGATGAGATATTGTTGAATTCTGTAGGAGAATATCTGTTTATAAAACAAAGCATTATGTTACAAACCATTACTCCATTTGGGGTCACACCAGAGAGACCCCACCTGGAGTACTGCATCCAGCTCTGGCGTCCTCAGCACAGGAAGGACATGGACCTGTTGGAGTGAGTACAGAGGAAGAGCACAAAGATGATCAGAGGGCTGGAGCACCTATGCTACGAAGACAGGCTGAGAGTGTTGGGGTTGTTCAGCCTGGAGAAGAGAAGGCTTAAAGGAGGCCTACAGGAAAGATGGAGACAAACTTTTTAGCAGGGCCTGTTGCAATAGGACAAGGGGTAATGGCTTTAAACTAAAAGACCGAAGATTTAGACTAGATATAAGGAAGAAATGTTTTACGCTGAGGGTGGTGAAACACTGGCACAGGTTGCCCAGAGAGGTGGTAGCTGCCCCATCCTGGCAACATTCAAGGTCAGGCTGGATGGGGCTCTGAGCAACCTCACCTAGTTGAAAATGTCCCTGCTCTTTGCTGGAGGGGTTGGACTAGATAACCTTTAAAGGTCCCTTCCAACACAAACTGTTCTGTGATCCCATTTACCATAGTTCGTTCCAAGCATCTTAGAAAAGTGAAATGTAAGAAAAAAAATAATTATGGAGCGTAGTATCACCATATCTTACAAATGTTTTAAAAATATATTTGTAATGTCTTATTTATGCTGTAAAGAGTAGATGTATAGGTCCTCTGCACAGTTTTGTTAGCAAAACAAAACAAATTAAAACTATGCTTGATATTAATTGAATCACCACATATTATAATAAAATACCTTGGAATACACTTGAAGTACCTTAGATTATTTTAGCTCAAAACTAGTCAAAAAAGCAGAAACAACAATAATTTTTATTGGCCAATGGACATAAGAGCTTCCACGCTTGGAGTAACACGTCAATGTTCTTCCTGTGAATCCAGTTTCCCAGGGTCCTAAGATTTGCTTAAACCTAACTTTGTTTACTTCTAAACTAAAAAGTATCTCTTTTTAAGTTCTTAAGCCACTTAAGTTCTGTAACTGTATGAAAAAAGTGCTTAACACTAATTCTGAGTTGCTGTGTAAAAGACAGAATACTTTATATGTTGAAATGATTTATGATTTGTTATAAGATTTAAATGTTTCTCAGCTCAAAGCTGATTTTGATCCATGCAGTTTTGAGTAAGAGAGATTGAGATTCCTGTAATGGTTGGAATACTTATGCTTAAAATAATCAAAAAATACATGTATAACTAAAGTTTGGAATATTTTTGTTACATGCTGGTTTTTTCAGGTGCCATGGGTTTTAACTTGCCATGGGGTATTTTTAACACTTCTTACAATCTTCCTTGGATCTTCTTAGTCCCATTCTCCTATTGCATGTTCTCTGCCACCACTCAGAATTTCAGTATAAGAAAGAGATTTATATATATATATGATAACACGACTGAGAGTCTTACAGAGTTTTCCCATATCACATTTATATAAACACAAACACAATGTATGTCATATATAATAAAATTAATAATTAATGTTAACTACATACATATGTATGTCAGATGCAAATATTAACCAGTAATTTATTATATTACTATGTTAATTTATACACTATCTTCTTTGTGAAATATTTTTAAGCTTTAACAACTAAAAAGCTATTCACAGGCTTCTACTTTTCTGGTCATGGACTTTATATGAACATCCGTATTGAAGGATTTATTCATATACCACAGTGACACTCTCCAGCACATGAACCAACCCCTCTTATATAAAGTAAGTGCAAAGAAGTGCACTGCTTCAAGTTAACATCCCACACCCAGTGGCTTCTTGGATGTCAGGCAACTGCTGTAACATGCATTTGTTTCTTCCTATTAACTTGTGTCTTCCAAATTATTTATGAAAATTAATGTGTTATATAGAACCTTAATATTTATAACAAGTATTTGTCTCCAACCCTTGGCAGCTATTGATGGGAAAGTTACTTTGCTCATTCTGAGAGCTCTATTTGTCTTTTAAAGCTGTAACTTTTGTCTGCATTTCACCTTTAGAAACTGTGCCCTTCCCGCTACCTACAACAGAAATGCCTTCATATTTCTTTTCCTTTTTCCCTGCTAAAAATGTTATGATTTGAACCTACCTCAGTATCTGTATGTATGGGCTTTTACACTGCATTTACTTCATTCTGACTTGCAATTATGCCAGTAGAGAGAGAGTAATTTTCTTCCTTTTCCTTTACTGTATCACATATATGAACACACAAGCCTCTTCCCCTTTCTCAGTTCTCTCTCTGTCTATTTCCAGTTTAAGAAATAGGTGTTTAGGAAATCCCTAGAGAGTATGTCTAAGGGTATCTCCTTGTATCACCCCATGTGTCAAGGGAATAAAGTTTCAAAAGCTGTTGTAGCATTTCTTTGAAGAAATAAAAAAAAATGAGGAATTGGATGGCTGGGCCTTGTCTGTGCCATTCCCTGCTTTCCAGCAGGAAACAGTCTCCCTTTCCAACTTCAGATCATTCATGGGTCAGCAAATCAGAAATGAAGCTGCTCTCCTTTACATATTGCTAGATGTCCAGCAGATGTCATTCAGACTGAAGTAAAACAAACACATCAGCTACACTTCAGAATGCATTGTTTAAGAATCTGTTACCTGTAAAATGTATTTTAAAAAACGAAACATGGCAAATGCCTTAAATAAGTCAAAATGAACTTATCAACGGCATTAAAATACATAGTTTGTGTCACAATACTCACAGATTGTGGAGTAATCAAAAATACGTATGAAGGTCCCCAAACTTAAGCATTTGTTTAAATATGTACTTTTTTTAAAAAAAAATAAAATCACTAAAAAGTATGTCTCATGATATTTTCAACATTCCTTCTCTCTCTCAGGCTCTTCTAGACTTTTCTGAAACTGCACTGTATCTAAGCCCTTGTTCACGTCAACACTACTCTGGTTCAACATAGAAGGGAGCTAGCTGCTCCTGCAAACAAGTGTCCTGAAGCAGACTCTGCCATCCAGAGGAACGGCATCGATGGCAGAAGCAGAGCCCCAGTAGCTAACAGACTGCAGAAACGTTAATTTGAGACCTGTAACAATTGTAATATTATTAATATGCCATGTTGTTCCACCGGCACGAATTCCTTCAGAGAAAGAGACCGTGTACGTCGCACAACCATAAATGGTCTGGATCAAAACATATTACTTATGGAAAAGCTCCTGATGGAGGAGTCTCTTGAAACCTCCTTGATTTGGAAGAGATTTCGGGCAGTTCTATTTCCACATAAAATGGGTCATATGATCCACCCACTGACCTGGCTAGACATACCATGCCCATGTAACCAAGGTGAGGTTTGTCTTGGCACTGAACCTGGTTTTTGGTGACACCCTTCATTCTTCCCTCAAACTCCAGTCATAGAACGCCAAATGTATATACATTGGGGAAGGGTTAGGAGCCAATAGACCTCAGGGCCCTTGGAGAATGGTAGCAGCTGAATATTGAGCCTGCTCACAAATAATGTGCTGTAGCTATTTTCCTCATGACGGAAACTACAGAAATAACTGAAGACTTACTGTAGATTTATTTCTAGGGAAAAGAGAGCATTGAAAAAGACATAATAAAATTGATTTCAAGCCAAGCCAAATGGAATGAATGCCTTTTTCCGGTTCATAAAATATCTTATGGTCTTTCCATATTCATACTGAGTAAGCAAGGGGAGAATCCATAATTATCTTAGCAGACTATACTGATGTTTCCACAGACTATAACAGTTCCAATTTGGAATTGTATATAAATTATAGAAAAAATGTCTAGTGAGATCAAGTATTCAGTTACAACTGTGTTTGTTTTTTAATTGCAGTTTGCATGAGTTATTTTTTCTCCTAATCTGCAGTGACTAACTCAAATCATAAGTCCAATCATTAAAGAGGATATTTCATGTGCAAAAAAAAACCAAAATACTAATCTTTTCTTTTGGAAACAGAAACAGCACATGTTATTGACATATGAAGTGCCACTAAATTAATGCAAAACCTCCACACTACTTGATTAAAAATGCAGATAGTTAAACCAAAAAATAGGTGATTTCAAGTCTAATCCTTTACCTGCTGTAACCTTTACATAGTATAACCAAAAGGTCAATGATTTATGACAAATCTCTGTCAAAAGTTCTGAAATACTGAAAACAAGTTTACTCAGGTTTGAAACAAATTCAAAATTTCATAAGATTAAAAAGAAAAAGTTTAAAATAATTACTGCATGTGACTTAGAAAAGTCTGAAACAAAAATTAACATCGGCTCTAAGGTTTCTGGTGCACCTACTACTCCCTAAATTCTGGATTCCTGATTTCCTGTAGTGGTTCTGTACCCTTCTAGAGACATCCATCAGCACCAGATGTCCACTGTGCATACTAGAGAGCATCAATCATGCAGAACACAGACCCAGCAGAGTCAGCCTGCTTAAATTCCTGAGCTCTCAACAGTTTCTGAAAAACACACTAGCTCTTGTGGTGTTTTTCTGAGTGTTTCCAGGTTCCTTCCTGCAGTCTGGGTTCCTATCCCAGAAACGAAGAATTCCTCTGGCCCCAAGTTGTAAAGTAGTCTGCAGTGATCATGATGTGGTAGTGCCGTATTGAAGTTGTGGACCCTGGAACGTATGCTGCCCAGAAACCTATTTGCACGTCATCAGATCTCTCTGATGTATTTCCAAACAATAGTGTTACATCATTCTCTGAAAAAAAGTTTTGTCTGGACATTTTACTATCAGTTCTCCTCAGGAGCACAAATGCCAGTTAAGCAGCAGGATTTGTATGTATAGATAGGTATCTCAGTATGGATAAGCATCTCAGTTAATTAGCACATTCTAGGGAATGCATGTAGCCCTATTTATTTCAAGAAGAGTAAAAATCGGCATAAATAAGAATTTAATGTTAAATATCTAGTCTCCTTGCTAGAAAGCCTTGATAAATAATCTTTCATATTATTACCTTAAGTTTGGGACATGTGTTACTTACTAACTTCTCAAACCATTTAAGAGGTGGTATTAATAGGACCCAAGGCAAAAAATCTATCTGAATTTCAAGCTGAAATAAATTCTTCTTCATTTACTCCGATGGATGAAGGAAAAGCCAATGTATGCGATATAAATAATATGTATTCCTCTTCCCCAAGACCTATAACTTCCATTGTCAAAGCTGATGAAATACAAAACAGAGACTACTGAATAAGCAGTGAAAAAAAATGTGTTTTTTTCTTGGTTTAGTAACATAGAATGAACCAAATAAATATAACAGACCTGGTAGATAAAGATGCGTAGAATTTTTAAATTAATGTCCTTGGCAAGTATTGTCTGTCACTACTACTTAACAGTGATTGTATTTGTATTGTGTTATCTTTGAAATTTCTGAATAATGATACAGACTAGATGTAGTTTGAGTTACTTATGTTTAATTGCACCTAGGTATAAAATACCTCTTAAAGTTATATCTGCCTGTAAGTTACGTTATTTTAATTACTATTAATTCCCATTTATGCCAAATATTTACATAGAAATACGCAATATAAATATACTCTTTGAAAACTGTTCTAAATGTAATGCGTAGAACACCAAGTCAGAACAGGACACTTGTATGTTTATTTCACAGATGATGAGTCCTTTGGTAATAAAACAAATCCAATTTCCTCTTTTGTCCCTTAATATAGTAGAGATTTGAAATGACACTCAGAACCTACTCAAAACTGTCAAAAGAAAGGCAAGGCCTTTTGACTTGTGACCTTTAAGAAAAATCTAAGTGTTACTGCTGAAAGTATTACAGGGTTGGGTGCTAAGCGCTATCTGCAATACTCTGGCAGCCAGGATCTTACAAAGGGTCAATTCAACTTGCAATAACAAAGTTAGAAAATTTGCCTTGGATTTATGACTGCAGCCCCATGTCCTGTGGTCAAACTGAGAAACACATTTACCTTCAGCACTCCCTTTTACAAAGTACAATGTAAACAAATAGTCACCTTATAAAAGAAATTGGTGCGTCCAACAGATCCAATTTTTCCTGTGTGATTCATGAAACAAATGTTTCCTTCAGTAGCACCATAAAACTCGCAGATCTTAACAGCACCAAATCTGTCTAAAAATTCTCTCCATACATCAATTCTTACTCCATTTCCAACTGCTAATCGGACTTTGTGATTTTTTTCTCCTTCCTTCTGTTAAAAAAAGAAATAAATAATTTAAAATACAATATACTGATAAATGCACCTGATTGTTGCATATATTGTGGGGAAAAAGGACCTCCTTTAAATACATAAACAACAACAAAAAAAGAAAAACGAAAATTAAGAAGTTAAAGAAAGCTGGCGTAGCTTGCCTACAGCTACAATGTAGCAAACTGCAATCAAAAAACTATTATCTTGTTAAACAAGTAAATTATTTCCTGAATAATGGCTACATTAATTTATACAAATGCTTCCACATTTTAAAAGTTGTATCGTCTCAGACTGTTTCAACTCAGAGGAATTAGAAAACTGGGAAGAACAGAGAAAGGCAGGAATTATTTCTGTCACGGGATTAAAGTCTGCATAGATTAATAGTTACTTTATTGTGTCTTCAGAGTGATTATAAGCAACAATCAGATTTCACACACTGGTAATATCTGTTCCTTCCCACACATTACGTATGAGTCATCTTCTGTATTTCTTTCAATATTAAGACTCGCAAGGTTTTGTTCAACATTACTTGGAATACGTTATTTCTTGGTGATCTTGAGGCTTTACTATTGTCAATTCCCATGTTTTATTACAAGAAACACAATAGTATGTGTTTATCCAGTTCAGTGAGATCCTCTAATTTTATGAATACATGCCTAAACCTTGCAATTGGGTGGAGCACCTTTAAAATACAATCTGATTTAAGTTGAAGTATCAGAAGGCAGAAGAGCTAAAATGTTATTTTGTTGGGGCTTTTTTTGTTTCACCTATTTTAAAATAAGGCTGCATTTTTAATCATTGCAAATGGCAATGAAGAATGCCTGAGAAGCGAGACAGCACAAAATAAACAGAGGTACAGTTTGTTACCACATACCTTTAGAACTGCATAGCACTCTGGTACTGCAACACTGTCTGTATATACCTCTAAATATGTACACTTAATACAAACGTATACAAACACATACACATATAAACACATATTCACACTTTTTTATATCTTTATATATTTGTGTGTATATATATACACACGTCCACATACATATACTAAAGAAAGCAGATAGTCTCTATTTTCTGTTCTTCGATTAAAGTTCCCCTCCCAACTCTAATCCAGTATGAATTAGGTATGTCTTTAGAGTGAAAATCCATTTTAGCACCTTTAATCTGGCATAAAAGTACAGCAAATTATTTCTGTGAAGATGAGATCTGGTCAGCCGACTAAAACAGGAATCTTTAAATATTTTGGATATTAAAACCAGTGAAGCTTCTACTGAGTTTATAGACAGGACTGTTCCTCCGAGAATTGTAGGGGTTGGAAGGGACCTCTGGAGATCATCTAGTCCAACACCTCTCCCAGAGCAGGTTCAAAGCGTATTTTTGCTGGTTTATATTACTACAGCACAAAGTTGTTTCTCTAGTGGAAAAGACGCAGAGTAAACCTGACAGGTCAGCATTCTACTGTGCTTCCAATGTTAACACCTGTCAACAATACTCACTACCTCACTTTAGTAAGTATTCTCTTAAGGCATTCAGCCTCTCTGCAAAAATACAAAGAAGGTGTATGATGTCATCAAGAACTGATCACAGAAAGTGAATTTTCTTAAAAAGAGAGGGCAGTAATTCACTTCTTCATAACTAAAGTAAATTTTCTCTTAGACTGCTTTGCTGCAACTGCCGTATTTGTGATTTAGTAAGTTCCATCATAGCTCTACCCATCTGTTGATACAAGACTCCCACTGCAGGGCTTTCTGGGGAAAAGGCATTAAAACTGTCATGCATTTAGCAGTCTTTCAACTGTAAGAATGGAAATTATATGTAATTTAATCTCCCAGCAGGTTTAATAAGTATGAAGAAAATTATTACAATGAGGGAAACTTTGAACAGTGATAATTCACATTAGTTTTACATGTAAGTGAATTCATATAGCTATTTTTTACATATTTTTATCTAGACTTTTGTATAATATATGACATTAATTCATGTTAACTTTACGTGTAACTAACCTTCAATGGAAAGTGAACCACAGTAAATAAAATGGAGTTAGCCATTTTAACACCTTTTTCATAACTCAATCTATATATTCTGTATTACTGTCCAGATCGCTGCCAGAGTCCAACTCCAGGGCAGGCATGTTGGTATCCACGGGCACTCTGGCCAAAAATTTACACAGTAAATAAAATGCAATAAATAAGAGAAGGGAAGGGAAAGGGATGATAATTTCAACAAGTTCTAGAAACATGGTTGAGTGATGCACACTTAGGGTGTCCTAATATATGAAAATTGAAATAAATTAAGTATGCAGGAACTTATTCTTTAAACAGACTATGGCACCAAACAGTCATGCTTTGAATTTCTGCCATATTCAGATGGCATTTCATCAACTAGCTTCCCGTCAGTACAGCAGACAGAATTATAGGAGTAGGAGGAATTCCAAGGAGTCACCTAGTCACCTAGAGTCATCTCTTCTGGGAGACAAGGTCTGCTATCCCTGTGCCATTCTTGACACCTGAACAAGCTGTGGCACATCAGCCAGTTACCGTGCAACATTTGGTATGCAGCTGGCCAGCATGCGTATTGTCAGCCTGCTGCAACAGCATGGTACCTAGTTAATACTTCCTTCACTAAAAGCTGTATTTCCTCACAATATCTCATATATGAAGGATTCAGTGCCTTGCCGTGGTCAACCACCACAAGTAAGTTCAAATAATGTGAAATAAAATGGGGATTCAGTCTATACCCACTTATTTCTAACAGTAAAGGTGAAACTTTTTTTTTCAATGCCTTTTTGAAGCATTAATAGGCAAGAACTGTTCTTACCTTACACCTGGACTTTTCTTCAGTTCATTCTGCTGAGATCTTTGAACCGTATGCCAAATATCTGCATGCATCATGAAGTTTCTGACGCACTGTTTCTCCATTTTGAGCGCTTGTTTCGTTTGTATAGTAATTAATTGACAAGTCAAGATCTGCCTTATTACACTAAATACCACATACCTGGGATTTTTCATCTGCCAGCCTTTCCTCCTTAAGTGTTCTTTGTAAACTATGTGGACTATCTACATGATTAAGTAGTTGATAAAAGAAATGCCTTTTAAAGTGCTATCAACAGTATATTAATTGGTATGGGAAGGATTCATGACTGCAGCTATATAAAAATGTACTTAGCAGTTGCTTTAGAAGAATACAAGAAAACAGGTTCATTGTCCTACTTTACCATTTCTGCAGCCTGAAAAGCCAAATGGGGAGAATCAAAGGCAACTTCAAGCAAAGGAGGCATGAAATGCTTTCTGTATTATGGCCTTGATGAAACTAAAAGCAATCTCAGAACCTGAGAAATGCAAACACCTGTTAAATATAAAATATGATGGACAGACCAGGACAGGATTTCCATTCACATATTTACAAGAAATGCATGCAGCAACACATTCACCAGTTCTCTATTGACACATTAGCCCTGAAAAAAAGGACATTAGGTAGTTACTAGAGAGACTGTAAGATGAGAGATATCCTGCTGCCATTATGATGACAGATGTAATAAATTCTTCAAGATGCATGCTTACATTCACTTTTCAGTAATGCCCAATTGTAAATTGCAACTAGATTTTCTGAGCAAAATACATACTCAAGTTTAAAAATACAATTAAAAGAAAACAGGAAGGGTACTGAAGAGATGCACCATAAGAAAGGAACGGGAATTTTAGAAACAGCACACATCCTTCCAGTTCAGGAACTGGTTGTTTGCTACTTAGCACAGCTCACTTTCATTAGTCAACCTCCTGATAATCTAATAGGATTAGATTCTGACAGGAGTTTTCTTCCTTCAGCTCTTCTAATAGGAAATGCTTTCTTTAGTTGTACTTCTATTTCCTCAGAAAGTATCTGCCAACAAAATAAAGTCATTTTTATCTGTGTTCCACCCAGTGATACGAAGCAGATCGTTGTATTTTTGGTGATTGCCCCAGAAGCCCAAAAGTCAAAACAAATTACACAAAATTATCCAAAAGTCAATTCAGAGAATTAAAGCATGCACAGACTATTTCTTGCACTTCATATTGCACATAGTATTCTGTGAGCAATATGAAGCTTCCCTTTTAAAAGTATGACTGTGATTTCTAGGCTTCACTATCAGGTCTTTTTCTGCATGACTCCACTATCTTAACCCAAAAGATGAGTTTCTAGGAAAAGACGCTGTAAGGAAGGAAACTGGTCAATTTATCTGCCCTCTTAAAGACTGAGAGAGGTCTTGAGCCACCATGCTAAAACCAGTAGCTGACATCGCAACTAGCCTTCAGTGCTGCTTTGGGTATGGAAAACCAATGCTTCCTAAGGCCAAAGGAGCTCTACGAACATTACAGAAGACTTTTTCAAGAAGAAAACCTGAAAACCTTTACCATTAGTAGTGGGAAGAATGAGAAAACAAACACAGAATCATTGTGTGGAGTGAGTCCCAGAGAGATATGCCAGTACACACATCAGAAGACAGCAGCCAAAATGGACAGGATTATAATCTCCTTTTAAACCCACTTTTTAAAAATAACACTATTGTAGTCATGGCAATTTAAAGCACAAAGTTTGCTGTGATATACAGTATACTTTTTTATTAGATCAACTGATATAGTCTGGAGAGAAAAAAATACAAGCTTCCAAATCCCAGGTCCATTCCTAAACTTCATCTCAGATGTGCAGAGTATGTTCGTAGTCTAAAAAATCCGTTTTCTCTAACTGCATGTACAATGAATGTTCAATCCTTGTTTTAGGCACTGTTAATACTGTAGTAAATCACTAACAACTTGGATTAATAATGATGTCTGCTTACGACATACTCAAGTGCTTGCAGATTTTTTTTAAAAAAACACAGGTTACCAGAACAATAAATAAATTGCAAAATTCTCCCCAGTAAATAAAATTTTAATGACATACAGAGATTATTCAGAGACTTCAAATGGAACATACAGATGTGGTTGCCTGTAACTGTGACACATCAGTGGTTTGGGGTATTTAATAAAATGTGTATGCTGAAAACCTTGAATGCGCTTGACAAATTTCCACTCCACGTTTTAATAGTTAAGAGAAAGAACAATTTTCAGTACTGAACATAAATTGAGCTAAATTTTAACGGGGAGGGGAATAAAATGTGGTGCCAAGCAAAACCTGCATTGTAGAGAAGTGCCTGCTGACTCATTTTTCCTTTCTTATCTGACCATCAAATTCCCTTCCTTCAAAGAAACTTTTTTCTAGGTGGGAGAGAGTGCTGTCCAACATATATAAACTCCATTCTTATACCCCTTATAACTAGAGTCAACAGCAGCGAAATAAGCATTCATTCTCTTTGCTTATCCCAGCAGCATTGACTTCCTTGTTTCCTCCTTCTGAATTACAATTGTTCTAACACAGAAGAGTTTTAATAAAATAAATCTTTAAGCATCTTTTCTAAAGTCACTTCAGAGAGCTTAATCCCATCCAAAGAAACCTTGGCCAAACTGGATCTAGTAGCGAGACTGGCTTGCTTCAGCTTAACAAAATAAAGTCTGAAAGCTGATATACATGGTCTTATACACATGAGGTAACCCCAAGGAAATAGGAAATGTTACTGATGCCAAAGGATAACATTGGCTTAATACCAAACAGACATAAAACACGACAGCTATTGAAAGAAAATTTCTAAGCAATGATATACTTAATTGTGAAATAGAATTTGAATACAAGTAGAAGTGAACTCTTGTTTTAATAAAGAGTTTACCAAGTTCATGCAAAGTATCATAAATTATACAATTAATGTCATAATGTATGACAGCTTATGAGAGTAGAAGATGGGATATAGTGATTGAGAAAACTGATTTCTAGCCTCTGTAAATCATTTCAGGATTCAAGTCTCCTTTATGGAAAAGCAGGAAAGAGATGCTGCATTACCATTCATATCTTTCCAAAAGCTTCAGGACACTATGCATTATTTAAATAGCTCATTACTTCAAATTTGAAATGAATCTGCAAGTACATTAGGAAGATTTTGCATACACTTTAAATGTTAAATTTTAAATGTGCTGCAACCCTTGAAGTAAAATGTATCCGCAGATTAGTAGAGAAGTATTGCCAAGGCCTTTGCTTGGAGAGGAAATAAAGAGCTATGCTATGCCATACTTCTGAAATTTTATAGGTCACTGTTAATAGAGACTTTGAGCAATGTCAGCCAGCAAGACCAAGTTAATAATTTGGTGAATATTCTCTTTCACTGGAGTAATCATGCTAATATCTTAGAGCGGAATCCATTTTGTAGCTACTGATGGCTACTAGCCATCAATGCTGGCTCTTGTACTTTCACTGTAATGAAAAGACTGCAGAAAAAAAGCTTGGAAGAGGGCAGGCACCTATTTAGGAGCTCAGCAAAATCTATGAACATCACGTAATACAAAGTCTTTGTACTCGTACTTAAGGAAAAAAGACAACTTCCTTTTCTAACAAATGTTCTTTCCAGACAACAGGTTACTAAACCAAACTGCATGCAGAACAGGTTCCAAAAAATTCTACTGCAAAAGGGTCTTCAAGAGCTGTTGCAGATGTGAGTGGGAGGCAGAAAGATCAAACAAGAAAAAACTAACACAGAAAGCTAAGCCAAGAGTCTATATGCTACCACAGAGACTTGCCAAAAGTTCTGTTCAGAATCTATGAAATAAAAGGCCACGATGTGGCCTCCAACTATTAGAAATATACCATTTATTTCAAATTTAGTGTTAAATAAACAAATGAAGTACTTAAGGTAATTACTACGGTTTTAATCTATGTTCATTAGAAGGGCTGTAGAGTACTCTAACCTTGAGAACACTGCCCACCTATTATCTTCACAGAGCTTTAAAACTTGCATTAGCTGTATCTTTCTCATGCTGCCAGTACATATAGTGCTTTTTAGTTAATGAAACTTAAAGAGAGATAGCAACTTGGCAAATTATTTCACCTACTTGAAAAATAATAATGGATTGCATAACATATTTGAAATCCTTCCACTTATTTGTGTGAACATGTTTCTCTTCCAGTCTTAACATGAAAAATACTTACTACTTTTCTTCAAGTACCTAGCTGTCAAACTGATTAATTTTATAATTTTAATTTTTCTTGATAAGGTACATTACTTTTCTCTTTAGCCAGCTAGCAAAAAAACCCACCAATAAAACGAAACAAAAAAAACTCACAGAGCAAAGAGTTTAGACATGTGAGCTCCTGGAAAGTATGCACATAAATTAATAGATAGAAAAGTTATATAGTTAACGAATAGTTAATGATGGTACAAATAACTTTATTTGCAAAATTTAAGACTTCTTAAACTTTACAATCGCTTGGTAAGGATTTAAAAATGAGACTTTGTTTTAGAAAATCAAGTATATCAATCTATCATTCTTGCTTCAAGATACTGAACAGGATAAAATGGGCAAAACAAAATGTCATGCTCTAACTGTGCAGTTAAAGGACAGAAAAGCGGAACAACTAGCATCTGAGGCTGCAAACACAGCAAAAGTTGGCAAGTGTTGGAGAGAACCAAGATGACTTTGGGGAAATCATGTTAGCCTAGCAGTGAAAAAAACCCACAGTTTGTAAAAGCTAGGCCCTTCATGTTTTGATTTTCCTTATGGTCTTTGATTTTTTGTTACCCTGTAATTTTTTGTTTATTTTATTATAAATTTAAAAAACAAACAAATTAAAAAAAATAAGAAAGAAAGAAACAAACAAAAAAGAAACAGAGAGATAAAGATATTGCTACTCTGATTTCACATCACAGCCAGTGGTGGTCAGTGGGACATCAGCCATGCCCTCTTTAATTCAACAACACTCTCCTTGATGAGGCGTGCATGGATAGTGCTGTGGGATCTATGACCAACCGCTACATTACTTGAACATGCTTCTGAATATTTTCAGGAAAAAAAAAAAACCCAACGTCTTATGAACACTGGCCTTTTCCATTCTTGGGTCAGCAACTTGAGATATTAACGCAAATTGTTATTCTGCTGGAAAACAAGACTGATTTGCATTGTCTTCAAATTCTAAGAACTGCTTGAGGAGGAGGTTATTCTGGAAAATCATAAAATGAGGACTTGGATTAGAAAAGAATTTTCAGATTAATTAATTTGAATTATTGACACCATTTCCTAAGAGATGAGTCAATTCAATAAAATTCATTGAAAAGGAAATAAAACACTTATTAATTTTTTGAAATCATAAAAGGAAATTACGATAGAGGCAAAGGGAGAATGTTCAAAGAGATAACAATTGCATCCAGCTTTTGTACATTTTCACAAATCTCTTTGTGTTCTGCTGAACATCTTGTTAAATTAAAGGAGGTTACAGTTCTTTTGCTTAAAGTTATGGAAGTACTTGGAAGCTGTTATTTATTTTTATTTAGTATGCAAATAAAAGCTGTTTATGATCATAAGTAACTGTGTAAACTCATTTATTAAAATGCTTAATCAGGTAAGATAATATATGATGTAACATTTAGGATTTATTATTGAAACACAATAGGAAAACCTGCAGCTCATAAATGGATGGAAGTTCCCAGCATTAGCAAGATGAATTCTAGTTCATACCGGACTATGTTTGTTCCATATTCACTTTGACACATTTAGCACAAGCATTTGAGGATAGAAAGTCAGTTAGGTGTGCTATACAACAGCGTATATCCATCCTGTCTATATTATTTTCTACATCTTGAATTCATTCCAATGAATTTTAGACATTTAGCTTAGCTTAAACATCTTGAGATCTCTCTATTATCAATGGGTAGATACAGAAACATATCAGAAAACAGCCAGTTAATTATCAGTTAACAGCCAGTTATTTCAGTTAACCTGAGGTAGCTATACTTGGTAATTACAACAGGTTCAGCATACTTCATACTTGATTCCATGTAGATAGACCATCATTGGACTGCCAAGGGAAAAGAAGTATTTTCAAGTTAGGGCTAACAGTTTCAGAGAAGAATGTCACTTTAACAAAACTAGCTTTGCTGTCTGGAATAGCTTCCTGATTGGAACAAAAGGCATTCATCCTTTGAGCTGCTAACCTAGACAAAACCCCTTCCAAATTTTAAAATATGGTTTAGATGGTCTCAAAACAAGCACATTCCATGAGCAAAAACAGCGCTAAACCATCAACTACAAAATTTGAGACCTCTGATATACTTATGTGCCAAGAAACAAAGTTTTGAGAATTCTGAAAAGACACTGAACAGTAGTCCTGTTTTTCTGAATTTACATTGTGAAACTTTGAAAGAATATTTTTTCACCAAATTATGCTGATCCAGTTTTTAGCGTCGAAATCCTTTCTTAACACTTTAACATGTTCCTGATCTGTGCCATTTGGGCTTTTTTACAGATCACCAAACATTTTAAGAACCTCGCATAAAAAGAAGGGCAGAGGGACAGGTTCAGTAGAGTTTTATTACCCTTTTAACACAACCACATTAAGAACAATAAATGTACATATCACTTACAGACTAATAGCCATCATTTTGCTTCCACTTACCACTGGCTGGCTGCAAAGGTAACGGCAAAGTTCTCCAATGTACTGGATGACAGTCACATTGTACTTTTTGCAGTCACTCCAAAACTGACTAGCTGAGAACTTCTTTTTTAACACACAGGTTGCACCTTTATGGAAACAGCAAAAAGGAAATTAAGCATTTTCTCTGTATGGCAGCTTAGCTAGCTGTGTTCACTATTTCTAAAAAATAGAACATAAGAGGAACTAAGAGCAGCCTCATTCAGAGAACTATATGGTATTTAAGCTGCTTTATTAGAAGATGTGTGTTCAAACCTGTTAGACAAATAAGGGAGATGAACCCAGCCTCCTCCTTGGTGAGACAGTAAAGAGGTTAAAAGCAAGAAGACACCTTCTCTTTGCTGGTGGTGTAACATTATTCAAAAGAGTTTACTGAAAACATCCAGAAAAGTCAGCCTGAATTAGCAAATCATTTGGGTATCACTGAAACCTCATTTTTCAACAAAGCAAGTATTCATCAATGCAAATTCAGACAGAATTAATCCATAATCCCATGATCTTTCCTTTGCTCTGACTTGTCCTTGATGCTTCAGGAAACAGGAACTATTTGCCATCAAGTTCCAAATAAATCTTTTATAAGAGTCATTAAGGACATCTACATTGTCTCAGTAAAATATGTCCATGCCAAAACAGCAAAATGGAAAAAACATTATATATCATCTAATGATCTATGACAAAGCTGAATGTTTACTATAAATGTATTTGTCAGTCTTTTTCAGTTCACCAAGACATATTTTAGTTCTATTCCACCATACAGTGCTTAGTCTGTACATATACTAATGCACCATACACACTGCCAAAATATTACATATGCCCTTAAATTCCTTTTAACCTAAATATAAAATAAAGTAAAAACATTTGTGACACCAATGACTGTAACTATTTCTTCTCCAGTACCACAATGATAGCTTGTAAGAGCTCCTTCGCTATTACAAGACCCCACATCCCCAAATACAGAAATGTAAAGCTATTTTAAAAAGACTATTCATTTGATTTCAGCAAAGCATTAGCTTCCCTAATGGCAGTGAACCTAAGTGTGTTTGATACATTTTTATAATCATTAATTCTCTATTAGCAACACAATTAAATGAAACAAGCCCTACCCAATTCTATGCATCCACCAATGCCAAGAAGAGATGCTGCACTGTGATAAAGTGGCAGAGTAATATAAACGATGTCTTCTGCAGTAGCACCAAAAGCCCACAGTCCAGCAGCTCCTTTAAGAACCTGCATGTGACTGATGACTGCAGCCTTTGGAAGACCTGTAATGAAAACAGAAAACCATGCATAAAGCTTCTCTTAAAGAAAACTATATTTTTTTCCATGTGTAAGAAAATAGAAGAATCTATTCTTTCTTCCCTAAGCAAATTTTCAGGCATCTGTTTAGATGGCTATTAATAGACAACTGGCTGTTTAATATGGTATTGCATGTTTGTTCTGTACACATAAAGATACATAAACCAGTTTGTAACCTTCTCAGTTATTTAATCTGATGTCAAGTAAATTCAAATAGGTGGAAACATGGTTAGCATGCTATGAAATCATCTAGAGGCAACACAGGGCCAAAAGCATTTACTGTACATATGGACCCTTTAACATAAGAGGCATCACACTAGACCTCTTTCAGGCAAGAGTCATAGTGACTGTAACATAATTAAGAAAGGTATGGAATCTACATGAAGTAGATCACATAGTGGGTGCTTATCTAAGATGTGTACATGTAAGTCTACCTATTTGTTTTAGGATGCTATGAAGACTAGGAGGAGTTCAAACAAAAAAAATCCATCAAAAAGTCCTCTCCAGTTAAGTTCTTCTTAATGAGTTTCTTCAGGTTCAGTGCAGTATTTCTGTACAGCAACACACAGACTCACATACAAGAGCTTCCTGGGCTACTGCTCTGGCACCCATTATTTTGAGTAGGGGATGTGTTCTTGCATCATATATGCTCTCACATACACACACAAATTTCAGTCTGAGTCCTGATTACAGGAGAACTGTTAACAATCTCAAAAAATTTAATGATACAGAAAGTTTTCTCTCCTATTCTAGCAAAGCTAGTGTTCATTTGAAGACTTAACCAGAGCTGTTAACTGCAAGTGTGATCTATGGAGATGCTAGCTACACATCAAAGTTATTCCAAAACCCATCACGCTAAAGAGAAAAGGCAATAAGCCTATGTTGCAAATGAACCGCTTATAGCAAGAAGTGCACGACAGAGTCCTGAGGTTTTTCTGCCTTTACAGACAGCTGACTACAGACCATGGAAGATACTTCTTTCTTTTAACTAAGTTTATCAGTCATTGATTTTAGGAGCAACACTATGGTCTTGTTTTATCAAAAAGTGTAAAAATGCTAAATTACTTTAGATTAGAATTAGTTACTCCATAGCCTTCAGACTAACAAACATTGTTATTTTAGCTACATGGTACATAAAAGAAGTCCAATGTAAATTAATGTAGTACATACAAGCACTCAAAAATGTTTTAAATTCTACATAACTAAAATTTGAGGCTTCACACAGATATTCTGAATGTAGTTATAAGAACAAAATCCTCCCACCTGGAGGGAAAAAATAAAAAAATTATCATTTTTTTTTAGCTAAAATGCCTTACTTTCAACCAGCAAGCTCAACCATATTTATATTAGTAGTATTACAAACATACCTGACCTCTTGACAATATTTATACCTTCCTCATTTTTTTTATTCCAGACTGACATTTTTGTTTCCTAATTTTTCCCCTGAATCTGCAGCAAATAAATTAAATAATTATTTGTATGATGGAACAAAGTCATAAAACACATCTTTCTTTTAAATCTTCTTGTGACTAAAACTGTTGTGTTCAGCTGAATGAGAATGCCAATCTGCTTATCTTAATGACATCATGCTGCTTTTCATGTCAGTGATCAGTTTTTTCAAAGTCTTAGCTTCTTAGCTGCTGGAGCACTGGTAATAAATTCAGCCATCTGTTTCTAAACTAAAAGGCTAGTAACTTAATCCTATTTTCTGTCTCTACAGTGACCTGCATACAACATGACTTAATGAAAAAAAAACAAATGTCTATTTGCTTGTTTGGAGATTGTTTTTTAAAGTTCTACATACAATGTTAGCTATATTAGGTACACTGTGGCATGCGATCACAAAATAATATTTATTATCATTGTAAATCCACAGAAAAAACAAAATGTTTTATAAAAACACCTTAACTGTGATGTAACAAGATGCCATAGTATTTGCACAGTGTGGCAGGAAAAAAAAGAAGACAAGCCCATAAATCACTGAATATAAACAGTCACTGATAAGAAACATGCTTATTTTCTACCATAATGCTTCTAGATCAGAAATATTCTATTCTACTATGAAAAGATGAATCAAAAAAATTAGAGTTTTGGAAAAATAAAGTTTCTAGATGAAAACTGAAGGAAAATACAGATTCTTTAGCAGGACTGTACCTGTTGTTCCTGAAGTAAATATATATAGAGCAGTTGACTTGAGGTTGTTGGCAGAGCGTCGATTAACTGGAACAGGGTCTTCAGATGCAGCCTCTATTTTGTCTAAAAGGGTATGCACACTTGGAAAAGTGGAATCTTTGGTCATTATCCAAACACTAACGTCTTTTTGGAGGTTAGGAAGAATTTCTTCCAGTGTCCCAAGCAAATCTTAAAAATAAACATAAAATAATATTACTTACATTATGTCTTCACAAAACTAGTGAATAAAGTATTTTTCCTCTGAAAGTTTTACTTCCTATAATAAAAATATGGACATAAATAAATTCAATAAAAGAATGATGAACTAGAATGAAAATTCACTGAAAATGGGATATAATGTGGTAAAAATACTGCTGACCTCACAAGGTCTAATTGTCAACTAGCCCTCAAGGCAAATGGGTGAGCCTTGATTACTAGCTCCTGCTTTCCACCTCTTTTTGGATAACCCTTGATCATTGCTGAGACCAGAATGAAGTGTAATTAAGCTTCAGCTTCAAATAAATCATGAAGAAATCTGTTGAAGATGCAAGGCAAATATATACATATAGCTGGTAATTGCAGTGCAGGTTTCCCTGGATGCCCTCAACAGCAATCTCTCATCAAACAGTATTTTTTCCAAACGCACTGAAGTGACTAATTTAAAAACAAACACACAAATAAAAAACTATATCATGTACGTAGGTACCTGAATTTCACAGAATAGAAATATGATACAGGCCCATGGCTTATTCAAACACTGCCAAAGAGCCATGAGGCTATTTATGTAGTGCTCTGAGTGTTTTAGATGCCTTAAAGAATCTGATTTTGGGTACGCCAGACAATTTTATTTTCTTATAATCACATGTTCATTCACTGAAAGTCATTCCTCCTATTGGCTTTTACCTGAATGTACATACAAAATCACTTTTATAAAATAAAAACAGCTGAATAACTTAGATCTATTTTGTTTGCTTATTAAGAAAGAAACTGTGAGAGAGAGATGGATTAAACAAAAAGAAAAAATATAAATAGAAGCGAATCCTTAATACATTTGGTATTTATGTTTATATTTCTAAGCATTTTTACAATCTGTCACTTTTTCAGAACACTGCACAGGCATTAAAGTACCAATCCAGGAAAATTCTCAAGAATAAGAATAATATTGCTTTCAACAGAACTATTTATATACTTAAAGACTCATTTACACGTAAGTGCTTTGCTGGATCTCAGCCTATGTAATTAATCTTGCAAATACCCCTGTGGGTATAAATTTATGTTATTATTTCAGTTTTTATAGATGAATAAACAAACAAAATTGACAGGACTCACCAAGAACCTTATAATGAGGTATTGCCAGAGCCCACATTTGAAATCCTGATGTCAATTCCAAGCCCATTTTGCAAATATTAAATATAGATACCATTAATAGAATACCCTTACGTAAATTTTACACCAAAATAACTGAAGATTTTTAATCTTTCAGAAAACTACTTCCCTAATGACTGACTGCTGTATATATTTTAATGAATGACATATTAGTGTCTATTACTGTAACAGAGATACAGCCTACTGTCACCAACTAAACGTATGTCCTACAAACCTAAGCCTACCAAATACAAGTTCCGTATATCTTATGAATGTTTAGCAAATAGATCTGATGGAGCACGACATTAAAATTCTTGTTTTCTACCTTCCTTGCATTGCAGAATGATTTCAGGAAGGAATCGTCCAAATAATAACGAAAATCTAGCAGACAGATAGCCCTTTTTTCAATCATTGGAGTACAGTCCCCTTTCACTATACATAGTAATAGAATGAAAAAATGTGAATAAAAAATAATGTTAAGGACAACAGTATTAACTGTAGGAGATCTGATGGACTGCAAGTAAAGGTTCATTGGCATATTAATTTTGTTTTGCTGTCATATTATAAAACTAGGGTATATTTTTCAAGTGATATATATGAAAATTCCACAGTATGCTTTCTAATGAAAAACAGCTAATGAAAAACAGAGTAACAGAATACAGAGACAGATTTTTTTTTTTAGGTTTTCAGGTTTACAGAGACAGAATAACTATATTCTTACTACCTTCTAATACTGATTTTTGTCTTCCTATTTGCATATATATACATATATGTCTACTAAATAAACTAGTAATAGTTTGTGTAGGTACAAATTAGGCTGAGAACCTAGCAAAACAAACACAGGTGTTAGAAGTGGCTGGAGCTCCATTTCTGTTCTCAAAAATAGTAAAAGAACATAGCATTCTCTGTCTTTATTGGTGCAGTGGCTCCAACTACAGTGCCAGCAAAATGTTAAGTATTGTTAAGGACTGTTAAGAATTTATTGGCTCCTCTAACTTCCTTTGAAGCAGACTCAGCTGTCCATCCTCTGTAGTGTCCTTTCCAAATAACAAACATGACATACTAATATTGAGAAAAACAGCCCGATATAAGTCATCAGGCAAAATTATCCTGAACAATTGAAGTGTAACTGTAAATGAAATTTCAACTATTGTTTAATTGAAAACTGTCCTCTTGCAAAAGGCCTGACAAAAAACCCCTCAGTGAGCATCACCCTTTTTAAGTACTGCAGATACCAAATGGATCATTGTGGCATTTCCTTATTTTCCACGGATAAATGAATTCCTTCTTGCATTTCCTTGAATTGTTTTGCTTTTTACAGTTTTGAAAGTGATGAAGATGAAGCCGTATTACCTACCAACTCGTAACTTCTCTTCAGAAGACGTTTTTGTTTAGGACTGCACTACATGAAGAAATTCACAAATATTTATAATTTTTTTAGGATTCAGAAGTTCTAGATAAGATGTGCACCAAGTTCTCCGCGTATTTGCGTAACATAAAATGCAAGACTGTCGAGAAGAAGAGGACTTTCCTCTTCTTTTTCTTTTTCCCTCTTTTCTTTCCTTCCTTCAAAGGAAGAAAGATGGCAACTATTAATTTCAACTCTACAAACACAATCATTTAAGAGTCAAGAATGAGAGGATGGCATTTTGTAGACTGAAACATATTCACTCTAAACAATTAAGATTAATCCTCAAATCAAACATACACAATCTTCATTGTTTCTCTAAACAGAAAACGTATGGCTTTTCTTGTTGCACAGAGACTTGCTTGGTTTTTTAACTACTATGGAACTATGAATCTATTACACAATAGAATTTTTCTTCTGCGCTCATGAATCTAGTACTTGGAAGAATATGCGAACATCTTGTAATTATATGTTATCTTGAAACAAATTTCTAGTTAGATAGCAGAGAACAGCAGAAACAGTAAGTGATTTCCTGAATAAGAAATGGTAATTTAAAACAGCTGCATTCAAGGTGCCAGAAACTGAAAATTACTTCTGGAACACACAGGAGCATGGGGTTTTTGAAGATAACTCTCAGTTGTACTAACATATTTCCAAAGAATAATTCTAATGATAGTCAACTAATGTTCTGTTCCATGAACCAAGAACTTCTGTGCCAGACATTGTGTAGGACTCGTTGGTCTTTACATAGCATCTTGTCCATATGTCAGGCAAAAACAGGCCTCTTGGAGGACTTAAAGTTTGATGATTTATGGAAATACCTGGTATGTGTACTTTACCATACAGGAAAGCAATTATAGTAAAGCAATTTAATTATTTAAGCTTGTGGTTTGTCTCAAGTAATCGTTTGCTTTTTACAGTGCAAAAGTATATTCAGGTTTTGGTTTATTTGTTTTGGAAGAAATGATGGCTTATCTGAAGTTTGGCAATGTAGTCAGCACTTCTGTGTGCATTGTTTACACAGTTTGTATACGAATATTCACAATTTGCTAACTATTTGGCTTCTACTGGGAAAAAATATCTGTAATTGGTCAAGACGAATATGCTTCTCCACTTGTTTTTGGCCTTCCCCCCTCCCCTTGGCTATTAAAGCCTTTCATTATTCATCCAAAAGTTTGTGAAACTATTACATTAAATTTAAATGAATACATAACTCAGTTACATCTTTTGAGAAAGCAAGGAAAATACGTTTTGGTTTTGATCTACAGTCCTAGGTTTCAAGTTGCACAAAAGGCTTTTTATGTTATTTTCTAGCAAAGAAACAATGCAGCCTCTTGGCAAGGACACAGTCCTACACTGATGAAAGGAATACATCAGATTATGAGACCAACTTGTACTGAACAGAAAGTTACTCAGAAGGAAAACTGTATGAAATGCCTCTTACATAACTTTGATGTGCACCCTGGTAGACATGCTCAGTAAGCTATGGCAGGTCCAAAATCTTGCCCACACTGTCTGGTCTTAGAAAATAATTGTTATTTGTACTTGATCCCCCAAGTGACTCCTTATGCTCAGCACTTATTCTCACTAAGTAATAATAACAGAAATTAAAAGTAAGTTGGAGCTAAGGGTAAGTGTTGATATCTTGAAATGCCATTGAAAACAGTAAAGATAGTAAACCAGAAACTGGTTTGGGAATCACAGTAGGCACCGTTTTCTGCTCAAAGGCCATCTGCGACAGACATAGACTGAGTAAAAGCAAGTGATCAAAGAGATATGGTGTCTAAAGAGCACAGTGTCTTCTTCAGGTCTTCTATGGTTTCCTTGCCCTCAGTGTTTAGGTCTAAATAGCTTTTTATTTCAAATAGTTAAGAAAAATGTTTTTGACAAAATGCTTTTTTTCACTTAGTGACTAACATACGAGAGATGATACTGCTACTTATGCATAATACCATATGACCTTAATTCACAAATACCAAAAGACTTTGTTTACTCTCTCCAGGATGGAGACATGCTTCTGTCTGAACTTTACTCCTGCCAGCATAAACCCTGGTTCTGAGCTCAGATGGTGAGAAGTTCAAAATACACTCAGCAGCAGCCGAAAGCACTGCTGGTGCCTCAAAGGTAAAGAATCCCAGCCAGGAAAATGCTATATTTGCACAGCTGGGAGACGTAATTCTGTACAGAACTGCAAAATCACAGAATGGCTGTGGTTGGAAGGGATTTCTGGAGGTCATCTTGGCCAAAGACCCCTGCAAGCAGGCCCACACAGAGGAGGCTGTACACACCACTGCCCACAGGCTGCAGCGGGTACATTCCCTGAATAGCCTCTGCTGTCACGACTGATGTAAACTAATCTCACAGAGTTTAGTAAAGCAATCATTTCACAGTTGAATCCTTGCATCAGAAGTCATGATGGCAACCGGGGATGTCCTACTAAGAGCTGAACTCTTCTGAGTAGCAACACACTATAAATGCACTGGAAAATTCCATTTGTACCTTTCTCGGGTGTCACGAGATTGTAAGTGTTGTTTAATAGTATTGCTGTTACACAGGTACTGTCCAAAAGATAAAATGTAATCCCTTGTTCAAGCAAGACTCCAATGAGTAGAAATATTCACTAGAAAGGACACAGTGCCTTAAAAGGTGCCTTCATTTTAAGCAGTACCTTACTCCTCTGTTAAACCAGTATTTTTTAAATGAGTAAGGGTTGCTTAATCTGGTAACAAATGTAGTAAGGATGAACACCTTTTAAATACTTTTAGATTTAAAATTTAGATTTAGATTGCTTTTAGAGTAAGCTAATGCTGGCAGTCTGATAGAGGGAAGGGCATACAGCTTCTTTTTTCCTCCTTTACTAGTTCCTCCTTCACTTACATGTTAGTTAACTGCTGTTTTATTAAAAAGGCAGTTTTAAACTCCAACTTTTGAATCGCTTTCAACAAACATTCCCCAGAATGGGAGTGGTGGTAGACAGTGTTTCTGGCAATGGAAGTGTGAGAATGTTACACAACAAATTAAAGCAAGAGCTCAGTGCTCTGGGAACACAGCAGACAAATGCAAAAATTCTCTCTCTGCCTCAAAAGGCAAATGGAAATACTGGAAAGGAACACAAAGTCTAAATATTGGCAAATCAGAGAGTCTATATTTGCCTTACAGCCTGTGGTTGGATGAGAAGGAAAAAAACGAGTTACTAGGTGGTGCTAAATGAATTAGAAGAAAAATTGCTGTCATAGAAAAAAATTCAACCTTTTAAAGATAACCATTTCATATAAGAAACAGACGAGAGGGAGAAATTTTGACGTTTTTATAACATATCTGAGGCTTAAGAATAAAACATTCAATTGCCAAGAGTTCATAGCATACGTAAGTCAAAACCAAACTCCTAAAACTTGTGTACTATTGGAAATCTCCTATCTGAAGTTAGAAAAAGCAATCAAAATATCAGAGAATTGTCAGACCAGAAGAAAGTCCGACTGCAAGTGCTGAATGAAAGAAAAGATGATACTAACTGGACCAGGTTACCAAACCACAACCTCTGAAAAATCTGCAGGCACAAAACAAAACTGAGTACAAATTCCACAAATGAGAGTGATCTTTCAAGAGGCAGCATGAAAGACTGAACAAGGCGTGGAAGAAAACGGAACCATAAATAGCACCTAGCCTATTTGGATGGAGGTATCGCATTTGTAAAAAATAAAAGCATTTTGGAAAAATTACAAGATATACCAAAGGAAATTACAAGATGCAATCATCTCATGCAGAGGAAAGCTACACCACCATTCTCAGCAGGGAAGATTTAGCAATAAACAATTATCTGTGGGAACTGTTCCAGATACTAGCAGAAGGTGGAAGGTTCCCTTCAGCACAAATAAAATCTTAACATTAAGTGGATTTGAATACAGGTTCCTGGTGCCATTACAGACAAGAATATCAACAATAGATTTGTTCTTGTTCAGCACAGATAGTTAATAGTCAAATTGTTACGGGGATGATTTCTGCCGTGCTGTAGTATATGAACAAGTTTGAAGGCCATCCAAAATATTGGAAAGATAGTTTTGTATAAGAAATGGAATTGATAACTCAAGCCTGTATTTTTTTGTGGAGGGTGAAAAACCTACATATTTTTGAAAATTAGAATTTCCACTCTGCAGAAATAATACACTAATAATACCACTACATACTAATCTCTGGTTAAAAAAAAACAATCTTGGTTGCCAAACATGATGCCTGACTATGACAACAATAGATATTGGACCACAGGTTGATTGTTTTTAGGGTAAATATTTTGCAAAAAAGTATACGATGTTCAAGCTACGCACAATCCTGTGGAAAATGGTGCCAGAAGAGCAAAAAACACAAGAAAGTTTAAGTCATACCTACTGATAAGGAAGAATCCCTTGAAACACACACTAACACTGGACAAAAAGATATTTAGTAGATCTCTGAGAAGTATCTGACTGCGTAACCTCAGTTTTAAATACTGCCCTGCATTTTTTATAAACATAAGGAGGAAATTACTACGTACCATAATTGTGTAAAATATGTTTTTGTTTCAAGCGTGGTATGAATTAGTTCTCACAGTCACTGAACGGTATACGAACCTTCAGTTACAAAACCTGGAGTCCTTTGGAGAGGCTCCCTTTCCATATGATGTAGTCAGTAAAAAAGGACATAACAGAACTTCAACTTCTTTCACAGATACAAATAAAAAATCCAAACCTCTACGCCCCAAAGAAGAACACTGTGAAGCCTTGCAGGCTCAAGGGACTGACAAACTTACTGCAGAGACTAGAACCCATGGATAAAGTAAGACAACCAACACGTAAAAGACCCGCTCAGAGACTAATTTGTTGGTATCTCTGTTGCATTATCTGTCTGCACATAGTTCTTCTGTGAGGAGAGGCAGACCCCGAACAAGTTAGTTCAACATAGGTGCTCTTACTAGCAGCTGCTAGTAACAAATTAAGAGTGGAGAAAGACAGACCCCATTCCTGCTTTTCAAATGCTCTTTCCATTCATTAGTTAATCTCTCCTTTTAATAGACTACTCTTAGATACAAGTTTTGATCCAAAGTTCTCCTTCACCATAGTCAATGAGCAAGAATATCCTGAACATTAATTCCACTCCTCAATCCATACACTCAAAATCACATATTCATGAAAGGGTGTTAAACGAGATTTTTTTTAAGACAGCAAACCTGTCAATTCAGAAGCTGTGCTTTGGGATTATATTTAAATTGGCTTTTGTATCATTAGCTTGTTTTAATTACCAAGCATTCTGAAACCAGCATACCATATACAATTAGAATGACAAAATTTATAATTAAAAATATGCAATTTTTGAAAGCACAAATTTGCAGCAGCGGAGAACAGATGAAGGAAATTCCACCATTTAGGTGTCATGGATGCAAAATCCCACAATCTGTGTAATACAAATAAGGCAAGAAGTTGTGAAATCGAAGTAAGGCAGATTAGATTTGAAATTATGATTTTAGAGAAGAAGGACAACATTAGTATTTAATACTTTGAAATATCCTCCTCCAACCAAATGTCAAGGTTCTGTGTGGGTTTTTTTTAGCATCGCAGGTTCACTTGCATTTGATCATAAATACCAAGGCAAGTTTAGTTTTCGGATCTGTCTTCAGATTATACATCTCTAATTGAAGCCCAGTTTGAAAACACAATGCACACTAGGCCTACATCAAGATTTTATAATCTTTTGAAGCACTTAATAAAAATGTCATACTTCATAAAATTACACAACAAACACTATTATCTCCTATTCCAACACAGCAATTTCTTCCACAGTCCAATGATAACAGTATGCTGGTTATTACAAATCAATGTCCTATGTGCTACACCTGTAAAAAAAATACAACTCTCAATTTTAGTCCCTGGAAGACTATTGTACCTCAGTGAACAGTTTTACAGCACAGGTTGTACAGTCTGAGCTTAGACCTTCTAGAAAGATGTGGAGATAGTACAGGATAAGAAAGTGCATAACTTAAGATTAAAATTGACTATTTGAAATTAATGGGAAATTATTCCTAATAGATTGTTTTAATCTTTTCTGAGACACATAAAGCATCTACTGAAGCAATTAAATGCTTGGAACAGGCTGTACTTTGATGTTGCAAACTTTCTTGCAATGCACGTTTTTTAGGAAAAGGTTAAAAGGATGTCCCCAAAGCATGGATATACCTGATTCTGCCTGAGAGGCTTAAGCTTTATGATCTCTTGAAGCCCCTTCTAGCCCTCGGTTTCTTTCATTCTGTGAACACCTGAAAATCAGGTTTTCGATAAAGGAGCTGGAAGGACACACACCAGGGTGGTGTGACATTAAAAGCTTTGGATGTACGAACCAGGCGTATACTCTACCTGCTCCCACAACCAGTATCTTGGGCTCACAGCTACTGACGCAGTGCAGGAGAGACCTGGAGCGGACATTGAAGTTGAGGAAAGCCACCACGCAGCCCAGCTTCGCCAGTCCGAACCACACATGGATAAAGTCCGGCTCGTTGCCCATCAGCAAGGCTACTGTGTCACCTTTCTTCAGAGCCCCATGGTGTAGGAAGACCTGCGCTATCCTGTTACTCCTCCTGTCCACATCCCGGTAGGTGTGCACCGTCCCTTCGTAGATGAGGAAGGGCTTGTGGGGCTGCTTCTCAGCCAGCTTCACAAACTTGTCCAGGACGGTGACAATCCTCCCTTGCAGCCGGTACACCTCCACCGTCACCCCATACACCATTACTTTCAGCAGGTACTTCAGGTCAGCCCAGAAATAGGGAAAGAGGAGTTTCTGGATGAGGTGCAAGGAGACAACGCTGGCGGCAGCCCCCGGTACCCAGGAGGGCAGCATCGGGAGCGGATAAAGGTGGCCCCAGCGACTCATCTCCCTGCGGCCAGGCGACTTGACAGACGGGGCCGGGGCGCGGAGAGCAGCCGGAGAGGCTGCGGACTCTGAGGAGAAAGCCGGTGATGGCCGAGGCTTTTCCCACCCTCTCTTCCCCCTCGGCAGCGAAGCGCGCCGCCGCCTCGGGGAGCCCCGCACCAAGCCCCGCTCAGGCGGCAGCGGGGCGGGGGGAGCCGAGCAGCTGACGACGACCGCCGCCCGCGCACCTCGCCCCCGCTGCCCGCCTCAGCTCCGGCACGGCCGCCGTCCGCCCGCCTGCCTCAGCCTCCCCCCTCCTGCGGCAGGTCCCGCACCTGCGGGACGGCACCGCCCCGGCGGGCAGGGCGGGAGCTCCTGCCCTCACCACGGCTGAGGCGAGAGCCCCCTCCTCGGCCACGGGACTCACGGACAGCACCGAGCTGCTGGCGGGGCGGCCGCGGCTGCTCCCTGAGCCGGTTGCATAAGGCGCGATCTGCTGCCTGCCCCCGCCGGGGCGGGAGCCCGGGAGGTTGGCTCCTGGGTAAGGCGGCGGCTCAGGGCAGGAAGCCTCGCCCCGGGACGGCAGAGCGAGGGCCCGGTCTCCGGGGAGGGCGGTGGGTCGCGCCGGGCCGGGCCGGCAACCCCGCGACCCGGCCGGGCTGTGCCCTTGGTACTTGTAGCGGTTCGTCCCCGGGATGGCAGTTGTCGCTGCTGGTCCCTGGGGCTGGGCTCTGCGTGAGGCGTCGAGCAGGGCTCGGCAGCTAGGCCCTGTCGCCACCACAGGGGCCCAGGCCAGCCTGCTGCTAGCGCTCACACACCCTCTGGCCTCAGGAGCGGTTTTAGATGGGGGGAGACGGGCAGTGCGATGAGCCTGGGTCTGGGAAATCTCTTCAGGACCGGTTCAGTCCACCTGGGTGCTGGGTCAAGGGTACCATGTGAATGTTGTCTTTGTGCTGAAGGAATGATGCCGGCAAGAAGCAGCCACACCTGCACGCAGTGCTGATCAGGCTGCAGCAGAGGTCTGTCATCCCAGGCACTTCATCACACTGATGGCTGCTTGCCATCCAAAGGCATCCACTGCCATTGCCCTTGGTGAGGCGCGTAACGTGGTGGTCGTGTGTTTTGGTGCAGCTGAGGCTGGAGTTACGTGGACTGTGAGAAGCTGAGGTCATTTTACGAGTGACACATTTTCTACCCTTGCGTTGGACACAAACAATTTGAATTCATGACATTGTGCATCGTGACAAAAAAATCGGAAGGTACTTACTTATATTAAAACTGTAGCCTATAATAAATGCATTCTTTTTTTACAGGATATGAATGTGCTTTTGAGTACTTCTGAATTTTCTAAAATTGTAAGACCCTAAGCACTGGTAGTTTACAGTGTGAACTCCTCTGTCTGCCTGTTATTAATAACACACCAAAATAATCTAGCTTTTTGTCATGTTCCACACCCCATCCTATTGTATGCCTCGTGGACTGGGCTAGTGCTCCGGAGTGTTATCTAGACTAGTGGTCCAGAGAATTCCTTCAGTATCTGCAAGAATGTACTTCTCATCCATCCAGTCGGCAGTTGATATTCAAATCTTTTTCCTCCCCAAAATGGTACATCTTAATTGTGAGATCTGAAAGCTGACAGTGTAGCCCATGTTTCCATTGTCTTCTTCAAATACCAAGCCAGTCTGCTTTTGTCATTTGTGCACTTTGGAGCCGGTGAGCGATGTCTTCCTTCTGTGGACAAAGAAAAAATTTACATACCAGAGAATATTTCTTCTAGACTCATCTTGAGTTTTATGAATAGCATGGAGGGAATCCCATATTTGAAAGGATATGCTAGCCTTCTTTTTGAGAATCTCTAGCACAAGTGTCGGTAGAAACCCTGAACAGAGTAGTGAAGCCTGAACAGTAAAAGCAACTCATTACTCAGTTCTTTCTAGTATCCTCCCTTACTACATCCAGGCGGCATCTCACAATTTCTGCTCTGAATGTCTTCCTGCCGCTGCTTATGCTTCCACGCTCAGAATGTAACAGCCCTGACAGACCTTTGCTTCTCTAAAACACTCACCTGATATCCCATTCATCCAGCCTGCATCTAGCCCATTGGCCCTGTCAGCTCTTCTGCTAAATCCCCAGCTGTTCCCCTTTGCTACCGTCTACAGCTTCTCTTTTTTTTTTCCTTCTTTTACCTCCTTTCTTTTCTTTTCTCTTCTGCTTGAATATTAGCCACTCTTTCAGCCTGTAAATGATTCTATACTATACAGCTTTTCTTTCTAGGGCAGAGGCAATTTGCATATGGCAATTTAAAATGTTTAAATATTGGAAATACATGTGACAGTTGCAGTTTAAACATTTCATATATTAAGCAAATGACCTAGATTTGTCCAGACTCCTTACAAAAATTATAACTTATTTTGAACCATGGCATTTTTACTGCAAAGTTTGCTTTGTCTAAGTTTGGTGAGTTTCTTGGCTAAGCTCAGCAAGAAACTTATGTCAGCTTCGTCCCCTCTTCTGACCAAGCGTTCCTCTTTATGTCTAAGGATCTCCTTAGCTCTTTTAGAGGCTTGTGACAAAAGCAAAAAAGTTGGTATCAATGAAGCGTGAATGGAAATTTATGGGTGAGGAAGCAACAGCTGCAAAAGATCTGAAAGGATGATCCATACTGATAATGAAGAACGCAGTTTCCAGGCAATCAAATTGAGGAATGTATTGTTTCTGGCAAACCCATGAGGCCCACACTCTGATTAAACCACAGCACAAATGACTCATTAAGGGACAAACCTGCCCTCTGACCAGAGGAGGATGACAACAAGGTTGCAGCATATCACATATGTCATTACTCTTCTGTTTCCCAATAGGGGGTAGGAAAACCTTCAAGGAACTAATGAAGAACTCAAGAGATGTAATGCAAATGCTGCAAATAGATTCTTCAAATTATTGTATTATTACAAGAAGACTTTTCCCTCCACGGTAAATGTGATACAGATTTCTGTTCTACAAACTCAAACTCTAAATCACAGTGCACACTGTCTTCCTCAGTGTTTGAAAAAATGACTACAGAAAGATAATAATGGAAACAATAGATCACCGATTTCTCAGGCTTTTTGGTATATGTTCCACATTATGCAGTCGGAGAATTGGTACTTTGTTGCTGAGTGAAAAGACTTGATTCAACCAGAGCTTTTGAAGGTAGATTTTGTACCAATGCCCCACTAATCTTAACAGGAAAAGTTCGGTTTATTTTGTGGGTTGGTTTCGTGGGTTTTTTTTCTGCCCCTGAAACTGAGAAACACAAGGAGTAATAGAAATTTAATTCTGGACATTTGACTCAAGCCAAAGCTCAGCTTCAGACTTATTTCTTCATGCCATTTGAAAAATTTTATACCTCTTGCCTTAAAACCCAGGGAATCATATGAACTGTCTTTCCTGTGGCCCCATATGCACTGAGAATTGAGTGAGAGGATCAGGGAAAAAGGTGGGCAGAGGCAGCAACAAACACATTGAGAAGTGGCAGGCAACAGCTTCTTACACCACTTTTCAATACTAAGAATGCTTCTTACTACTGGGACATCTCTCCTTAGGTTGTTGCATAGTCAAGCTATGTTAAATCATGAGTGGTCTTTGTCAGCTCCATCTGCAGAGACAGTCAGTTTAGCTCAAAGCTGTATGGTTCTGACTAATTTTTATCATAAAGTTTTTAATCTGGGCTAACTCATTTGTCTTTCTCTTGAACGGATGGAGGAGAACGCATGCTTGAAGAGTTGAGTTGTGTTCTCCGCTGGCTCTAGTACTGTTATTTTTGTGGTTTACCACTAACACGGAGGCCTGATTAGATTAAGAATACACAGACACACAGCTTTGTTATATGACTACTGTCTGGACATCCATTGGAAAAAATTCAAGGAAATTAAATAGCGCAAAACTAGATTACAGATAGATTTCATGTCTCTTTAAAGGCAATAGTGGCAGTGGGCTGATAGTTTTTTATTGATATGGTAGTGTTCGTTACTTGTAAGGTGCAACGGAGGTATCTGTATATGTTGTATGCTATATAGGTATACATTTACAGGAAGACAGAAGTATTTAGTCTTTCAGCTGGTGAGCATCTCTTCTTCCAGAAAGACATTTTGTGAGGAGATAGAATTTCAGCTTGCTTTTCTTAGGTGAAGGTAACTTAATTTATTATTAATAAATAGTAATTAAATTAAATGCTACAGTAGCCTGCACTTAAAGTAATGTAAAAGAAACACTATAGAGTTATTTGGTTCACTAGAGTTTGGCATTGTTAACGGCTATGTAAATGCATGAACAATGAGTAACAGGAAAGACTGTGAGCTTTAGGGAAGATGTATACTTACATGTTGATTTGAAAGAAGAGAGAGGGAGGCTGAAAGATACTCTTGTTTGCAAGAATTACTTTGAAAAAGGCAGAAAGAAAGCAGAAGGAGAAGCATTCTGCCATGAAGTGCAGATGTGACAAGAAATGAGAACAAAAATACTCAAAGAGTCAGATCTATGAAAAGCTCTGGGTATACTGATGAGACTGAAAGGAAAAGCAGTAGGTGATAGATAATTGATAGAGCACAAAAGGAAGGTAAATACAGAATGGCCTGTGGATGAGAGAGATGTATTTTAAAAGTACTGTGCTGTGAGCTGAAAATCAGACAGGGAAATGAGCAGGACATTGCATTTACTAAGGTGACTAATGACTAGCACATCACCAAAGATATCAGTCAATGAGAACAGAAAGGAAGAATTTTGTGCTTTAGATGTTATCAGTGCTGCTAATCCCAAAGAACAGAAATGATGAGCAAGATCCTAACAGAAAAACTCTGATACTCTGAAATACTTAGTTTCAAAGGAAAACTGTAGTTTTGTGATCTCTGCAGTGTCCCTGTTCCTCTCAGCTGTGCACAGAAGTGATATTGATCCTCTGTACTCATATCCAAGTTTCTTCGTAAAGTTAACATTAATTTACTTCTTGTTGTCTTGCCTGTGGGAGGAAGAAAATTTCTATGGTGTATGAGTTGTTTTTCAGTAATTTTCTCATTTGTTATAAAAATGGATAAACTGAGGCAAGAAATTTCAGTAGACAATGAAAGAGTAACAGAATTCAGGTGAAGCAATACTGGAATTGGATTTGATCCCTGCCCGTGCTGGAATTCTTGTGCGATACTGGATTAATCATGCCCTCCCCAAACTGGGTGATTTGTGCAAGCTCTATGCCTTACCTTAGACTTTAAGACCCTCTTAGATTCTTGATTTGGTGATTACTCAAACAACTATAGATTAAGACATGGGGAGCCATGCTTTGTATGCTATGCTAAGTGGAATGGTGAAAAATTGAACCCTTAAAAATTATCAAGTATATTTGGCTAATTTTTCTAAGTCAGGTTCAGCTCATAGGTATCTGTGAGGTAGATGGGTGTCTAGATGTAAGCATTGGTTATAACTGGAGCTTGCACCAAAGAAGACAGTGTATGACTAAGGGAATTTAGAGTTGCTTGTCTGACCAAATGCTGATGTCTAATTTGGGATGAGTTGAATTGCTGCCTTGACTATACTGACAAGGTCTCTAACAGCAGTATAAGAATGCAGCTTATATGCAGGCATTTTCTATACCTTGGGCTTGAATCAGTTGCCCATGTGATTAGGGATCTAGTGCTGTTCTAGATTCCTTGGCAATAAATGCCTGACCTTTAGGTGCCTATGCAGAAGATGCTGAGCTTCTGAGTTGTAGTTGCCAGTCTCATGGATCCCAAGTGGCACTTACATGCCTCAGTTTATATAGCTGGTCTAGCCCCTAAAGTTAGGAGAGCTAAATTTACCCTTAGTGTTTTTGCTCTCTATAGTTTCATTTTTTTATCCAATGGAGATGTATCCACACTTATTAATATTTTTTAAAGTAAATAGCATAGGGTTTGAAAGGTTCACAAAGAAATTAATAATTTTATTTCATGTTAACTACTTAATATCAGCAGTGAAAATAAAATTTTCTGCATGCATGGGTCAATGAGTGTAACACAAACTACTGAACTGTTGTTAAGTAAATATGAGCTATTGTGTGCATGGAATAAAGCAATATTTTTCTGAGAAAAATTGTATGTTGTTATGAGATTAAAATTACTAACATAACACATACTTGCAAATGCTAAATTCATATTGCAAAGAAACCTTCATTAAGGCTATTCCAAAGGTTAACTCTAAAAAAACTCTAAAGCGCCTTATATTTTAAGTGTAGTGATATTTATTTTTCAGTAAATAAACCCCCAAAAGTATAGCAAGAAATTTACCCGTTAATCATCATCTTGTTATGTGTCAAGAGCTGGAATTTACTCTTGATGTTACGTAGAACTCAAACTCATACCACAGACAAACCACCGAGCCCTGAATTACTTAGTATCCTGTAATTATTCTGCTCAATTTCCCTTCAACAGAAAACATTTGGATGCCCGAGAGTATGGTATGACCCAATAATGAAGTATAAAGGAGTTTAATTTTCTTCTGGTGGAACTCAGATGGAAGAAGAATTTCTTTTTGAAAAAATGTGATTACATAGAAGTACAACATTTCCCTGTAACATCTCAATGTAGCAAGAAAATACACACAAATTACTGAAATGCTTCTGTAGTGTAAAAACCAGATAGTTTCAATATTATAATTTTGACATGTTATGCCTTTCAATATCCAGATAACACAACATAGTGCTGCATGTATATTTGCATTAACTCTTAACCTGATTAATATGCCCAAGGGAATTAGCTTGTGTTATTTTAGTAGCATAAGCGTCAACAAAGTTAAATACTTCAATTTTGGGGAAAAAAGGAGTTGTTGTCATTTCAGTATTTTATAGGTATGAAGTTTTTTTCCCAGGGAAAACAATAGCATAAATTTTTAAGTGTCAGCTATTTATTTCAGATTTTTCTTAAAGTAATTTTAAAGTAGTGGCTTTTCTTCTGGAATAGAAGTTTTGAATTTTACAGCAGAAAAAGGTGAAATAGAAATTCCTAGAAGATGAGAGTGTCTATGACTTAAAAATAGACAGCTAGCTTTTTAGATTGTCAAAGAATGCTGTGATATAGAAAAGGAAGAAGATAGCTTCACAGTCTGAAGATCATCTTGCAGATTGTCCCCCACTATTGAATTCTTCCTTAGTATCTGTTGAATCTTTTTCTATATTTTAAAAAATAGAAACATATAGTCTTGAAAATCTATATAAAAATAAGCATACCTTGAAAATGCAGTTCCCAGCTCTTCACATCTCACTATTCAACTACATCACTATTAAAGTAACATAATTATATCTAAATAATCATGTCTATTAATTTCCACCATTTATTTGTGAAACTTATGTCTAGCAAAGTCTAAAATCTTAAATATAAAACTAGACAAGTAATAAGGAAACCAGGAATGGAGGGCTGAGTGGCCCAATCAGCAAGTTGTAGCACTGGAACAGCCACACAAAACTAACTGTTGACTAATTATGTCACGTGGGGATTTGGGTAATGAGTGGCGTAGTCATACTAGAGTGATTGCCTGGACCTGAGGAGGTAAAGACTAAAGTTGTGGTGGCAGGGGTAGGATATTGTGGAAGTTTTTGATCATTGGAAATCATCTAGGACTCAAATCCATAGGAAATGAAAAATCATTTTTATAATATTTTGGAATGCTTCTTTATTCTATAGTTCTATGAGGACATTCATTTAAAATACTTATATTATATGAAGTGTCTTGTCTCAAGTCATTCATTACAGCATGTCAACACTGCAGACTTGTGTCAGCCTTTCAAGGATGTAGAGAAATATCATCTCCGGTAAATGTAATTTTATTAACAGAAAGCTTTACTGTTAATATAGTAGATCATTAAAAAAAACCACAACCACTTTATTGTTGTCTGTTAATTAGCTGTATGGGTAAATCTGTAGTTTTGCCTGAATCCATGAAACTGTGTTCATACTAGGAGCCATTTGTCTCTATATTATGCCAATGTATTAGTACTCCAGTAAAATTTAGCCATAACCTCCCACAGAAGTGAATTGAAATACTCAGATTTTCTCGCTCCTTGAACAACTTTGTTGACTGCTGATGGAATAAGCTCAAAACGGTGAGTTTTTTGGATCCTACAAAGATAGAGTTGAGGTTCAGTCTCACTGTCATACAGAAGTGATCTGAATTAAGAACCGATAGCAACCTGCGAATATAAACCCCACTTTTTGGGTTTTTTTTTTAATTTGTTTAGTTGCCAGTTTATACATTTGAGATTAAATATAATAACGGTATGTAAGAGTTTCGCATTTTACTCTGATAGACTCAAGCCAACATTTTTGACTTTACTCCTTACACAGCTCCTGCCTTGCTAATCAAGTATAGGAAGTGGTACTGACCTGTCAAAGGAATGCTTAGCTTACTTGACTCTTGAGGATAGCTAATAGTTTGTAGAGAAGGATCAAAAGTACCCCTTAAATAAGAGTCAGGTGAAGATTTGAATCTGGGTATAAATCCTTTAGAAAGGATATTCTGGTGCAGTCTCAGGTATAAGGTATGCAACAGGACTGAGTCTTTAAAGCATTGGGAAAACTCAGGACGTGAACTGAATGGAGAAGGAAACGGACTTCTTAGAATGAAGTGCCATCATTTTCACATCCTTTAAATAGATACTTTATTAGTTTTTTAGTTTAACTTGACTTAGGTTGTGGGTGATTTGAAGGTACTTAACATACAGGCATTCCACGCCTTTATTTTTGGTTATTCTTATAATTGTTTTTCTAAACTGCTAGTGCAGAGCATAGCATCCCAATCCATTTTTTAAGAGATGTCAAATAATAAAAACATACTTCTATGTAATCTTACGTTGGCTTGGAATAGGATAACACAGGAGTCTAGCAGAAAATCTTCCAGTGATTGCCAGGGAAATTTTCTGGCACGTTGGCCTGTGTTAAAACGGTGCGGAACCAATCTAAGGCATGAGGATCTTGAGCAAACTGCTACGATGAGTAAATATAACAAACTGGCTCTAAGAAATCATCTCTGAGCTAGATATCTACCATTTCTATTCTGTTTGCTTCTGCTTTGTAGGTATGTACTAGGGAGACCGAAGTTAACTTAAAAATAAAAAAATAAATCTTTCTAATCAGGGTGTTTTGAATAGCTACCAGTGGGAAGTGTTCGGTCTTTTTATTATCCTGTGAATTTCTAGGTGAAAGGGCTGCCGGAATTATCCTTCAAAGAATTAGAACAGGGTGTTTGCTTTCTGTGCCTTCAGGCATGCCTAAGATAGTTTTCAACTTGCCTCTGTTTTCTGAGCTTTCATGTTTCCATCACAGAGTTAAACCATATGCCAGAGAACATCTGTCCCTTTTTTGTGCTTTCGTTATTTTGTACTTTGATTGCATTAGAAGTTTTACCTGATGACTCTGGAGATAGCATTATCAATGTTAGCTGATATAACAGTTTGTTACTGTGGCATCTTCTTGCTAGCAGTACTTGTACTCCCATTTCTGAATCTGTCCCTATGTTTTAACAAATTGTGTCTTCTATATGGAACACCGCTTTCAGAAATACTTTGTCATCTGGTATAACTGGGCTTTTCTTTAAATTCAGTAGCAAAATCTTGGTTGTTTTCTTAGTTTTCTCATTGCCAGCTCCTTTTCTGTTGTATGGAAATGAAGAGGCGAAACAACTCCTGAAAGCCCAAGAACCAACTTACAACGGGCAAGGAAGAAAAGAATTTTAGATGCTTAAGAGTTACAGGTACTTGCACTTCTCTGCACATGTTTGGGCCATTTCTTCTGAATCCTGAAACCACAGTCATTTTGTGGTGCAAGAGACTCATTCCTCAAGCATCTTCTACCTAGATCCTGGTAAATGCGATTGTAAGGCGAATTGTTCTTGTATTAAGTCTCCTGAATTGAGTTGGCGTGTTTTTTTTACAGTTAATAAGAGTTTCTGGCACACGTGAATTTCAGGCTTGCTTGAGGCGGTGTTGGACATGCTCTGTGTGTTCCCCTTTTTTCCTAGTCTCCTTTCCACCTTCGCAAGGCAGCTTACTCTGAGAGATGACTCAAGAGAAAACTCACACTTCACGTTACTGTGGCTGTATTTCGCATAGTCAGTGTAACCAAGAAGCAACAGAAGGGCTACCCAACAAGCTGGGGGACAAAACAGGCGCTGAGGATGCCCACAACACAGGTAGTAGAACCCTCCCTGACCAGAGAGTAGTCCTGCTGCACCTGAACACACCAGGGTCTGGGGTACATCAACACAGGGGCTGTCAGCAGTTCCAGACAAGGCACAGGGGTGAATCAGGTCCAGGGTCCATCCAGTGAGCCAGACAGGAGATGAGGCCAGAGGTAAGACTAGAGACAAGGATACACCAAGGTCCATCTACAGAACAGCATAGTTCAGGTAGGAGTGGCTGCCCAGGCCTGAGCTTAAATAGAGCTCTTGGGGCCTTTGGGTGGAGGGGAGGAGATCCCAGGTGCCTGTTGGTCAGGGCCATTAAAGGCCAGCTAGCAACACTTGCCCAGTGTGGTATTGCTTGGGACTTGATTCTCACAGGTTTTAAGATGCTGTAGTGCCCTCTGACTCCAGCTGGAGCCTTATGTCCTCAGCAGATTTCTGAAAACTTTGATTTGATAGCTGCTTAGATTGATAAACCTCATGAAGTGAATGAGGAACAAATAAGGTGACTCAATCAAGATATTTTAATGTCATTAACTTTGCATTTATTTGATATAGTCAGTACTACATGCACAGAAAATAATTTTTATATGTCATTTTGTGGTGTTTCTAAGCTGTAAGCCATGACCATTTCAGACAAATTGGCCATTTTCTTAGTTTCTAGCTGCCTGGGGTGTGTCTAGGTTATTAAGTGGTTATCTTAAAAATGGGGAGGTAAATATGTAGGTATCTTCAAATGCTGGCCTGGTAATAAAAGAAAAAAGAAAGTAGTAACAACAAGGCAAGTAGAGACACTTACAAAAAAATCAGCCTTATGTGAGCAAATAACTATGCTTTTGTTTCTGAAAGGCATTTCCTTGCCAAAAACTTCAGCTGGATGCAGTTTAATAACTTTTTATATCTATATGAATGATCTTGTTGCAAAATTAACTTTCATGCCAGGGTGTTGAAAAAGTAATTTTCAAGGATATGTCTGTGTGCAGTGGCCCATTTTTTTTTTAAAGGGCTTACTGTAACGAACATTAGTAACCTGTACTGTACACTAGTCCATTAACCATATCGCAGCTTTGTAGTCCTGTCTCAATAGTCTTAACAATCCCCTTAATGCATGAGTGTTACTGGTCAGTGAAGTACTAATACATGCTGAGGTACTCCCATTTTGTATTTTCTGGGCTAGCACACTGTCCACTCAGGTGCTGCTGTGTTGACAGCACTGAAAATTGCTTTAACATGAGGAAGTCAGCTCCACTTACGACTGAAGCAAAAGGAATTCTGGAAGCTTTCAGAAGGTCAGCTGACCATCCAGAGATGTGCAAAGATGACCAGCCAACATGGTCTGACTGGAGTAGTTTGTGGTTAGTATGGCTTCCTTCGTTTCCCTGCGTCTGTAAACCATGATAGCTGAAAAATAACAACTTGGGGAAATGAACTTAAGAGTTGCTTTTGCAATTGCTACAGAATGCCAAGGCAGGAAAGTTTGTGCCTGATTAGCTTGGGGGCTAAGCAAAGCAGAGAATTGCCTAGCTGGAGGAAGAAAAAAACCACAGATGGCAGAAGAGTTTCACGTTTGTGATAGGAGTGACTGCAGCAATCTGTCTAGACAGCATAGGCTCAGGCATGGCAATAAGTCACTTTTCACAAGCACTCGCTTCTTTAAGTAGCTTAGTAAAGATCTCTCACCCAGTAAACCAGCAAGGGTTGGGGTTTTTTTGCCGTGGACTTCTGGCAATGGTGGCAAGAGAATGAAGACGGACATGGGGTAAAGGCTAGTAGGAAGGATAGAAAGGCCAATGACATGCTGCATGCTTTATTTTCTCCCTTTCCTGTCCCCCAGCACTACCTTGCCTTCCAAAGGTTGGGTATATGCTCTTTGCATTGTCACAGGTTGAGGAAGTGCTGTGCTGGTAAGGAGAGAAGCAACGCACCATAGTTACATGTCATGAGACCTGATGGTAACTTTCACTTGTGATTATTTGTTTTTCTGAAGTTAAAGTTCAGAAGTCTTTGCTATGCCTAAATATTTCACAAATGCATTCTTTGTTCGTATCAGTTTTTCTGAAGGATTTTAGAGCCTTATTACTTATTTGGGGCTCTTACCTTGCAAAGCAGTAAATGTTCCATCTGGGAGTTGCTAAAAATCGTTTCTGAATGATTGTTGAGAATACTCATTATTTGGTTACTCCATGTTTATTTGTGTTTATTTAATAACAAAATCACTTAATTTGCATGCTTTGCAAATGGCATATTCAGAAATTACTGACTAGTGAAGTATTTTGAGAAAGGCTACCATAGTTGATTTTTAGTAAAAATTCAAGAATAATCTCCTTAAAATTTCAAAAACAGATCAGAAAAATTATGAGAGGTATCGCTAAGTATAATCTAGGTAAAAGAAGAACCAATTAATAGAATTTTTCATTAAAGGTTCCGCCACAATCAAGAGTTCTGTTACTTTTAAACTGTTTTTCAACGCAGAACATAACATTTTTGTAAAAATATTGTCAGTCGAAATTGCTAAATACTGCTGTGTGTGTAGAAAAGCCATTTGACAGGGCTGGCAGAAAAGAATTACTCTAAAAACCTATTGCTACACAATACCTTTTTCTATTCTTCCTCTCAAAAGGCAGACTTCAATTGTTCATTTACTGTCTCTAACATTCAGAAGCAGAATACCACAGAAATCATAGTCCCTTTCAGCTCTCTCACAAACACCCCTGTAAGGCTGCATTGGTATCTCTGTCCCTGAAAGTCTTTTAATACCTTTGCCATATTGTTGTTGCTCTTCTTTCTGAAAAAAAGACCCAAGCCTCGAGGCATACTATAGAATGTTTAGGGGTTTTTACAGTGGAAGTGGTACTTGTGTTAAGATTATCTAACTCTGTTCATTTTTACTGGGTCCTTGTCAATACCATGTATTTCTGTCATTTTTGGGGAAGGTGGCTGAGACTCCTGATTTATTGATATTGACATTTTTCCTCATTATTATCTTCTTATTTTCCTGATTTCTTACTTCAGCTTTACTTATGTCCTGGAGTAAAAGTACAGAGGAATTTGGATAAGGATTCTCTATATTGTAATTCACATGAAATGCATACGTATTGTTAGTATTTATGTGTCAGTGTAGATGTCCACTTAACAGAAAGAAAAAAGTATGTAAAAAAATAAGGATACATACAGAGTGAGAATAGGTGAAAATTTTATACCATTTATTTTGTACAAGTAAAGAACAGTATTTTTTTAAAATGTAGGGAGTTTCAGGGTACTAATTCTTGTGATTCCATTTATTCTTTAAAGTTCAGTTGTGGACTGTAGCATATTATGTGTCTTAGATCAAGAAACAGCCTACACTGGAGATTATTTAGAACATAATCTAGATTTCTTCAGTGCTTTTATTTGAAGAGCTACAGCTGTCACCATATGCAGGAATGAATGAGCTCTAAGATGCAGACAATATAAATGACAGTACCAGTATCTGTTATTCAATGGGCCCATACCTTCATACGGCAATTGTTATGATGATAATGGTCAAGATGACAGTTGATATTAATTTAGTTATTTTGGAAGACTTTCTTAACTTGGCACCAGTGTTGCTTTCAGAAAGTCGCTGTTTTAGGGAAATTTTCTAATTCCTATGATAAGGATAAATGCTTTTGTCAATATACCAGTGTAGTAAAAAGTAATAGGAGCTATGTTGTTATCATATTTCTGTTATTGAAAAGGCTATAAATTACTTTATAACACTTTGCTTCACTCATTTTTTAGAGATCTGTTATTTAAGATCCCAAGAAACAGTTTAAAACTCACATTTAGTCTTTTTTGTAAGCACCTTCCTTTCTCCTTGAATTGAGGCCTCTGAGAATTTTGGTTTATCTGTAAGACCTCTGAAGATAGTATAAATATGATTCTTGAATAAAAGTCAAACTAAAATAAGGCAATATCAAAGACTTTAACTGGAAAGATTTTTCTTTATGTCCATTTGGGATTAGCCAGTCTTTCCTGCAATTAAGCAAAGATGATCCCTTATCTTAGAACTTTTATTTCTTTATTTTGTCTAATTTCAGTATGTTTAGGTACCAGACTCTGGTCTTCATGTTGCTATATTGCATGAAGACTCATCAACAGCTCAGACTACTTGGACTAAAATTTGCTTACACCTCTCTTCTGTGTGTGAAGGATATTAGCATATTTTCAGCACATGTGACATTCCTTTGTTATTGACTGTCGAAGTTCAATCATAGAATCATAGAATCATAGAATCGTCATGGTTGGAAAGGACCTTTGAGATCATCGAGTCCAACCATACACACACACAAAAAAAAACCCCTACAATCTCTGTCACTAGAGCATGCCCTGAAGTGCCAAATCTACACGTTTCTTAAATACTTCTGGGGATGGTGACTCAACCACCTCCCTGGGCAGGCTGTTCCAGTGCCTGACCACTCTTTCAGTAAAGTAATTCTTCCTAATAGCTAATCTAAACCTCCCCTGCCGCAGCTTCAGACCATTGCCTCTGGTCCTGTCATTATTCACCCGGGAGAAGAGGCCAGCACCCACCTCTCTGCAACCTCCTTTCAGGTAGTTGTAGAGGGCAATGAGGTCTCCCCTCAGCCTCCTCTTCTCCAACTAAACATGCTCAGTTCCCTCAGCCTCTCCTCAGATGGCTTGGTCTCCAGACCCCTCACCAGCTTGGTAGCTCTCCTCTGGACGCGCTCCAGCACTTCAATGTCCCTCTTGTACAGAGGGGCCCAGAACTGAACACAGTACTCGAGGTGGGGCCTCACCAGTGCCGAGTACAGAGGCACAATCACTTCCCTACTCCTGCTGGCCACACTATTCCTGATACAAACCAGAATGCTGTTGGCCTTCTTGGCCACCTGGGCACACTGCTGGCTCATGTTAAGCTGGCCGTCCACCAGCACCCCCAGGTCCTTTTCTGCCAGGCAGCTTTCTAGCCACTCTTCCCCAAGCCTGTAGCGTTGCTTGCGGATGCATGATGCATGTGCATCATGATGCATGTGTTAAAGTTTGCCTTATTTGTATATTTCAAAACAGCAGTTATAAATTTTTTTTGAACAGGATGAAAATGAACCTTTTAGGTTTTTATTCTCAATAAAAATACCTTTTTCTGCTAATGAGATTTATGGTTTCTTTTAAGCTTGTAAAGTGGTCTGTGGTTTTGTTACTGTTGACTTAAAGCAGGGTATTTTGTGTAATAAGCCAACAATTACAGAATTAGGTCATTTGATTTCTGTAAGTGTTATTTTAGTTAAAATCACTATTTGTAGAAAATAATAGAAGATGTCAAACTTGTTTGACATCTAAAAATTTTATAGTTAATCTAGTTCTATCAAAGAAAACATACAAACAAGTGCTTTTAAGCCTAAGAGAACACTAGCAATGCCAGATAAAATTAGCAGTGCCATGGAAAACCACTGGGACATTTTAAAATCAGCATGTGGAATGTGAGTTAGAATGTCATGCAACGCTTCAGTTGCCCCTGAATGTTTGTTTAGCCTACTTTCTGGCAGTTTGTTTACCTGCCTGCCTGAGGCTTGGAGCTCCTGCACTGCCTACTATCTTCACAGGGTAAAACTTCTCAGATTTCTGGATGTGCAAGGCTTCCAGGTTCCTGTGCTTCTTAGCTGTCAAGACTCCAAAGATTTGCAGCTGAATATCAAGAAACTTCTACTTTAATTTCTTCCAAAAGAGGCAGTGGGAGGGTTGGGTTTTCTTTTTAATGAGTTCCCTCCCTTATATGTTCTCTTGTTAAGCTGGTCTCCCAGGGAATATTTTGAATATTTAACTTGCTTTTCAACTTAAAAAACACCAGATTTATTCATAGGTTGGGATGGTTCTTGCGCAAGTTAAATCATGGGCAGGAACAGCAGAATGATGAATTTGTGGTGCTGTACATCAGCCCAGTAGAAGCATTCTCTGGAGGCTGCAGGACTGTTATGTTTGTGACCACCCAACATGGGCAGGATCCTTGATGGTAGGAAATGTATTCAGCTGCTGTGTGGAACAGACTGCAGAATCTGATCAGCACCCAAGAATTATATTGGAAAAAAAAATGATCAGTGACAATAACAAGCTCTAAATCTCAAAAGTATAAAAAAATTACAAGATGCATGTCTTTGCCAAATAGTTTACTTAGGTACAAATCATACATATTTCTCTGTGTCCTTTTTACTGATACATAGGGTTAACACAAGGCAGCATCAAGCCTATACAAACTTAATCACTTGTAGTATGTATGTACACTTCTGTGCAAATACAGCTGTAGCACATACATTCATATATGAACACATTTTCTTCTGAAATTCTTTCCAGAGGTGATTTCTTTCTGCTTCTTGCATCGCAAAAACATTTAACTATCACCTACTTTCTTCAAATCTTAAAAAAAAAAAAGGGAGCATTATCAGCAAATAAAAGTCCTGGTATCCTTGCAGCTAAAGGTATTACAGGTTTTGAATAAAGAAATTAGTGTCCTCTCTATTTACTGTTGAAATTATTAATGAGTTAAGGATTTTTTTTGTCTCTTATAGGATTTCTTTCCTATTGCTAGAAACATTTTGGTCTGCATATGAAATATTCTGTCTCTCAATTTCTTTAAGGGTCTTCTTAGTCTATAGGTCACTCATTTTACACCTGTCTGTGACATAGGTTAATAAATCATATCTTTAAAAGCTTTTCTGTACTAAAAATTCTTCTTGTATTATTTTAAATAAATTTTTATAATCGTGATTTGACTTTGGTTTAAACACTGAGTCAGCTGTTGTCATTGTTTAAGGTTGTGCTACAGTCCCTGGTGGAATTCTAGGAAAGTAGGTTTCTTAGGTAATATCATTTTCAAAATTGAGTGCATGTCTTCCTCCAAAAGATAAGCAAAGTCATCCATACAGGAATTTGAAATAACAAATGAAGAGATGTTACTGGTGCTGTTTTCAACTGGGTGTTTGCTGATACGAGAAAGAAACAATGCAAGAAAACAGACAAGATGTTGAAGTCTGATATGATCATGGAAAGTACCTAAGGAGAAACAAAAAACATGAAAGAAAGGTTAACACTGGAAGAGATGACTAAAGGCTTTGAACAGTGAAGCAGATCAAAGTGTATGGAAAAGTACCTGACTCTGATATCTGTTTCTATTCTTACCACAATAACCTTACAGATCTTGAATTTTGGCAGGTCACCCAGACCTTACTGGTGCATACAGAGTCCTGAGATAAAACTCCTCCTGTCTTTGACTAAAAATTACAAAGCATAAAGCGGGGAGATGCCTCAAGAAGTTGTTCAGCCTGGAGAAGAGAAGGCTCTGGGGAGACCTTATAGCGGCCTTCCAGTACCTAAAGGGGCCTACAGGAAGGATGGGGAGGGACTCTTTATCAGGATGTGTAATGATAGGACACGGGGTAATGGCCTCAAACTGAAAGAGGGTAGATTTAGATTGGATATCAGGAAGAAATTCTTTACAGTAAGGGAGGTGAGACACTGGAACAGGTTGCCCAGGGAAGCTGTCAGTGCCCCATCCCTGGAAGCGTTCAAGGCCAGGCTGGATGGGGCTTTGAGCAACCTGGTTTAGTGGGAGGTGTCCCTGCGCAGGGCAGGGGGGTTGGAGCTAGATGGTCTTTAAGGTCCCTTCCAACTCGAACCATTCCGTGATCTAGTACATCTTCACTTTAAAACAAATACAACTGTAAATAAAGTATTCCTGATATTTATCTCACCAACAGATACAGTTTATGAGAACAAGATACACCGTGTGCCCATATGAAGACTCACGATCTCCTGTGAATGCTCATCATGACTGGATGCCTGCTTTTTTGAGTCATAGTGTAATAATCTCAAGTAAATCCATACAAGCTTTTGGAAATGCCCTGGCCAGAAGCTTAGGGCACATCTGAGTTAATTTTTTTTTTTTTTAAAGCTTCCAACAACATGTATTTCACAGCCTCCTCAGCAGTCTACCAGTTTCTATTACTGTGTGAAAGTGTTTTGTAATACCCATCTGCCTCTTCTCTCACCTTGAAAGTAGCATTTGGTTCAGTGTTCAGGCACTGAGAGCTCTTCACCCAGAGATACCTTCTATGCCGCTGTTTTACTGCTCATGAAAGTGTGTATTCATTCTGTGGCTTTGCAGGGCCAGGGCAAAATGAAGGGGCACTCGTGTGAAAATTAAGTCATTTTAAAGAGGACATTTACTTCACTGTTTTGTGCGCATCTAATTTAGGTGCAACTCAAAGCACCCAGGTTTGAAAGCTTTATTGTTAGTAGGAAGAGATAGGCACTTTCAGAGGCAGCTTGCATGCTTAATTAGGTGGGTGATATGTGCTAGAGGTCATTACAATTACCTTTTAGCATTTTTGGTTGGATCTTAATAGCTGAATTCCTCTGTTCTCTGAGCTGTCTGGAAGTGATGTAACCATGTTAGCCTTGCAGAAGGAACAAGCTTTCATGCAGATCAAACTATCTTGGCCACTGTGCTTTGTACTCCGAGTAGCCTGAATGGCTTTTTGGTTGGAGCTTGCGTTACATGGCCTGCTGGAGAATGAACAGCCTTGGTCTGCTTGTACCTACTTTGGAAGGCATGTCCTTTGATATAAGCACTCTAACCAATACACCATCCTCTTCAAAAAGTTGCTGATTAAGTATTTTTCTTTTTGTGTAGATACAATTAATTCCTTCTTGCATTTAGTTCTTTACATGTTTTCCATCTTATTGCTTCTGCAGTTTATCGAGACTATTTTGCAATCTGCTTGTACTGGTAGCTAAAAAAGTACTGGTAGCTAAAGAAGTACTGGTAGCTCCACCATTGATGGACAGAAATTTAGGAGTATATCTTTTGTTCCTTAAACCAGAAATTAAATTACAATTTTGAACTTAACTGGAAATGACAGAGATTCTATTTATTTTCTAGGGCTTTTAGAAAACATTAAGGATAAATGCTTTTAGATGGAGTGAAGATGAACATAATTTGCTGCCTGTAAATATGTGCAAGTGAATAAGCTACTGACTTTTAATTGTGCAGCCACGGATAGAATTGTTGTCTTGTGCTCTTCTTTATCTTAACTTTTTCTGAAGAATGAATGTCGGGAAGGAATTGAATGTAGAGAGGAAAAGGGAGATCTCATCACTGTGTATAAATACCTGAAGGCAGGGTGTAAAGAAGGTGGAGCCAGGCTATTCCCGGTGGAGCCCAGTGACAAGATAAGAGGTTCCTTCTGAGCATCAGGAAAAACTTTTTTCCTGTGAGGGTGACCAAGTACTGGTGCAGGTTGCCCACAGAGGTGAGGAATCTCCTTCCTTAGAGATATTAAAAAGCCATCTGGGCAGCTGGCTCTAGGCATCTCTGCTGGTGTAGAGGGGTTGGACCAGAAGACTTCCAGAGATCCCTTCCAGCCTCAACCATTCTGTGATTAAAAATCAGACTACTGCTGCTTTGTAAAATTCTGTGTGTTGAAACACTAGAGAAGAAAGGAAGTACCAGTAATGTTCAGAAATGCTACCATCTTGTGGTGCCTGAAATGACCGAATATACTGATAGCACTTGCACAATCAACTCTTTACCCACATAGCATATAATAACATGTAGTGTATACATGCCTGCTAAAACAAGCTTTCAAATTAGTTTTGTGATTCCTTAGTACCATTGTAGTAATTTATTTCATTGGATTAGGTTGTTTTGGTTTTGAAATGAAAAACCTTCTAATTACTTTGCAACAAATTATTGTAAAGAGTACAAATGATCTATGGCTTAGTAGCATATAAAGGACTTGTTTATGAAACAAAAGGTGGTTTTGAAGGGTTCTGTGACCCTCAGGAAGACCCTCAAAGCAGAATAAAAACATTCTTTGCTGTGGAGAGCTTACAACTGATGTGCTCCTTTTAACATTATATGATAATATGAATGTAGGGACTTAATAGCTGCTTATGTCTTTTATAATGCTTGGTAAAGACTTTGTCCCCATTGATTTTATTCTTCCACCAGCATGCCTTGGTGTCAAATGACATCTAACTATTCTAAGTATCACTTCCTCTGGCACTAAGTATCATGCCTTTATCTGTTTACATTATCATTCTCAGTTACTAGAGAGATTTTCTTTATGTCATTAGAGAAGATAATTAAAAATGTATTTTACAATATGTTTGAGGTTCTTGATTACAATGTATAGAAAATTAAGCCAAAAGCTTTTAATGTTACAGAATCAGGGAATCACAGAATGGTAGGGTTGGAAGGGACCTCTGGAGATCATCTAGTCCAACNTGACTTTTAATTGTGCAGCCACGGATAGAATTGTTGTCTTGTGCTCTTCTTTATCTTAACTTTTTCTGAAGAATGAATGTCGGGAAGGAATTGAATGTAGAGAGGAAAAGGGAGATCTCATCACTGTGTATAAATACCTGAAGGCAGGGTGTAAAGAAGGTGGAGCCAGGCTATTCCCGGTGGAGCCCAGTGACAAGATAAGAGGTTCCTTCTGAGCATCAGGAAAAACTTTTTTCCTGTGAGGGTGACCAAGTACTGGTGCAGGTTGCCCACAGAGGTGAGGAATCTCCTTCCTTAGAGATATTAAAAAGCCATCTGGGCAGCTGGCTCTAGGCATCTCTGCTGGTGTAGAGGGGTTGGACCAGAAGACTTCCAGAGATCCCTTCCAGCCTCAACCATTCTGTGATTAAAAATCAGACTACTGCTGCTTTGTAAAATTCTGTGTGTTGAAACACTAGAGAAGAAAGGAAGTACCAGTAATGTTCAGAAATGCTACCATCTTGTGGTGCCTGAAATGACCGAATATACTGATAGCACTTGCACAATCAACTCTTTACCCACATAGCATATAATAACATGTAGTGTATACATGCCTGCTAAAACAAGCTTTCAAATTAGTTTTGTGATTCCTTAGTACCATTGTAGTAATTTATTTCATTGGATTAGGTTGTTTTGGTTTTGAAATGAAAAACCTTCTAATTACTTTGCAACAAATTATTGTAAAGAGTACAAATGATCTATGGCTTAGTAGCATATAAAGGACTTGTTTATGAAACAAAAGGTGGTTTTGAAGGGTTCTGTGACCCTCAGGAAGACCCTCAAAGCAGAATAAAAACATTCTTTGCTGTGGAGAGCTTACAACTGATGTGCTCCTTTTAACATTATATGATAATATGAATGTAGGGACTTAATAGCTGCTTATGTCTTTTATAATGCTTGGTAAAGACTTTGTCCCCATTGATTTTATTCTTCCACCAGCATGCCTTGGTGTCAAATGACATCTAACTATTCTAAGTATCACTTCCTCTGGCACTAAGTATCATGCCTTTATCTGTTTACATTATCATTCTCAGTTACTAGAGAGATTTTCTTTATGTCATTAGAGAAGATAATTAAAAATGTATTTTACAATATGTTTGAGGTTCTTGATTACAATGTATAGAAAATTAAGCCAAAAGCTTTTAATGTTACAGAATCAGGGAATCACAGAATGGTAGGGTTGGAAGGGACCTCTGGAGATCATCTAGTCCAACCCCCCTGCCAGAGCAGGGTCACCTTAGAGCAGGTTGCACAGGAACACGTCCAGGCGGGTTTTGAATGTCTCCAGAGACGGAGACTCCACCACCTCTCTGGGCAGCCTGTTCCAGTGCTCTGCCACCCTCAAAGTGAAGAAGTTCCTCCTCATGTTTAGGTGGAACTTCGTATGCTCAAGTTTGTGCCCGTTACCTCTTGTCCTGTCACTGGGCACCACTGAAAAGAGCCTGGCCCCATCCTCCTGACACCCACCCTTGAAGTATTTATAAGCATTGATAAGATCCCCCCTCAGCCGTCTTTTTTCCAGACTGAAGAGACCCAAATCCCTCAGTCTTTCTTCATAAGAGAGGTGTTCCAGTCCCCTTATCATCTTCCTAGCCCTTAACATATTACAGGTAAATATGATTTACAGTTAATATAAAATTCTTGTGCTGACCATTTGTTTGACTTGCTTAATGTGCAGAATAGTTTATTGAAAGCAGTATGCTGTGTTAGATGCACTATTTGTCATTTAAGTGCATTATTACATATACAAAACTGTGTTACATTAGAAGCTTTTTCTATAGCTTCATAAACACAAAATGATGCCTACTTTTTAAAAATCACTGTCACCCGTAGACCTTGAAGTATTTTTCTTGAGATTAGTAAATGATGATAGCAAGTTTATTTGAAACAATTATAGCAAGTTTCTATGAATAATGTAACGAATATTATTGTTCTTTTAAAATCAGGCGTACAAATACGTCACAGGCCTTCAAGTGTCTCTCTGCGAAACATTTATTTGATATGTTGTGTGAATCCTTCCAGTTATATTTTATGCTTATGGTCAGTTCTATTATGTAACTTTTTTCTGGTTGTCATATGTGCAAGTGAATAAGCTACTGACTTTTAAATGTGCAGCCAGGGATAGAATTGTGGTCTTGTGGTCTTCCTTATCTTAATTTTTTCTGAAGAATAAATGCTGGGAAGGAATTGAATGTGCAGAGGAAAAGGTTGAGGGAGAAAGGAGGAAATAACAGACAGACAGAGAGACAGACAGTGTTCTGTAGTTCATCTTCATGATAAAAATAAAGCCAGATTGGTGACCAGACTTCTGTCTGAGCTTTTGGGAGCTCTCTACGTGTTGCAAACTTAATTGAGTGTATTGATATCAGCAGTTTATATAGGGATATATTTTGTTTACAATAGCCAGTTCAGAGCTGTTTCCATACCATGTCATGATCTAAAAATTACTGACATTTTGGAAATAAGGTCACAGTTTATAAGATGAGCTCTAGATAAACCCTATTAAAATGTTTTGTATGTTAGAAGACCACAGTAGAAGTAGTTGGAGGAACCACTATATTCAAGAGTCATGAGTAACTGATCCCTTCCTGTCTTGACACTAGGATACCCAGAAATTGAGAGCTCTTAGCAAGCCGTAAGAAGTTCATTGCCTCAGTCAAAGGAGGTCTTTGGGTGTTCTATAGTTACATCTTGAATTCACACCTTTGGAGTTCCTTGGGCCCTCCTCAAACCCATATTGTGCTCAATATTCCTCCTGGTCCATGAGCAGCCAAATGTTAAGAGTAAGAACTTGGGAAACTGTTTTTTAATCTGTGTTAATTCTAGCATAAATTGTGAAAAATAATGGCCACTAAGGACTACAACTGTATTTTAACGTTGAATGTTTATTTTCCATAAAAATCTGAAATTGAGCATCTCCTAAAATACTGCAATTAAATATTACGTAATATAATTAACAAACATTGAACTGAAGTTTACATGCAGTGCTTGTGAAGTATTTTGCTTGTGTTTCTGACTGCCCACTTTGTATTTTATTGATGCTTATGACATTATTCATCTAATCATTTATACATTCTAGAAGCAGAATCAGTATTTTGATCTAAAGGAGTAAAATATTCAACTAAGTCAAGATACCGGCGGCTTACACAAAAATAATTTGGATCAGTGAGAAATTTAAAATAAAAATTTGCATATGTGAGCCCTGGAAGTAATATGAGCAGATGCAGTGCAGAGTTGTGGCTCTGTCTTATCAAAAGACAAATTCTATCACAGTAAGATGAATTCGATTATCTTATGTTTTTAGAACAAACAATACATACTGGCTTTTCTTGAAGTAATTGCAGGAGTGTATTTGAAATTTACTTTCTGTATTGCAGACTAATTTTATTTGTATGTTTTGTAAATGTATTTCGCCAGAAACTGCATTCTCGTATATTTCTCTTGTCAAAGGAATATAGGAATGTGCAGGTTCATGCATGAAATACAGAGGTTCAGATATAATTTCTGGATTAAATCCTTCATTCACCAGATGCATTTTCTGATACTTGAAAGTTGCAGTAATTTGCATAGCATCCTAAAAAACAAATAATTAAAGTGCTATAGGACATTTCAGCCTATATCAGTGAAAATATGATGCAGTTACTGAATAAAATAAATCATACAATTTTACTGTAGAATGTCTTCAGTTAGACAGAATGATCTGATTCACAGGTGCAGTGAAACCTAAATCTAAATGCAACTTTTATTTCTGATTCATTTCTCTATCAAAACCACATGCAGGCTTGCAAATTTCTGTTTCAAAGAAAGCATTTTCTTTAACTTTCATTCGTGCAGCTGATCACAAAATCTGTAGTTTATGGGACACTTGGTGATGCTCTGCAGAGAGCTGGCTGATTTTATGGTACTGGATCTCCTCTGATTTCCAACTGCTAAACTTCATTTAAGACATTAAATACAAATACGTTAAATGCCTTCCTGTGTTATTTTTCTGTGTAAGCAGTTGCTGTACAGCAGTTATTCAAATGCCAATTCATGAACAATTTGGTCTACACACAATAGTAGTCACTGTATGAGAGCAGAAGTCGTATATAAAATAATCTCATTTAAAATGTGGGTCACATTAAAGGAAAAGTTTAAAGCACACCGTTCTCAAGTATTGTTATTACTTGTACAGTGTTTTTAATGTAGTCAACATTTTCTTTTAATTCTCATGCTGAAGCAGGCTACTTTTCAGTTCTTTCTTTTTTTTGTCTCTTGATCTGTAACATGCTTGATTTCTTCTTCACACTGGTACTCCATTTCCACAACTCCCAGATCATTTAGTCTTTGGCTTCTGAGCTGAGACTCCTAGCAAGTTTGCCAATTCATTCTCTCTTTTGGCAGCACTTATGATAGGAACCACACTTAGACCACCAAGTCATTTCACACAGACAGTGAATAGCTGCCAGATGGTAATAGTGTTGAATCATTACCAAGCGGGATTGCTTCAAATTGAATAGATAGCATGAATTTGTCTTGGTAATTATTTTAAAAGTTGCAATTATGAGATTAAAAGTTTAATAAAGACAGATATTAAAGATTTTCGATGTGTATTATGAATACAGATTGCTGAGATTTTCTATTTAAGTGATCCCCTGATGTTATTTTAACAAGTCATATATTTCTGCATGGAAATACAAGTTCTGAAAAAAAAAACCCACCACAAAATAAAAACAAAACCCCTGAAACAGAGCAGAACACAAATAACGCAAAACTGAAATCACTCCCTGGATGATGTTAGAAACGTCTTCCTAATATCTTTCTGCAAACAAGAAATGAATTTAGCAGAAGTCCAGTGAAAAAACTATCTCAGAGAGTCAGAGTACCGTGGTTGTTTGGATCACTGTTGCTGGGCCTCTGCTCTTCCAGATTCAAGTAGGAGAGGTTGAGAGGAGCAACTCTCAGTCTGTCTGGTTTTCACAAAATCAGTCAACCATGGCTGCAAGTCATGTTAGAAAGAGCCTATATATGGACTGCTGAAAAATTTTCAAAACTGGTTTTATCTTCAATCCAATTTTGTGTGAGAATTTCATATTTTTGTTTGTCACTCTTGATTAGGATGGACTCTTTCTCAAGACATACTTTTTTTCAGAAGGGATTTTGTTTTCTGTCCACTCAGAAAATTGTGAGTTCAGCATTTGTCCTATTATCTTCCCCTAGGATTTTTTTTAAAGTAACAACGTGTTTCTTGTTTTGATTTTTTATAAAATTGGTTTTATCTCCTTTAATAAAAATTTACGCATGTATAAATAGTCATTAATTAGTACTGATAGTATCTTTGGTAGTAAGCTCCCTTCAATTAGCTAAAAAAGCTTTAGTCAGAGAAGATATAAATGCAAATAGGTTTAATCAGTTCCACATATATAGACCCTAGAGCTCTGTATGGATTTTCTCCATCTAGTGGAACCATAAACACAAATCCGTTCCAAAGGTTTTTCCCAGAAGAGGGCACTGCTGGCCTGAGGCACCATAGATGATATAACCTATGGTAATTGCATTTAAGATACATTTACTTAGTACAAGTAACCTATTAGTAAAAAAAATGTTGTCCTCAATTCTTTAAACTCTCTTAAAAATTTAAATTCTCTCTAAATGTATACATTCTTTGTCTCCTCTTCCTCTGCAGCCTCACTCATTCTATTACGTTCCCATCTTGTTCTCAAATAAATTTGTGCCTTTCAGACAATTTGTCAATATTTAGGGAGAGGCAAAACTGCCGAATGCCTCTCGGCATTCTCTAACAGCAGAAAACTATCATCTGCTACAAACTTTCAGAAGATGTGATGTAGGGACCTTTCCTGCTCTTTGCAGTTCATGCTCTCATGTCCTGTTGCAGAAGTTGGTCCTTTGGGGAGTACACAAAGGGTGTAATCCTTGCACTTTTAATGTGCACAGTTAAAAAGAATTATATCCCAGTTCTGATTTTATAGTCTAAAGCATGTGGGTATATTTTAGTTCTCAGATCATGAGATCTTCACTGTGAAGTATTACCCATGTGCATCTGCTTAGTCTTTCACTGGCTGGAAGAACACACTTGTTAAAGATGAAGAACTTTGACAAAATATGCAAATTTGCCAGGTTATTAATCATATCTAGGATTTTTAGGTATTAATGGATCCTTCAAGCAAAATATAAGTTTTTTTCTTCGAATATTTGCTTAAATTTACAATTATAAAAGCAACCATAATTCAGACTAGTTAATTACCTTTTGTGTTTCAATTCCTGAAACTGATTGTAAATTACTTTGTGCGTTCCATGATTATAAGGACCAATTTTCAGGTCAGACAGAAGATAAATACGGGTAGGAGGCAACTGATTGTCTTACCATGATTCTTAGGAAGCGTGGTTGGGCATAACTTGGAAGAAAGTCCACAACATGCTTGTAAAGTCTTTCTCCATCAAAGGACTGGTCAGGTTTAAGCACAATAGCTGCCATCCCTGTTCTTCCTTCATAGTAAAAAAAAAATTTAAAAATAATATGACAAGTATACACAAGAGTGTAGTGAGTCTTGTATGACATTTGGAGGGATTTAGCATTGGTCAGAGCAAATATTTTGATACTGTGAAACCTGCACTATCCTCTCAGACATCATTGAGTATAAAATACACAATGTATTGGAAGACTTTATGTTAGAAGTTACTTTCAGTGTTTTTATTCAATTTAAAAAATGTCACCGACCTCTTTTTATTAGGAATTCTGTATGGCTGGGAGCTGGCTGCTAGGTTCTCTTCCTGCTTTGCTCTATCTTAACATGGGCAACGTAGTGGCCTAATAAAATACTGCGTGGCCATTAGTTCTGTAAAAAGCTGAACATGCTTCCACAAAGACTAGTGCAAAAGATGGACATAGACATGTATGAGACTGTGCTCTGTCTGTATAAAGGCTAGTGGCTATTGTACATTGTATAAGCAGTGCTGAGTGTTTTCAGCTCTATTCCACAGACAAATTAGTGACAAATAGGGGAAGTGCCTCAGTAAATTACAAGCAGCAAATTATGTTTGACATGAAAACAGAAACAAAACTCTTTTAAAAAATACATATCAAACATAGTTCCTGCTTTTTCTATTCAAATACAAGTGAAAATTCCAAATGGAGAAAACATCTAAATTAGAAGAAATGGGCTGCCACAGTTAAATCTGTCCAGAATGAAAGAGCAGCTTTGAGGTGTGGCCACATCACTGGGAAGATAAAATATGGGTGTTCCCTCTTCATGAAAATTAACTTGCAGTTGTTTAATTGGTAATGTGCTATGTAGTTTGTTTTGGCAATATTATTTCAGAAATATGAAAGACTATGCTATTTACATTTTATTAACACTACAACCAAGAATGAATGTGATTCTTAATCTCTTGAGGTTTTGTTTCGATGTGCTATTCGCTGCCTGAGATTGCAGTAGCCCTTCTTGTCAGCTCCAACAGTAGATGAGAATGAGATACACTTTCCATGTTCAGTTACAGTTTTAGTTGCATGCCCTTGAGGATGCCATCTCTCACAAATGAACATATTGGCATTTGACAGCGAACTGCTGATCAACCATTACGATTATGGCCTTTTGTTTATTTTATTTTCATATTTCCTCTTTCTTTGAATCCATTGTGTCTTTCATCTCTTAGTGCTAAGTAGCAGCTTGTCTCTTGATAGCTTCTTCTTCATGTGACTAGTTTCTTTTAATACTAGGCTTTGTTTGCTTTTATCCGAAGGAAACATAGAACAGCTATTCAGCTGAGAAAGTTGCCTTTCTCAACCCGTTCTCTCAATGGATGCATCTTCTGAGCAATTTTCCACCTCATCTTGTAATTTAGTTGGTACAGTTTCTCAGCATGGTATTATATATTTTTATGAAGCACCATAATTTGGAACATTCCAATTGTGAAAAAATACATATCTTCTACGACTGTGCTTACAAAATAGTGATGGGTGTTTTCAGACGTGCCATCTTTTATTATGCCCCGTTTTCTATTTTTCAGATGAAAACCTGTAGCCTAAGAGAAGTATTTTGTAGTTTCTCTCTTTGTGCTTCTCACGTCTGTTACGTGTTTTATTTCATCCTGATGTTTCTGCCATTCACTACAAAATTTCAGCATATCACGTTTATTAAATAAAGCATTTTATTGAAACTGAAATTTCAAAGTATTCTAGGAAAGCCTCAATTGACAAGTTGATACCATTTATTTCCTTATATATAAGTATGCATTGTGTTGCAATAACAGAAAGGATACAGTATGAAATTACTATTTTCATTTTATATTCTTAAACTATAGGGAATGTCTTACTTTTTATGCTTACACCATAAACATTAACTTCTTGGACAAAATCCATCATGCTAATGATCTCCGCAACTTCTACAGTGGCAACATTTTCTCCTTTCCACCTGTTGAAAATATTTTTTAAAATAACATAGATATTAGCTAACAAATTTTTATTCTATACATGGCTTTATGTGACGGAGCACTACTTTTAATCTGGACTACTGTTATTCTTAACTGAAGAGTCTAGACAGATAAATTCTTTTCTGATTTAGTGCCATGTCATTTGAGACCACAAACTTAAAAGGAAAAGAAGTGCCACTTGACTCAAATTTGAAAAATTCTACTGTGTTGATGTGACCTTTGGTGGACTTTGATTGCAATCCTTAATGTTTCTGTTAAAACAAAATTAATACTTATCAGGTTCAAGTCTGACTCATGTCATCCAGTCCTTCCTATGCATGATTTCTTGCAAGTTCACTGGATTTACTGTTAACTCTGTTCCATACCTGAAAGTGTCTCCCATCCGGTCAGTGAATTAGAGGAAGCCATCTTTGTCCATCACTAGGAGGTCTCCTGTGTTAAAATACACATCTCCTTTCACAAACACATTACGCAGGAGTTTCTTCTCTGAGGCTTCGTTATTTCCAGCATATCCAGAAAATGGGGCATCCTGAGTAACTTGGACAACTAGAAGACCAGGTTTACCTGCAGGCCATGCAAAGGGGATGCAAAAACCCCATATATACAGTGAACTATTTAGAACATAAAGTATCATATTAAAAATCTTTTGGAAAGCCATATCTGTTCTACTCATCTTATTGCTACATTTCCATAACTATTTCCTGAACAGCAGAAATAGGTGAGTGGAAGAGGGAACACATAATTTTTCTTCCGTCTCTTCTGAAAAGCTAGACCTTTTTGGAGTGCAGTGTACATCACTTACCCTGAAAAAGCATTTGCCAAATGAAAGGGTGACCATTCTGTCATTTGAAAAGGGTGCGCGTAGTCAAGCAATACACATGGGGGAAAAAGTGCCTAACCTCTTGTGCTTGATGTTTTTCTGGGGGACAGGATTGCTACTGATCTCAGCTCTGTGCTGGTGTGGAAATGCACTTTGTAAGCCGTAATGTGCCTGGGCTTCTGAACATCAAGGAGATCCTGGATTCTGCAGGGTATTCCTACTGGCCATCACTCCTTGTTGCTGATGGTAAAAGTCCCATTTCTATCAAGGGCAAAACTTCCATTGACTTCATTGGAATTGGCTCAGGATACCCTTTTAAAATACTATTCTATTATTCTGTATCTATGATAGTTACTTGCTTATTTCTCAGTCTATTCCTGAGGTTAAATGACATTTCCATCTTCTAAAGATTTTTATTGTCTTTCCTTCAACAGAGGTATGGAGATGTTTTCAAACAATACTTTTCTTCATAGCTGTGTGTCTGCCTCTTCTATTAAATCCTCTTTATTGTTTTGAACTCTAATGTGGAAAATAGAATGAAAGCTCAAGTTGCTGTTCAGAAGATGGCATTGCTGCAAATAGGATGCATGCTTTATAAGAAAAGAAAAAGCAACCCAAAATGTTGAATTTAAAAAAGAATTGTCCTAAGCCCCAGTCAATGTTACAGGATGATTCTCTATTCTCATTTGGGAATTTAGCGTCATTACTGTCTCACATTACATCCAGTGATGGCTTCAGAGTTATCTAAAAAAATGTTTAACAACCTGCAAAATTTTTCTAGTTGTGTCATGAAACCAGGCATTTTGTCAATTTCCCTGAAAACCAAGAATTTTTGTCCAGTTTATAATGTAACTGTATTGAGGAAGCAAGCTTTTTTCAAGAAAAAAAAATCATTGTTTTGCTTGATTTAGATATTATCAGCACATAATGTATCATTAGAAATAATTAATAATTGGTACTTATATTCCAGTACTACTATCAGAATATAATTTATTATCAGAAATAAGTACTAATAATTGCTGCTTTGGTGACCAGTACTGCTATGTGTCATTGAGACCTGACATTAGCATGAAAAATATTATCACTTTAGTCAGCTGTACAAACCTCTTTTTTGCCTTCTGGAATTTTACCTCAGTGATAGTTAAATCTACATGCTAAAACTAGTGATGTTTAAGACCTTTTTCCCAGAACTGTTAACTTTGACACCCATGGATTCATGTTTGTGTGCCCAGACACACAGATATTTAATGTGACTTTAGGAAGTCATTTATTATCACATATTTAGTAAAATGCAGTGCTATGTCTTTTGTGAGAATCACTTTTCAGGATTTTTCTCAAAGATATTCTCAGCTGTGAAGCCATCCTATTTTCAACCTGGGACTTTCAGCAATTTGAGTAGGAGTATTCCATTCTAAGTAGGAGTTTAGAGATTCTATGCAACTCTAGGTACTAAATAGTTAAATCTGTTTTGGTCACTAAATGTAAAAATACAAAAAATATTATCCAGCTTTTGAAATGGTAGTGTTCTTCGTCAAAACTTGAAATTTGGAATTTAGAAAGCATATGTAAACATCTGGTCTCAGAACACAGCATACCTAGGAATTACTGTGTCCATTTTATGATTTGTAAAAAAAGCAGCACTAAGAAATCTGGTTTGTTCAGGAATGTGAACAAGTTTTTGCAGGTGAGAATAAAAACATTCTGAGCCCAGAATATTAATTTTGTTCTTATTGTATTTTCGGATATTTTTGTCTATTATAAATATTTGGATAAGTTATTGGGTATATTAGCAGTAGATCCATATTTGGATCTATTGATCATATATTTTTCCTGTGTCATTTTCAAGTTCTAAGCATATATCAAGAACCTGTTGTTCACAGAATAGAGAGTTAAGCCCTGTCCCAAAATACCACCATCTAAACTGAGGTATCTCTTAGTTAATAGATAACTAATATTTTTTCTTACCTGTGGGTGCTTTCTTACACCTTCCATTTTCATTCATCATAAGTTCTTGTTTTCAGACATTAAATTTCAACAACTCAAAAGAATGTAGGAACTAAACAAAGAAAGTGCATATGCATACGTAAAAACCTCACTGTCTTACTCACTTTTCAGTTGTTCTGATTAAAATTGTTCTGAATTAATGGATAGGACCCTTTTGAATTTGAAAGATTTGGAACAGCCTGAAATATACTGACAGTATCCTGAGAAGCAATTGTCAGAAAGTGTTCATACCATGGTAAGCAACACTAAGTATACATATACAGATGAAGTGTTCATCTCCTTTATTGATAAAAAGAAAGACATTGTTTTAGAGTATGGTCTGTTTCAAATAATTTATATAAAGTAAACTGAAACAGTGCTTTTGATGAAATTGTCAGTTTTGCTCTAAAACTACCATCAATTTCTAGGTAGAGGCTTAGCATTACTGGAATGCAAATCAAGAAGATTCTCTGAAAAAATTCCAAATTAAATTTACAGACATCTCAAAAATTACTCCAGCCGCATCCAAGTGGAAACTTACAACTCAACAGTTTGATTTAGGCCTTTCTCCTTTCATCCCCTGTCAGCATAGTTAAGATTGCTAAAAGATCAAAAGCATTGCAGAGTTTTTATTATGGCCATGGGAAGGCATTTTCAGTGTCTCAGATTAAAAGCAGAAGTCATTTGGAAGTTGTTAATCTGGTTTTGATGTTAACTGATCTGAATCTTTAGTAACATTTGAACAGTATTTTATTGTAGTATAATAGTCATGATTCACAAAGCATCTGTACAAATAGGAAAAGCATTTGAGACTGTCAAGGCATTTTTATGGGTGGATATATAAATTTTATAGTTCAGATATCTTGAGATTTTTATTTTTCTCCTTTATTTGAGTATTCTGAATTTCTTTGTTTTGCTTATTTCCGAGAAGAAAGTGTGACATTGGTTTTAATGAATGAAAATGCAGTCAATGAATAAATTTGCTCTGGAACATAACGAAAGTCAAATCAAAACTAATTTCTGCCTCATCACAATATCTGTGAGTTTTCAGAATGATAAGTAAACTTCAACAAAAATATCCTGAATTAGTCCCGTGGATAGGCACTTTATATATAGAGTCAGGGTTGGGGGTTTTTATATCCTGGGGAAAAAGTTGCATACACAAAGCAGTATTTTCAGTTTCTGTGGACTTGTTCTGTGTATTTGTTCTAGCTTCACAATATGTGTACAGTGAATAGAGTCAAATAAGAGGCTAATAAGGTTTCTGTTTCCATTAATGCATTTTTTTTTACATCTGGACTGTAGTAAGCAGGTTCTTCCTTGTACACTTTCCTGCTTTTTATAATTTCTGCCTTTCATATGCTTTTTTTTGGTTGGCTGGTTAATTGGTTGGTTGATTTGATTACATTTACCTTTGAGAAGATGACAGCACGGCCCACAGCTCCTATTTTATTAGTATAGTTCAAGAAACCAAGATTCCCTTCTGTGTATCCATAGAATTCAAATATTTTAATTGGGCCAAACCTCATCAGAAATTCTTTCCAGGCAGCAGGTCTGATACCATTTCCTACAGCAATGCGCACTTTGTGAACTCTGTCCTCTTCTTTCTGTGAACAGCCAAAAAGAAACATTCTGCAGCTGAGAAAAGTAGGTCTAAATACCTAGAGTTGATCTAAAATTTTCTATTAGAACAATTTTCCTTTATAAACTGCTTCTTTGGCTAAAATACTTCACAGAAAGATATTTGTTTTGTAAATATCAAACAGATAATCATCAGAATTCTTGTTAGTCTGAGGTAGAAGGATTTTTATAAGGTGAAAATTTTATTTCTGTAATTCTTTGTGTTTTCACTTATAAGTTCTATAACTGAGATGTATATTACAAAGTTTAAAGTAATTAATTTATCTTAAAAATGTAAATAAGTAGGTTTTAAATGAGTGCCATTTCCCATAGAATGGAAATTCCTTTCTGAACCAGAGAAAGGAATTTTTCTGCATAAGTAAAATCATGTTTCAGAAAACGCTTGTGACACGCTATGGTCAGTTCTACATGTAATGATATTTGGTAGTAAATTTTACACATCTGACAGGTTGCCTAAAGAACCTGAAAAAGTAGCAGAATGACTTAAAGCTCCTTACCATATCTCATATGATTAGGTGCAGTTTTTAATCTTAAATCCAAATTCAGATAAGATAGTAATGAAATCTGCAGTTAAAATGTAGTTGTCATTGTTACATGTCGATTATGTCATTATTGTGACAAACTACTCAAGTGCTTACTTACGTAAATATTTGCTGCATTGGGACAGACTGCTTAGCACCATATATATAGGACTATAGTCAAAGACTCGGCCTATGGAAGAGCCCCCACTTTTTTTTGAGTTGTAGTTGGGACTGAGTGATTAAGTTACTGCCATGGCTGAACGACAGCAGAAAATAAAATTATTTCAGGTCCACAGGAATGGTTTCTTCAAACCAAATAAATGTATTTTGTTTCCATTTCAGTGTTATTTTAAACTTTAAAAATTGTAAAAATATATTTGATTTCTATGTAATATTAAAGTGATTTCAAAATGGAACACTGCATAAGAATTACACTGAAGTGTTTTAGCAGAAACAGTGTTTCAACTTTTTCACCTCGAAAAGTATCACATACAATTGTTTTGTGAACTTTGGATTCAAACAGACAATTTCATTTGATACAGAGCTCCGTTTTATGGCAGATAAATTATTTACCACAATGGGATCAGCAGATTAAATTCCAGTTGTTAAAAACAAGAGTGGAGACTTCCCTGCTTCTGATTAATGAGCGCTGTTTTCTGTTGTAGTTTTAATGGTAAACCTGAAGGAATAGCATGGTTTGATCACATGTGTATGATCATAGGCTGATTGGGAGGGTGACTGTGAGAGTTACTTCAAGCCTAATATTGTCCCTTCTTCAGCACTTGGTCTTCAGGATGAAATATTGGATTTCAGTTGTTTGGTTTTTTTTTCAAAATAGCTAGTGAGACTCTTGGACTTAGAGTAAATCTCAGGAGCTTCAGAGTTTATAAATGTAGGAGAAACTGTTATGCTTACCTTGTTTCATCCCTGGTATAACAATCCGCAGGACTTCCCTGCATTACCTTGAATTTTAAAATATCTTCATTTTAGAAGTTGTGTGGTTCTCTTTAAAAACATTCCTTGGCATAAATTCTGTTTCGTTTATTACTTTCTGTGGGGTACCACATTTAAAATTTAATTTCGATAGGTACATGGATGCTAGGTAGGCTTCCTGTTGACATATTTAGTTAGAGAGTAGTGTCTAGAGTTTCTGTCTACATCAAGAAATCCAGGAGTGCCTCCTAGTTCCCAAATCCATGTTCTTTCTCAATTTCAATGCGAGACCTAGGCATGCTCTGTGAAAGGAGGTAAGGACAGACATCCAGGATATGACAGACACCCAGGATATCCAGTATGTTGGTCATACTCCAACAGGTCCCTCATCCTAGGTAGCCCTAGTCCTGGGCGAGACCGGAACTGCTGTGCTCTAGCATGCCACAGTACAAGGAGTGTAGGTGAAATGTAGCTGGCTGGCTTATTAGCCTGCACAGGTTTCTTTCACTGTGGAAGAACCTGTGTGGTACATTAGAGGTTATATGTGTTATACTTCGGTTAGGTATCTGATCTTAACAGGCCTCTGCATTTATCCTGATGCAGTTCTGTTGACATCCTCAGCTTCCACAACTCAGCTAGGCCATGTTTCTGTTTTTCCTTCTTTGTATGAGTTGCCAGTTAAGTATCAATATCTTCTCTGTTAAATTCTTGTTGTTTAGCCAAGTAAACAAAGTTCTTCCTGCCTTTTCCTGCAGGAGAGACCTTTACACAACTAGTTTGGCCTAGGTAATTATTCCTTTGGTTTTTTTGATCCATGGACTACTGACATAATGTTTGTACAGACTTGAGTTCTGGCCAGCAGCTTGCCTGTCTTTTTCCCTGTAATACCTTTCTGTCTTTGACCCCTCTCCTACATCCGGACCACACAGTAATAGGTCTCTGTTCAAACCAGCTGGTGGATTCTCTCAGATGTTCCCTTGTTGCTAGTTCTTGCGCCAATCTCTGACCAATGCAGTTGGAGATTGTTTGAACCTTGTTTTCTGTGGTACATGATGTTTTCTGTGGTAGGTGGGAATACTTGTTGTCACCTCGCTTCAGTAACTTCCTAACTCCCAAGTACAACATTAAGAAAATTAACCAACATTTTCCACCATTATCAAAAAACAAGTGTTGCAATATAATAAATATTTTCAGACTTGATTGTCTGCTGCTGCTCTGTTTGGTGACATCTTGCTTTTGTCCTAAATCTGATCAGGATTTAGCTCCTGTGTTCTTCTGGACTGTTATCCGATGGGTGACCAAGATTTTGCACCACACTGTTAGTACTTTGGCTTTATACATATAAGCCAAAGTATAAAAAGTAAAAAAAGTATCTGTATAAAGCCAAAGTACTTCGGCTTTATACAGGTAATTTTATCATCATATACACAGCTATGGAACAAAATGTGCCTTTGGAACACCTCTTCAGAAAAAAATTTCAACCAATAAAAACGTATTCAGCAGTTTCAAAACCATACAAAATTTAATTATCAGCCATTAAGTACTGAATAGAGTAGTCTCTCTTAATAAGTAACTACTTTGGAACAGTGCAGTGCTGGTGGTTAATCATTTAATCTTTCTCAGGCTCTTGTTTGATCGTTGAGTCCGACAGATCTTTTACTGCTTATACCTTTTCCATGCTGACCTGCGTCTTGCCTATCGCTAGGATGAAAAGCAAACAATCATGGCTTTACAGAGGAATTTTTGTTATTGTTTGGGCATAGCTGTCCCATCCTACACCGCTTATTTATGTGTAACCACTATGTTTGCTCATATAAACTTGATTGCTATCGTAGAACTACAAGGAGCACAAGACCTGAATTTTACATTCACTGGAAAAAAACTGTCAAACATTAAAAATACTATACCTTTGGGAAATGGTTAAATCTATATGACTTGTAAAATACAGATTTGCTGTATTTTTAAGCAGCATTTGCAAACAATAACTTACACTGGGCTGGTTACAGAGGTAGGAACAGAGTTCTCCTACGTACAAAAACATTGTAACATTGTATTTTCTACAGTCATTCCAAAACTGACTTGCAGAGAATTTCTTCTTCAAAACACAAGTTGCTCCTAGGTGATGAAAACACAAGAAAATTCAAAATAACCTTTAAAAGCTTTCTTATCTTTTACCACTATTGTTAAAAAAAAATGTTGTATGTATGCCCTTTCAGACTCTTTGTGTAGGATACAGATGTGATTTCAGGTTAAACCTACAGAACATATGCAGTGGTGTTTGTGATACACAGACCTCAAGTCATGTTATAGTGGATCTATACAACAATTGGTGTCTGTTCTAAGCTTCAAAAATTATGCATATATCTTAGATACTGTTTGCAGGCTGGAGAAGGTGATAAAAATGAGAAAATGACAGAAGTCTATTGGTAGACATAATATATGAGTTACTCACCAAGTGGAGTTACTCACCAAATAATAAAATGTTACAGCATTCTGAAGTTAATGAAACCTCACTAGAAGGTAAATATTACCTAATTCAATGCATCCGCTGATGCCAAGAAGAGAAGCACTTATGTGGTACAAGGGAAGAGTGAGACACATAATATCCTGAGAAACTGCACCACACTGAGTAAATAGTAAGCAGGCAGATAGAGCTGTTAGAAGAGTGATGATAGCAGCTTTCGGGAAACCTATCAAAGGGAGAAAAGCAAAAAATTATGAATGTATTGCTTGCATTAATCATTTTATTGCAAATAGTATTATGGTTGGAATGTACAGGGAGAAGTGTCATTTCTTCTGAGTCTTTGTCCTGTCCTTCAGTCTTTACCTCATATCTCCTTAGTCTCTCAGCTTTTTCAGTCTTTTTGCCTGTAAGGCTATTTATGTAGCGATAAGACGAGGGGCAATGGTTTTAAACTAGAGGAGGGTAGGTTTAGATTAGACATTAGGAAGAAGTTCCTTACAATGAGGGTGGTGAGACACTGGAACAGGTTGCCCAGAGAGGTGGTGGAGGCCCCATCCCTGGGGACATTCAAGGCCAGGCTCGATGAGGCTCTGAGCAACCTGATCTAGTTGAAGGTGCTCCTGCTTACTGCAGGGGCGTTGGACTAGGTGACCTAAAGAGGTCCCTTCCAACCCAACACATCCTATGATTCTGTGATTCTATTTAATCTTCTTGTCTGCTTCATCTGGGGGAGAAAATCTTCACTGGCGAGCGCAGACTAACTGTGCACACAATGTTCCCTTGCCACAAAGTGAGAATGGGAAAGCTTCTGAGTGGCCACTGTTCCACTCATCTATTTGCAATAGGAATGACTTTTACAAGGTTGTTTGGCTTGGCTAGAGGAAGGATTCCCCTTTCCTTCCCAGTGAGGTAAGGTGAAACTTCATTATTCAGGTCAGACTCAGAGGAAAAGCTTTCTCCCAAAGCCCAAGCAGTTGTGCTGGCCATATTTCTTTTTAGGATAGGCCTGTGAAGTCCTGTCACTGTGGAATCTGATCTGCTGTTAGAGGCTGACTTTATTGGCCTTATATTTAAGAAATAAAGTTCAACCATAGAATATTTATGTGAAAGTTTGCTAACTGGAATTACGTCCTTGTTATGACAAGGCAAAAATGGTTTAAAGTGTACTATGCTTGTAACTAAATGAGTTCCTCCCTGTCTCGACTTAAAAATTCAAGTTCTGCCTTTATGTGTGCCTGCCTTATTGCTAAGTTTATACCACCTTTTTTTCAGAGAGCTGCAGTTGTACTTTGTTAGTACACATCCTCACCTGTACTTCCAGATGTGAAGATATACGTAGCTGTGTTTCTAGTGTTAGTGACAACTTTAAGGTCAGATGGAACAGGGTGGTCTGGCATCTTGTCTGGTTTGTCTGGTATAGTGTGAACATGCTGGAAAGGAGAACTGGTGCGCATCAGCCAGACAGCAACATTATTTTCCAAGAGATGAAAAATAAATTCTTTCTCTATTGATGCCAAACAATCTGCCAAATTAAAAAAAATAAATGGTTAATATTAAAATAATTAGAACTACAGACCTGATTGCCTACATTGGAATTATATACCCTACCACTGCATACAGTGAACCTATCACAGCCTGCACAGGACTAACACACCTATTGGACAGTGAAAAAAAAAATCACAATGTTTAATTTTCCTATACTTCTCACATGGCTTTAATTGTAATAGGTAAAACTCACTGATCTTACATGGTGACACTAATATATAGGATTTAATTTAATTGGTATGCTACAACATACTTTTTAAAGCTTGGTACACCTACCAGCTGATGAGCCCTCATGGGTTCGTACGGAATTATGGAAGCATTGCCAACCTATATTAAGGATGGGAGAAGAGGAGGAGAAAGATTAAGTAAATTTCCCAGTATTACATAATATGCCAGTAAGAGGTCCAAAATTACAGCTCAGCATGCTGTTCCCTCCTCCAAGCAATGCTACCTTGGGACCACTACTTTAAAGTAGTTAAAAAGTAAACATAAATTTGTATGTGAAAATTTTGAGCTGAAGGAAATCACCACTAACAAAGGGAATCTGAATCTTCATGTAGTCAGTGGTTTGTATCTACAGAAGCCAATGGATAGAAATGGAAATGAGACGATTCTAAAGTATCTCCCCAGGCTGCTCACTTGCTGATGCATGACTGTTTCTGCTGGTATATTGTCCAGTATTTGGAGAGTTTCAGATTTAACCCTTTTATTATACTAATTAGTTCCACATATTTTTGGAGCAGATACACTTGAAATTTAAACAGGACTTTTTTAGCTAGCATCTGGGTATGTATATATGAAGTGCTTGCAGCTTTAAATGGCTCTGATTTTCTATTTTTGATAAAAAGCATAAGGCGGTAGAATTCCATATTAAGTCAAACATGATACAGAATTTACCTTCTCCTATCACCAATGCTTTTGCTGCACATGTATCAACGCAGTGTGGGAGAGATCTAGAGTGCACATTGAAGTTAAGAAAGGCCACCACACAGCCCAGCTTGGCCAGCCCAAACCAGGCATGGATGAAGTCAGGTCCGTTACTCAGCAGCAGGGCCACAGTGTCGCCTTTTCTCAGATTCCCATAGTGTAGCAAAACCTGTGCTACCCTGTTACTCCTCCTGTCCACATCCTCATAGGTGTGCACCTTCCCTTCGTAGATGAGGAATGGCTTGTGGGGAATCTTTCACACTCTCTGCATGAAAAGGTCAATTATGGAGGGAATTCCATTGCTTGCCTGTTTCTTTACCATTGCCTTTAATCTCTTCTGCCTCAAGAAATAAATCAGATCCTCCCAGAAATATGGGAAAAAGATTTTCAGAGAGACACACAGCACCACTATTCCTCCAGCAATTGTCGAAAGCCACATGTGTAGCATGCTTGGGGGGGAAATAATAGAGTAGGTATTTCAGAGATATAAAATACAGTACATTAATATAATTAATAATGATTTTTAAGACAGAGACTGGAAGTTAATAAGCTAATTACAATTCCACCAATTAATCTGAGAACTTTTAAAAATACCATATTGAAGTTTACTAGACTACAAAGGACCAGAACAATATAAAAAAGAAAAAGGGAGTGAAGAGGAAAGAAGATTGTGCAGTTCATAAGGACAGAGGAGTTCATTCGGAGTAAAGAATGTGTCCAGGATGATAGCAGAATGAAAAAGACATTGACAATTAAATACAAGAAGGAAATTGAGAAATTTTAAAAGTATACAAACAACAAAGAAAAGAAGATATAAATGCAGGAAACAATTTGGCACTTTTTTTTTTTAAACTTGGAGTAAAAAATTTGTCTAGATTGTTTATTGTACTATGACAAATCCTAAAAAAAATGGAAACAAACAATTAAATCATATAGTATTGTATGTATATTATGAAAGTGTGTTAAATATCATGCATCTGTAAGATGCACCAAATATGTTTTTCTTTGCTGCCTGAGTTGTTTTTTTGGTCCAATAGAATTTGAAACTGTCATCTAATCCTCCACAGGTTTGAACAGTCTGATGAACATACACAAATTTCAGGCAATATAGTGTGAACCTTCTGCATTTTCTGAAGTAGCCAGTTTTCACCTTAGTATTTTCTGGCATTTGCAATAAATGGTGTTTAGTAACTTTGCATTATTTATATTATTTTCATTATTTACCATAATACCCTGAATTCTCAAACAAAATGCACAAGCACTTACTAAGATTTGTCAAAAAACCTTTCTAGCATAACAGTTATTAGCTTTGTTAATGTATTTCAGGCAACCATTAATTGCCATATTTTCAAATGGTCATAGAGGAGAACTTGTGAAGATCATGCAGGATCCCTACAACTTGATATGTGTAACATTGACCAGTCTCCTTTTTACAGTTTCAGCCATCATTGCTACAAATATTTGAAACATCTTATGTGACAATCTAGGATTCAGCAACACTTCAGCAGTCTGTGAGGCTTTTCTAAACGATGTTGCCTCCACTGTTGTTTAGAAATATTTTACTGACAAGCTGTACTTGTGGTATGTTCATCAAGCTTGTTTCCATTTTTAACAATACTCAGTAAATATACTAACTTGTGGATTTTTTGCAGCAAGCAGGAACTTGTAGGTACTGTAAAGCATCTATAATATTGTATGGGTAAAAAAGCAGCTAAAAACCAAAAGCGTTGTGGCATTAATTGCGTACAAACATGTAAATCAGGTTGAAGTATGTAATGCATGACATTTTAAAATTCTGAATAAAATTTCTAAACCCATCACTTTCTGAACTCTCTTGTAAAGTGACATTCTTAGTTATCCTCATGTCAGCAGATTATTCATCTTTATTATGTCATGTGACAGGCAATTTTTTTTTCTTTCATATATTAAAAAAATGAAGGTAGCTACGAGTTTACTCTTACAATAGATGTGTCATTAAAATACCTGTGTTTCACTTCATATGGCTCCCTCATTGACTTTCTGGCTTTCTCAGAATGTTATTTACTGGCCAAGAGCACAAACAGAAGACCTTATGACTTTCATGGGTATTAAATTCTCCTCAACTATGACTTGGAAACATTTACCAGTTTTTCTTTGCCACATGTACAAGCATGCAAGATTCACTATAGCTCCACACAGTAAATTTAGCTCTAGGGGAAGTCTAAATGGCAGAGTTTATAAACAGAACCAATAAACACATAGGCGTACTCTTAAGAGAAAATAAAATAAAAAAAAAAGGGTGATGACGTAAGACTTGGCTCAGCCCTAGTTTTCCTTTAGGCAAGATCAGAAGTAAACTCAATAAATAATAGGCTGGCTATAGCATTCTTATATTACTTCTATTGCCAAATACAACCATGGTGTATAAGGGAGAACACATAGTAGAATAAAACATACAAAAGACTAAAGCAGGCTACATGAAACAGTTTTGGTCTGCAGAGTTGTTTCAGGATTAATTTAGGTTCACCCTTTTCAAACTTGAATGTGCATGGAAAGGCCCACCAATCTCTTGTTTTAGAATTGTTCAAGCAAAATATTGTTTATGGGACAGAAAAATATGAGTTAAACACAGGAAATGAAAAAATGAAGAATATTTGTTAGAATATTCTTCTAATATTAGAATGTTCAATAGAAGGAATGAATATTAGGAAAGAATTACTATTAAGAAAGAGTATGCACCTCTCTGAGCGGGGCTACGTATAGTCAGCTGCAGCCCTGTAGCCATCCTGCCATGACCTGCCCTACGCCTAGATTGACAAGCCTGATACCTGCTTTTGTCTTCGGTACCCTGGTGGTACCACCTAGCTTACTTTTGATACTGGACTTTAAGATTCTCCAAAACAATCCCAAAAGGAACATGCACAGAAATTTAATCCACACTCCAAACAAAGGAGCTGCTCAGAACAGTGGAATATTTTCTTAAATCTAGACAAACTCAAGGCATTTTGAAAAAAGTAATTATTTATACACTGTGATGAATAACTTGGAATTTGGCTGTAAATGGAAACAACTCAGCTGTCCCCAATCTTATCAAATGCATGCTTAATTTCCAGTCCAAGCGAAACCTTTGTATTCTTCTTACAATATCATCTACTGTCAAGTTTTGGCATGGTTTGGTTTGGGGTATTTTTTGTGAAGGTCTTCTGTCAAAGGAAAAGATAAATACTTGAAATCTGACTGTGTTATCTCTCCTTTGAGTTCATTTCACTGAGTTTCACACAGTGGAATTTTGCTGCCTGTGTATCTAGATTTGTATCTCTACAAGATATCTCAAGCAATTAGCTTGAAATAACTGAGTAATTCTTTCAGCCTTGTTTTAATTAATGAGCAATCTGCTATTTCCAGTCCTTAGTCTTCATTTGTTTATCTGATGAGAGTCATTCTATGCCAAAAAACACTACTCTAGCGAAAACTGACTGCTAGATCTTCTCAGTCTGAACTCCCTTTATCTTTGCTTGGCTCTGGTCTGGGGTTATTCTCTTAGAAAAAGGGAAAACAAAACAACAGAGCTGCCACCTCAGACACAGAGCTACTACACATCCACAGCTTTTCGGGCACATGCGGAGTAGCTCTGTGAGGCAGGGGATGTACTGGAGAGAGAAAGAACACAGGAGGCATGCAGTTGGTTAAAGAGGAGGCAAGACTATCCAGACATGTTCTCCAGTTCCAGGGGAATGTAACCAGCCTGTGTGTTGGCCCCGATGTCAAGTTCATGTCCTAGTTCTGTGAGGTATCTGAGGTATCTCTGAAATACCTGAGATAGAAGTAGCCTTTTAATAGCCTTAGTTTTTTCAACAGTTGCTCCATAGCCTCTGCTTTGAAATTTGGAAGTAAAAAATTGTAGTTGAATTCAAGAAAATTCATCACCAAACTCACTGATTTGGGTGTTTTTTTGTGCTATAGAGTCAGAAAGTGGGGAAACATGGAGGTTTGTTTACTTACTCTCTCTGCTTTGTTCCTCTTTGTGTCTTTTCAGCTTTTCCTCTGAAATCACAAGGATTGAAAACATTTCCTTTTAATGAAAATTGAGATTCGTAAGTATCTCTGGTTATTTAGAGATTGAGCTTGAAGTAAAACACAAAAGACTTAGAAAGTAGTCAATGGTATGGAAATGCAGGATTAACTATTTTGCAGTATTTGGGCAACAACATGAATAATGACAAACAGGAAAAGTTTCTGAATACAATGAACCCAAACATTCAGTAAGAATTTAAGTGAATATTCTGTTTTCCAAGTAATCTACCAGCTTTTTCAGTAAAACAACATGCTACGTTTGCTAACAGCAATCTAATCAATAGTCAGCAAAAGTTCAGTTTTGAAGCTCACCACACTGCTTAATTAATAGGAATAGATTAAGATGTTTATTTGACTGAGGCAGAGAAGACAGAGAAGACAACTTCAGAAAAGTATAATGACAGCAAATTAAGGAATGAGTCTGATATGACTTCAGATACATACAGTGAACATTGTTTTGTGTAAATAATAAGAAATTACCTACAAAAGAAATTTGAACATTATAATTTGGCTAAGTTCATAACCAGTGCTTCTTTCCAGCATCTGAATGATAAGTAAACAAATATTTTCATACCAACTTTTTGATTTTATATTTTGATTTGTGTCCTGTATTCAGTTGGATGCTTTCTGCCTCTGTGTATCACTCATAGGAAGGTTGCATGGGCGATCTGACCATGTTCATTTTATCCAAGCAGGTGTTCTCTTGAAGCTCCAAACCTATGGTGTTTGACTGGTGACTGTATGCCTAGACATACAACTGAAGACTCCTTTCTGTCTCCTAGATGTACCAGATCTCCTGTTCTCCAGTACCTCAACTTTGCTGCTATCTTTGAGCATGTGACTGAAAGGGAATTGGACGTTGTATCTTGGAACACAGTATGTTTGCTGACTGTATTGAGAGTTAATTGTTAAAAAAGAAAGAAGTCAGTTATGCTCTGCTAGTTTATATGCTTAAAAGGACAATAAGCAGCAAGACATAGAGCAAGGAAATTACTAGTCTGTTGAAACGACTGTTTCAGTGTAACAGAAGTAGTTTAGTGATGTTTTGTATACTCCTAAATATGATACATTCAGTATACAGCAAACATTTGATATATCTGAGAATAGAGTGTACTCTCAGGAAGTTTG